>JARLTB010000068.1:5340000-5940000 GCA_030141615.1 Unio pictorum | reverse complement strand
GGTACAAAGTGGGGAACAGATCATGGAACTATCCTAACCTTTTGCAGGGCTTTAACAAGATCTAAAGTAGACTATGGCTGGCAAATAGACAATAGAGCATCCAAACGTAAAATAGACAAAATACAGAGAAAAGCACTACTCATTGGTACTGGAGAATTGCCATCAAATAAATTAGATAAAATACAGAGAAAAGCCATTCTGACTGGTACTGGCGCACTGTCATCAAATAAATTAGATAAAATACAGAGAAAACCCTACTAACCGGTACTGGCGCACTGTCATCAACCTCCCTAGCTGAGAAGCAAATATTAATTGGAGAACTGCCGTTACATCTAAGAAGGCAGGAACTCATCCTAGAATAAGATGCCTTACTATGAACCTATCCAAGAACTCAACCCACTTACCTGGCAATAAATAAATGTAATAGACCCTTTATGACAACTCTGGAAAACTCCACCCATATGGGGAAACTAGTTCATGAACTAAAAATGCAACTTCCTATAGAAATATTCCAAGCAGATAACAAAGTATCATATGACACAGAGCCTTGGAATAAGATAAGTCCAATATGTAAAATATCCCTTTCAAACCATCGAAACAAAGATAACCAATACAACTATCTAAATATGGTAGCTTTAGAAGAAATTAACAACAAAAATCAAACTTATTTGAAAATATACACAAATGGATCTAAATTACCAAATCAGTTCAAAACAGCTGCAGAAATGATAATACCCGAGCTAAATATACAAATGGAGCAGCGTCTACCTAACTACTGTTCCTTATATACAGCTAAATTGTGGGCCATCTTAGAAGAAATAAAATGGATTGAGGAAAACAAACCAAAGAAGAAAGTTATAATAATTGACTCGCTTAGTGTCATAATCTCAATCCAACATAAGACCACAAAATCAATGGAAATCACTATCTAGAGAGGAACCAACTTACACTACATTGGGGATTTAATAACCTCCTCTCGTGCACTAAGGAACCAAACCAAAAATTAAAGAAGCAAGTCATTAACGCAACAAAACTATGGGGACGTTATGGGATTATACTCAAAAAGGTTAACAATGTAACAATCCAGGTCAATAACAGAATAAGTATATATTGAAGAAATAAGGGATTATAACGACATCAAAGTCAAATAAGGGTAGGAAGAGAACCAACCAAATAACATCAACAAAACGTATAACATCTGAAAATCAACAGAGTATGAATATGCACCAAACGCTCACACATCTAACTTTCTCTAACTTTTCTTTCATATAACCTAGTTGACAGCACTTCAACCATCATTAAATAACACATTAGGTAATTAGAACTCCAAAAAATAAATTTATAGAGTTGGTCTCAGACCAGACCATCACAAAATGTAATCCACCCATATGGTCCCAAATCAAACGATATAAGGTAGTCTTAAAGCTCACAGCCAATCTGACCCCTCATCACAAGGCTAAAAATAAGCCAAATGTTTAGATAATAGGACACCAACTTAAGCTTTATAATGTAGTGCACAAGCTTAAAACCTGTCCGGCCCCGCAGCACAAGGCTGCACATCAAAACTAACAATTAACAGGGCCCAACATGAATGGATATAAGGTCATCAAAATCCAAAACCATCAGACACGGCGGCACACTGCTGCAATCAATAACATAATTATAACAACCACACATTAAGAGAGATGTGGTCTTACACCCAAGACCATCAGCACCAGCATAGCAAAAACCGCAAAACACTAAATTCTAGCTGTCATACGGGCCTGTATACTCTATAGATTCTTAACAGCGCAGAGTCTATCAAATTGATAGGGAAATGTTTTAAACATGATACCTTAGTGTATGAAAGCACAGCTGACCTACCAAGCACAACAATGAACGAGCCACCTCTCCTCCTACGCCACCATCGGAAACCTCAGCCTCCACAATCCACACGTGCATTGCACGCCATGAACGACAGTGATATCGCCTAGGATCAAAGGTTGAGTGTATGCTGAGTCAAATCTCACTCATCACGGCCCCCCCCCATTCAGATCGATAACCGCTCAATAGTAACTCCGATCTGACGGCTCAATTAAATAGAGTTCTATGAACACACAAATGCCTTGCACATTTCCTATTCCAAGGAGTAATAAAGTGCTTAGCGCATGAAAAGATTAAACAGTGATACATTGTCCTGGTAGCAGCACAGCACTCAAATTCAAATTCATCATCATCGATTTGTGCCAAAGTCTGCGGCTAACCGAGCAAGTGACAACATCGAATAATACATGCCAGCGAGCGTAATAATCCCCTCGGGCGCTAAATGCGAATAATGGGCGTTGGCCTCAGCATTGCTACAGGCTGTAACTTTAGAGCGGCAGATAGAAGAACAACTTTTCGACTTGTATGGGACAAAGACGAAGGATTAAACAAAACCGGGAAATCTCAGATGCAAAAGAAGTAGGGGAAAGATACAGCAGACGAGAGAGACCCTGCGAGTCTGAAACCAAAACACCACATCCCTAACTGTAAATAGGCAGCCGGCTATTCAAGCCCTTACCAGGGCCACTGCACTTGAAAAAGCACATACAACAACTGTCACTGACCAGATGATCGAAAACGTCAGCAGGTTCCATGCACTACTCGCTAAACTGGGGGAACTAAGAAATTAAAGACACCAGACATCTCAAAAACCATCATCACCACCACCACAATCATAAAAGCAGGATTCTCTATCCCCAAGCATGGTAGTTAATTTGGAAGAATACTTGGAGGTATCTTCTTCATCTTGGGAAGAAGACGAAAATGAGGAAGAGGAAGAACAAGAGTGTGAAACCGAGGAAGATGAAATAGAAATGAGTGGTATAAAATGCCGCTTCATTGGCTTCGACATCAGAAAGACTGGCAACCTTATACACGCAGTAAAATTCATCGGATTTCGGACCTTAAAAAACCATTACCATCACGTGGGCAGTGGGACTATGGAATAAGGATACTCACGAATTTTTACAACCATGCCCTCCACAACAACTGTTTTCACCAAGTGATAGAAGTAACGCAACACGTGACACTAAAGCACGACAACAGCTTCCCTTGTGACTCAGAACGAGAACCACGGAGCGGGCAACAAATCATTAATTGCTGAATACCGCCGTGGTACCTACAACAAGCCTACCAAAGAGTCCTTATAAGGGATACTTTCAAAATGGCTCTTAAATGCTAATTATCATTTGGCTCGAGAACAAATCATTATTGATTTAACCTAATTTGATCTGATTCTGACCCGATATCAAAATGAAGGTATGTACACTTGTGATGAATATAATGACGAAATCAATTTAGTTGTATATGTATTAACGTTAGGTTAATTTTGGAATGAAAAAGTGGGTTGACTCTTAAAGCGCATCAAGATATATCCGAAAATATGTGTACTGAAGAACTTACTTCGACCAACAAATTTTTTATTGTGACCTGAAATTGTGTTACATATATTTTTTTTTTATAAATATACTTATAAAAAAACCTCATAGATAAAACACTAACATTACAGATCATGGTTTTAGATATAGTGAGTTTCAAGTGTATTTACTAGAAATAAATGGACGCGCTTAGAAAATAAAATACTAACTTGATGCAGTACAAAATGTATACATTTTGACTGATCAATACGCTTGTTCATAGTCTCTCTTTCTGTTTGTTCTCTGTCTTCATGAAATTATTATACAAATATGATATGAAAACCAATAAACTTAGCTTCGATTATTTAATTTAAATAAAACTGATCAATGAACATGAGCATATTCAAATACAGTATGTCATTAATCTCATAATTACACTTTCATCACTTATATCGTCTCGTATAAGTAAACAGTGTGCTGCTTATTAATCGAAAAATAAAACTGCAGACTAGCTAGTAATGAAATATGCACTTATCACAGTTTGTATTATGTTTATGTTTTTGTTTTTTTTTCTTTTCGTTCTAGATAGCAATTTTAAGCGAGCCTAGTTATGGAACACACGTAGAGAATGAAAACCATATAAAAATATATCAAAGGTTTGTAATGATGTAGTTATTGTTGTATAAATGTTGACGTGATGGAAAGCGGAGAGTACAATGCTTTATAATAATAATATTGGTCTTCACATACATGTATAATTCAATAGCCGATACCAGTGTCAGCTTATAATAACAACCCTGTCCTTCACATACATGTATAATTCAATAGCCGAATACCAGTGTCAGCTGATAATAATAATCCTGTTCTTCACATAAACGTATAATTCAATAGCCGATACCAGTGTCAGCTTATAAAAATAATCATGTTCTTCACATAAACGTAAAATTCAATAGCCGATACCAGTGTCAGCTTATAATAACAACCCTGTCCTTCACATACATGTATAATTCAATAGCCGAATACCAGTGTCAGCTGATAGTAATAATCCTGTTCTTCACATAAACGTATAATTCAATAGCCGATACCAGTGTCAGCTTATAAAAATAATCATGTTCTTCACATAAACGTATAATTCAAAATCCGATACCAGTGTCAGCTTATAAAATAATCATGTTCTTCACATAAACGTATAATTCAAAATCCGATACCAGTGTCAGCTTATAAAATAATCATGTTCTTCACATAAACGTATAAGTCAGTAGCCGATACAAGTATCAGTTTGCACGTATTTACTGAATGCAGTATCGCCAGATTAAAGGATACCATATGAACTAGTTAATAAGGAGTTAATGGTTTTCAAGATGGGGTCTATATTCATACCTAATTAAATGACACTTCATTTGAAAACGGATCATTTTTAAATTTTAATTTGTAAATTTTGTGTAAATTTCTCTTACTATCACATTATTTGATTTTTATCTTAAAAAATTGTCAATTGGCTAAGGAATTATTAGGTGACTAATAAGCAAATAAAGAGCATAATTGAAAGGAAAAGCTTGTCGACTTTGAAATGATAATTAGATTTGTAAATGGCTGTCTTTTTCTTGTCTTCGTGGTGTAACTGCTTAGGTTCAATGTTCTCAGTCTTCTGAATAATATAGCTAAGACTTTTCACTTGATGCGTAATACAGAAGTTAACAAGTCGTGTATCCAGTAAGATTAGCATACGCCGCCTCAGAACATTAAAAACTATACTTAATTATATATACATTAAAAACTATACTTAATTATATATACATTCAGATAAAAGCAGATAGATGCACTTCCTATAATTGTCATCAGCCTCTGTATCTGGTAGAATTTGATTATGCTTACCAGAGCAAATTAAATGGCGGATACTAGTTATTCCAAGATGATATCATCATATATATGAGGTGAAGTTCTCCTTATTTACGATCGACACAATGCAGTGTATCAACTAAGATTCGCTTACGCCACCTTTGAACATTGAAAACTGTATTTGTGACTGTTGAGATACTAAATCAAAATTATACATTCAGACACAAGCAAACATAAAGATGCTCTTTCTATAAGTGTTATCATCTCCTGTATCAGGTAAAACTTGTTTATGATTACCAGAGAAAATGAAATGGCAGACACACTAATCATCAATTCTGCACTTTCTCGGCAAAGAGAAGAAACGACGTTTGTCGCAATGTTTTGAAGTTCTACAATAATCGGTCCTGATGAAGAATTATGAGTATGTTTAGGAAAGCGACAAAGAGTTAAAAATCAAGTAATATATCATGTGTCATATCAGTGTATTAGTCATTATTTGATTTAATTGTTATAACCAACAACATAAACACGGATTTTTGAATGGGTAGTTTTTGAAAACCAATCCAACAATATATGACATTAGTAAAGGCCACGCTTCCTTCTTGTAGAAAAACGTGCACTATACTATGATGAAACTCTTCTCAATAATATAATTCCGATTTTTCACTTCATGCGTAAAAGAGAAGTTAACCCTTCGTGTAATTTTGAGTATCAGAAGAAAACGAGATTTGGTTGCTGTGTTGAAACCAAATCATGTTACAGCATGACCCTTGTACACAAGTCTGGATGCATTTCTCTAGATATTAATGACAATGACAACGTTTATATGGGTTTTGTTTTTCCTTCCTGCTAACTTAACTTTAAATGAGCAAATTATTGGAGTGTATAACACATGGTATCGTTTTTACTAAATCATGTCAAAGGAGGGTATTGAACACCAAAATTCAAGAAAGTAAACGAGACTTTTTGTACCGGTAACTTAAGTGCTATTAAGATCATCTCTTTGTGACCGTTATCATTATCAAAAATGACACATTCCAGCAATAATTAGGTGCAAAATAATTTTGACTTCTCTCATTTGAGAATTAAACACAGATAACAAATTACGTTCTGATCGAGCTGATAAATAATAGGCAACTTCATGTAATTGACTAAAACTAACTATTTATATTAAGTTTATATTCTGTGAGAATTCTGACTAATTAAGACCAATCAATCTTGTATGCATCAAGTTGGCCGAAACAATATTCCCAACTCTAACAATCAGGACAAGGTTTAGAAACAATCCTTCCGTTGTAAGTTGTAAAAGTCAAAGTAACATTAACGAAATATTTTTCCATACATATATGCATCTTAGAAATCTTATAATAAATTTAGGAAATGCCTGATTCGTACTCATTAACTAAAAGAGGTTTTAATTCTACTTACTCTTTCTTTTCTCTCTCTTTCTTCCTGAAAGAACAATAAATCTGATATTAGACATGTATATATAAATTCCGCTTCTTTTATATAAAAAAATACTTTTGTACATATTGTTCGTATATAAATAAATGAATTTCAAATTGTACGTGCTTCCTTTATCCTGAAGAGATATAAATTAGCAAGCTGAACAGTTTTCAACCAATTAACACGTTTGCTTTTTTAATAGCACGTACAGTGCGCTGCTTATTAAAAAAAAAAACGGAGGACAGCCCATTATCGAATCTGCTTTACTGCCTTTGTGCAGTTTGTTTTGTTCTTGTTTCACTGGATTTGCTTTTCAACTGAGTATATAATTATCAAGGTACCCATCTCTCATCGGATATGTAGACCGAGAAAAGAGACACCTCACGCGGATGCGGTAAGGTTGGCTCAGGGCATTGGGCATACAACACGAATATAGCTTTTGTCAGAAAAAAATTAGGTTTCCAAAGATGCTCATCTATTTCCGTTACGTTGATGCCACTTTAAAAAAGTGGATAAAAACGTATGGTTGCCATTAACAAAAAGGAACAAATAATTTGGATGAGTTATGGCTGTACAAAATTTACAAAAAGGAATGAAAAAGTATGGATAAGTTATAGGACGTCTGTATGTGTTATTTACAAAAAGGACTAAACAAATATGGATGAATTGTAGGACGGCTGTATGTGTCATTTACGAAAAGGAAGAACAAAATATGATGAGTTATAAGACGTCTGTATATGTCATTTACAAAAAGGAAGGAAGAAATATGGATAAGTTATAGGACGGCTGTATGTGTCATTTTTATTCTTGTAGGGCATAACCTTACATGAGATACTCATCGACTTGGATAAGTATAACATGTGGTACTTTGTATTACAATAGAAGATGCCAGAGAATGAGAATTTAAAATTATTATCAAGAAAGACTAAAACAGTATACATAAGGGCCTTCAACATTTGCTATCCGCTAAATTAGCTATGTAAAGTCCCAGTATTACACTGTTAATATTAGAATATTGCGTATGAGATTATGAAAGATGGGAAGATCATTGCCGATTACGATAAAGCTATTTCATTCGGCAAGCTACTTCCATGGATTCAGTATGACATTTTAACATGTTGATATGCTATCAGTTTAGTTCTAAGAAAAGAAATACTCAACATTCATGTGAAATGGTTTGTGGAAGAGAATAATAGTTTGAAAACATTTATAAAATGTTATGTGAGTCGATATTTTCTGATTTTGTTAACGTTTGTAATTTGTATTCATGGTTGTAAACTGTATATAATATATTTTGTTATAAACTATACTTGATCTGGTTCTGTTAAGAATGTAAATTGCCTCAGATATATCAATAGAATTGTACGTAATTGTTGATAGTTTTTAACAATGCTCATAATAAATAAGACTTACCATGGTGCAAATGGCAACGTTTCTAGGTGGCAGATGGTATATATAAGCTTCGAGAATAATTATCTGGTTTTCCATTGTTTGCGCAAGGTCAGGTCAGTTTGCATTATTCAACAAACTCAATAGTGTATGCTTTCACATGGGCCCTACTGCGAATTACATCAGGTGTATATAAGGAAAAAGGAAGCTTTTAACTTCATTCCGACCATTGTCATCATTCAAACTTATTGTGTTTCTGATGTAAGTCTGCAGACATTTTATTATGTTGTATTTACATATTCGTCCAAAGGTCCAATACTTGTTTTGCACTTTTTAGTGATTATATCAAGTGCACATTATTTTCGATAAAAATATTTATTCTAGAATGTTATAAGTTTTAAAAAATAAATATGGACTCTCGACGATGTTAGAGTTCTTAGTGGAACAGTACAGTTCCGGTTTTGAAATGAGTATGTATAAGTGGCTCATATATCTGATTGATCGAACGTGATTAACGTAACGTTATAGGTGTATAACACTAAACATACAAATCAATATTCAGAATTCGTTGTTATTGTCCCACCAAAACAATGCCTAAACATAAAATATTCTTTTTTAATAAGCAGTAAATTCAAGATCTATGGTATCAGTTAATTAGACTTCATTTAAAGACTGATGATATGCATACATGTAATGGACTTAAAGTAGAACATCAGGTTCGGCTGTATCTAAATCACAACAGCAGAATAAAACGAACAAATGCAAACACAATCCGAATATCTGCTAATTTTATAAATGTCACTCGAGACAAAACTAGAGAGTGGTATTGGATAAAAAAGCAAATGAAACATTGATTGATTTGAAATAAGCGATAACAAAGAATCATAATTCCTGATTTTCTAAATGAAATAAAATCATATTAAAGAATAATGTTGAAAATTTTCAAAAACAAACTTTCACCTATAATCAAAAACATTTTTTAATATTTAAGGAACAAACAAAAACCACTAGTAACCTTATTATGTCGAATGATACCTCAACATATGTTGTTCCTAAAATCTGAATTCTTGTACGTCACTTTTAAGATAACAATAATTATAAATACAACGAGAAAACTGAAGAGACGGGAACTATTTACACATTTCAATTATACAAATAACCGGTTACATAACATCTCATGAAGGACCAAGCAAATATACAAAGTTGTTCTTGTTGCTTTGTTTTAAGGCCATTCCGCATACATTATAGCTAGCGGAAGAAGAAAGCAGAGAAAATAATCTGGTAAGAACAACCGATCCACGGGAAACTACGAACAGGCTTTCTCACATACCCAGAAAGACCGAGATCCGAAGCAACGGGGACAGAGGAGAGATGGAAGTGATCGGTAAAGACGAGCAATTAAAACCACATTTTGCACAGAGAGGCATACATTATAACTAGCGGAAGAAGAAAGCAGGGAAAATAATCTGGTAAGAACAACCGATCCACGGGAAACTACGAACACGCTTTCTCACATACCCAGAAAGACTGAGTCCGAGATCCGAAGCCACGGGGACAGAGGAGAGATGGAAGTGATCGGTAAAGACGAGCAATTAAAACCACATTTTGCACAGAGAGGCACAACCCGTATACTCTGCCGATGAAATATTATTCCGGAGTCATGAAAAGACGTATCAAGGTAAATATATTAAAAGTGGGATACGCAAGATTAAATCAAAGACGCGAGATTAAAGCAATGTTTTAGCATTAAACTAAAAGTATATGTTTAAAAGAATGAGATCCAACGAGATTTTCAAAAATCAAGACACCTATTGATTGAAAGAAAGTCTCAACAGAGATACATTCTAGCAAAGATAAGATGCACGAGTAAAAATGAAAGTTTCAACATAAAAGTAAACACTTAAAGAATATTTTGATGCGACGAGTTCGAACTCAAACCAATTTGTTTATAAATAATAAAGTCACAAAAGATCGTGTCAACACAAACATAAAACTGTAAAAGTAAACAAATAACAAAATGTGATGGGCCAGTTGAGAAAAAAATAATAATTAATAAATAATGCGATGACAGGAGTTAGAACCACTTTAACTTCTGTTAGCTGGGGGAGTAGTAAAATGACATTTCCACACAAAACTTTAAAAAAATAAATAAATAAAATTCAGAGTTTGAATGTGCATGTTGGAAAAAAGTGCCAATACAAATAAAGAAATATTAATAAATGGGATGTTGTTACTGCCTAACACGCGACTTCCTGTTTCACAGAGGTTAATATTTTTTAAATAATAAAAACGGAGCAGTTATTATAAATTGGCTGCGCGAAATGGACACTGTTTAACTGAAATCGGCAAGTATTATTTATTGTAATGTAGGTGTTTGTGTGTATATATATATATATATATATATATATATATATATATATATATATATATATATATATATATATATATATATATATATATATATATATATATATATATATATATATATATATATATATATATATATATATATATATATATATATATATATATGATTAGAGCAGTTTAACTAAAAGTGGCAAGTATTGTTTAGTGTACATCATGGGGATTGTGGTTCAGAACTACAACAACATTGCTTTAATTTTCGTGATGCATTTACTGAGTAGTTTGCAACATTGTACTCAGTATGTATAACCTGTCATTGTGTTCCATTGTATCCAGAATCTAAACCAAATGTATAACGTCTTGAATGTAAGCAGAATATCGGCCATATCTACCTCAAGAAAATGTAAAAGGTAAGATATCGAATGGACATTTGGAAGAACTGTTACACAATATGGTATACACATTTTCAATATGTTTATATTATACTTAACAACAAAAATTGTGTTATATGGCTTAAATTGGAGACGCTTCTGCTCCATGGTTTTCAAAATACAGAGATAGCTTTAAATTTAGTCAATATTAATCTTGAACGCTGTTTTTCTACTAAACTTTAAAACATTTGTATAAGGTCTTCAATGTAAGCAGGATATCGACCATATGCACCAAGATAATGAATTGTCATTTGTAAGAACTGTTACAAACTATGATCTACACATTTTGAATATGGTCTTATTATATTTACCCACATAAATTGTGTTATGTGGCTTAAAACGGAGACGCTTATTTTCCTAAGTTCTCTGAATACCTGTTTTTACACAGAGTACTCTAAATTTAGTAAATATTCATCTAGAATGCTGTTTTACCACAACTTGAATTCCTAGAAAGAATTTAGTATCGGGCCATTTCACAATAGCACTATCATTCAATAAATCAAATTGTCAATAATCAATATATTTAAAAGCAGAGGTCCTAGACTGCAATCGTTTTTTTCCTAAATTAACAAATTAACATGATACATTGTGTGTTTATATATATATATGTGTGTGTGTGTGTGTGTGTGTGTGTGTGTGTGTGTGTGTGTGTGTTAATCAATATATTGATTAATGGGTTCAAAATCAGAGGTCATAGTATGCAATCTACTTTTCCCTATATTAACATGATAAATTGTGTATCATGCCAATCAACGTTGACACGTACACAAAGACTATTATTACATATTGACTATTTACAACTTCAAGCTTGTTCATCATACCCTAATTACCTACGCAGTCATGACACTAGGATTGATCTATCCAATGGGCTGGGAAAAGTCAGTTGAAGCCAATCGTTATTGATATCAGGTCTGCCTAAATATTTATCGACCAACGTGTGAAGACTAAATACCGTACATATGGGTGAGTACCCATCTGAGAAACACGTTTGAGCTTATTAGATTATCTCCCTTGCACTTAACTATGTTTCCGTTACACTTTTATTCATTAAAGTAATGCCTCCAGCAGGTGTACGTGACATTTTCATTTATCAAAATTTCGTTGAGTATCATTTTTTTTACGGTGTACGAAAAAGATCATTTGGAAATATTATTGTAACAATAAATAAATCATATTAGGAGTTGATAATATCATGTATTGATTACAATTCCCAAATTATATCTACCGTTTTCGACAATTAAGAGAGCGATTCGTCAATGTTTCAAAAATAAATTTTAGTCCCGATTTTTCTTCAGATTCATCCGCATGGTCTAATATATATTGAGTATCTTATGGTGTGGTGCTTTTTAAGATAGCCAATTCGGATCTCCAATGTGCGTTCCTAAATATTATTCATTTTAATGAGTTTGGTGATTCAAATTAAGTATAGCCTGGGCAACAACTAATGTCACACACGTAAACTTTTCCTTGTTGAGGCATCAACACTTTAACAACGACGGGACTATGCAATACTGGAGTTACTCACCGCTATGTCTTGATGAATATGATACGGCAGTGTTGCCCGTATGTCTAAATCTGTATTTATGATACTGTAACAATTGTAATAATTCGAGTTGCCTTAGCTTTACCTTGAATTGCAAGATCCAGCAGATAATGTTAGTGACATTCAATATTTTGAAAAATAAAAGATACTTTTTGTTGATACCCTTCAACTCTACCCAACATGTTCGCTGGTTTGAGTTTTGAGTAACATCCTTTTTTTCCGAAAATGTTTGTTTTGGTGTAGTGTTTCCCTGTCCACCTATGTGTGCTATGTTTTTGTATATTTTGTTTCACATTTATGATTAGGAAACAGTTTATTTTTTCAGGGTTATTCTTTGTTTTTATTGCTCATTATTCTTAGTGTTATTACCCAAAAAAGATTTTCCGAATGGTACTCCCTATCCTCTACCTGTGCCGGTTTTGGGTATTTCCCACACCTTGGTGCTTCGGTGTGTTGTGGTTTCCCTTTCAGTTAATCATTAAATATGGATTGTACACTCCTCCCTAAGAATTACTTAAATTCCTGGGCTGATTTCATTTCCTTTATAACCTTTTGAAGTTTTGCGAAGTGACTTTGCCAGAGTCAGATTTGTCAATTTTGTATATGCTATATTGTGTGTTGTTTTGTGTTCTTGTATTGGACAGCATGAAATCATATTTGTAATAGTTGTTTCCTTATTTTCCTAGTGTAATTTAATATAAAAAAATGTCCAAAAGATATAGTCTGTTTTTTTTTAACTTCATGAGATTTTTGTTATGCATGATTGTGATGTAGTGGTTCCGTGGCGGGTGGGGTTGAGGGTTATGGGGAGATTGTGGGTTAGTGGTGAAGTTCTGGCATTAAGTTTTGTGTTCGTAAGGACCTTAGCCTTTTCTTCTTGCCGATCCTTTTGTTTGCTCCTTAGCGCACTGGATCGGATAGATCTTTGCTAAGATAGAAGAAAATATAATAGGTGTTGGTTGCCTTTGAATTAATTTTGTAAAATATAGGCTTCTTTAAAATTTAATAGGTAGAGGGCTTCATTTGAAAAACCTGTACATTCAAATATTTCTCAGAAAAGGAGTTGTACCTTTGTTTTATCAAATGAGTTTTAAATATTTTCCACTTTTGTCCTATAATTAGATTTATGGTGGCTCTGTACAATCTATGTATAAATGTGGTATGCTATTATTGATTTTCTAGTCGTGGGAAATCGTCGTATGATTCCGTCTGTTGGTCCTCTCCTTAGTTTATTTCGTAGAGCCTTTTCCTTTGCTTGGGCTGCCGTTGTTAAGATGAGTATGGTATTGTATTTGCTTGCGTCGAGACGTGTGTCTCGTGTCGATCAACATTCCGGCTGTGTCACGTGGTTTCTTGCAAGGTAAAGGGATTCAAGTGTCGAAGATTAGTATTCAAGTATTACGTTCAAGTATTACGTTAGACAATATACAGTACAAGAGGTTCCATTGTATTGTTCTGACTATAGTGTGCAAATAATGCACATGGAATCCATACACAATTACCAGGATGTAGGCAGACCACTATGGTTATTTTGCTACTTTGTGTCTCATTTTCCACATTGATGACCTAAACATTCCTCTCTTCTCAAAGATTTTACAATCTATAATGAGATTTGATAGACCATTGTCGATCATATTGCAGATTATGAAGGTTACGCCGTGCTAAATTCAGATCGGTTCATGATTTTGGACGTGCTCAATAGAAACATAAATGTAATCGTAGCTAGAAATCTCAACAGCAAAATAAGACGATAAAATGTGTAAACCATTGGTACATGCCTCATCCCAATGTCGTCACAAGGGAGATAATGAAAAGGACTATGAATGAATTCCTCTCAGCAATCCACGCATTGCGGCTAGCAGCAGAGAGGGTGAACAGACCACGTTTTCAAGCAAAATTAGGGCTTACAGATCATGTTTTCGAGCAAAATATGGCCTACAGATCATGTTTTCAAGCAAAAAATAAGACTTCCAACAAAATCTCATTTAACCAAAAAAAAAGTCTCCATTTTTGCAAAAACGGAGATTTTACGATTTTTTAATCAATTTTGCTCGCAACGATGTGGTCATCCACCCTCTCTGCTGCTAAAGTTTTCAGTTCTGGGTTAACAAAAAATAATAAATGATTTTAACCGAATATTTGATCCAGTCCGATACGATATCGTGTCCGAGGATCATGTAGATTTATCGTTGCAAATCCGTGCGGAGTCGACTGAGCATGACTAAAGAAATCTCGAAATTGATTGAAGTCCATATCAGAGCACCATGTCTGCCGAATATTTCTAAGAGTATGAGTATCAACTCCGTTGAATACAGCAAGAATATTGCAGTTATCTCTGATCACTTTTGGAACCTGAGTGTAGCGTTGAGCGACATATATCACGTCAGTGTTTTTGTGACGCCCACGGGAAAAGATCCTAGCAGGATTTTTTTGTTTATCTAACATTATATCGTCGTATACGACTAAATTGTTAATATCTCCATCAATATCATCAATGTTCGGTGCTTCATCGATATCGGTTATAAACTCAATAATACCCTCTCCGGATTTTTCTACCGCGCTGTCGTTAAAATCTTTTAGCACTTCATAACATCGTTGATCATCTACGCTAGGGGCAATTAAATACAACTTATCCCACTTCATCCATCTCATTATTAAATTGAGCAACAATTGCGTTTTACCGGATCCAGATGGCCCGATTATAATTATCCGGATAGAGTTTGGTAGCGCTGCATGATGCTTAATTGGTTCTCTTGTTTTAGTCGCCGAAAAATCAATTATATCCATATCTCTATACATAAATTATGGATCTATATTGTATGAAGTGTAAAACGCGTACTAGCACAAATGATGTGACGACGGTTACAACTAAAAATAACAGATCAGCAGTTACTGGTAGATGTGCAACATGTGGTATTAAAAAGTTTAGATTTGTTTCTACAAAATCAAAGCTTTTACAATTCGGAGATGTTTTAAAAAAAAACGAGGAGGTGATATCGCAGCCAAATTGGCAAAGCTCCCTGGAACCCCATGGGCAAAGTACCCCGGAGAAAAGCACCTTCCGGGATATAGCTACTGTGGACCGGGAACCAGACTTGATATCAGACTCAATGATCAAAATCAGTCCCGACCCGGTGAAGAACCAATAAACGCCATTGATAAGGCCTGTCACCTTCATGATGTTGCTTATAAAAGCAATAATCTGCAACACAGGCATCTAGCAGATGTGAAAATAATTCATGCGTTAAATACTATTCCTGATAAATCCTTCAAAGAAAAATTGGCTTCATTTTTAATAAAATCGGCTATGAAAAGCAAATTGATGTTAGGTGCCGGTAATTAATAATATGGAATCAATTTATTATTCCCCAAGAGGATACTGGAGGGGTAAATCAGCAGTCCATAAACTCGCTAGCGCTGCAAAAGTGAAAAAAACCACTGCGGCTAATTGGTTATCCAAACAGGCACTATGGCAAATTTTTCTACCAGCGCCTAAACAAATTCAATTCTCGCATTTTGATGTGACCGCTCCTAATGAAGTTCATCAGGCTGATATATTATTTCTGCCACATGATCGTGGTTACAAATACTCTTTAACCGTAATTGATATTGCAAGTCGATACAAAGAAGCAGAACCGTTAAAAACAAAATCAGCCACTGAAGTTGCTTCTGCATTTGAGAGGATTTATCGACGAGGTCCTCTGCACTGGCCAAATCTATTGCAGGTTGATCCTGGCAAGGAATTTCAGGGTGCAGTATTATCTACAATGAAACATCATAATGTCACCATACGACGAGGTCATACTGCGCTACATCGCGATCAGGCCATTGTAGAACGATTTAATCGGACACTTGCTGAGCGGTTATTTGGATATCAATATGCAAAAGAATTCATCCAAGAAAAGCGATCCCGTGAATGGGTTAAAAGATTACCATCTGTGATTACTGCACTGAATAACGAGATTACTAGAACAATCAACATGAAACCTAGCAACGCTATTAAAAAGAAGTCTATACCCGTACAACCACAAAAAGATTTCAAAGAACCAATTCTTGGTAGTAATGTCACTGTTAGGTACTTATACGAACCAGGAGAGCTTGAGGGTGGTAAAAAAAGGGCTACTGATCCTATTTGGAGTGTTACTGCACACAAGATATCTAGTATAACACGATCTACGGGTAAACCTCCAGTCTATAAACTGGATTCAACTGCCCCTCAACGAGGATTTACTCGACAACAACTACAGGTAATTCCCGAGGATACTCAATTGCCACCGCATGGTCTTAACTAGCGCCGTTGCGTCTATTGCACTCAAGACAAGTCAACATCACATTGTTTCTGACATGACCGAGACTGTTATTTTTTCTGTCTACGGTAAATTGGCGAGGATCTTTATCCGAATACTGCCAACGCATTATACAATTGCAACTCGCGCAGTGATTATTCTGTTGTTGTTTCAGCGTAATTATTAATTTAGCATCAATATCAAATTCTCGTTGTTTTTTTTTGTCCTGTTGTTTGTAACCGGAGAGTTTTTTATTAATGATGCTAACATCAATATCACTTATTGTTGTGTCATTATCATCGAAAACAATTCTTCGAAGTTGATTTATTCTTCGTACTCTGGATACTGCGAGATAGACTAAATTCGACCATTCGATGTGATTATCCACCATCCAAACAATTGTATCCGATATAGTCAATCCCTGTGAAGAGTGTATTGTTGCTGCGTATCCTAGCGTCCACGGGGATTTATTAGCATGCAATGCATTTTCGACGACGCTGATATCAACCAGCACAATATCATTTAATACGAGAATTTGTTTTTCACTCTGTCCTGGAATATCAACTTCAATGTTCTGTTTTCGTGTATCCGATGGCCTATAACAAAGGGGTACTGGAAGCGTTGCAAATTTTTCTTTATGCAATTCAAATAACTTCATCTGAAGTGTGTCCCTGACTATTTTTCTACTTGCAATTATCAAATCATTTGGTCTCCATGTTTCCCAGAAATCATTCATTGGAGTTTCTGAAATCACTTCACGCGCTATTTCGCATTGGATTCTATCCGGTTGTAATCTAATTAGCGCTTTGAATTCTCGTAATCGTTCATCAAGTGATCTATAATCAGTGGTAATTTCTTCATAATAGTCTACAAAACCCCTTAGCCATTCATGTGGAGATGCACCGACAAATGGTGGTGGTTGGCCGTGATCACCGCACATGACGACTTTTGTGTTTTTGTTTAACAACCACTCGAGAAATGTTTGTAATACATCTAATGACACTGTGCATATTTCATCCCAAATGATGATTTCAGGAATGAATTTATCACCCATACGCTCAGGAGTCCATTTGTCACCCTTCCATCGAAAGAAACTATGGTAAGTACAGGCATTTACCCCTCGCTGTATCATCTCTCTGGCGAGTTTGTGAGTCGGTGTTAGAACAATCATGGTTGACCGACGAAATAATTCAATTGCACGAGTTGTCTTTCCTGACCCACCACAACCGTTTAAATAAATTGTCTTGTATCTACATACTGGATCAGATACCGGTGGTGCATTAGAAAATTCTGATTGAATTTCAGCGCGGTTACAACAAAGATATTTATCATCCATGGCAACGTCTGCGGATTCACAATACTCATGTAGCATCTCCTTTTTAAATCGCCAACGCCCCCAATTTTCTTCGGGATCTGTGAATTTAGCTACAGCTGATTTGTATTTATTGTGTATATACATCGAATCAGTGGCCACTCTAACCGCGGTATTAGGAAATCTATTTATCATCGAAAATAGATTAATAGAAGCATAGGCTAGCATTGAACTTCTCAAATGTGTGTACTGGGAATTATATCCATCACAGTAGGTAACAACCGTACCTAATTTCTCACCATTGGATAGAAAAGCATCCTTACGGGATACAAGTTTTCCCTGTTTCATTAAATCCGTTACAATAAAATCGTATTCAGCGATATCTATGATCAACCGCGAAGAATATTTTGCATTGTCGTATCGTCCACCCTGGGTAAATTTACCGATTATTCTTCGTCCGAGATCTTTTGCTTGTTCTTTTTTACTTTCAAATAACTTCTTAGACCAATTCATGATTTGTTCTTCATTGAAATCTGGACACTGTTTTCGTAGTTCGCTGATTATTCTATCTAGATCGGGTTGTGGTAGCCAAACTTCTTTCTGAGCTCGATAGCATATAATAGCCTCGGAAACAATCAACGATATTAGCATACCACAATCAATCATATATCTCAATAGCACTATTGGCATCCAGGCCTTTTCAGATAGGTGTCTACCGAGCCAAACATAACTACACGGATGTAACCCTGTAGCGAGTTCAAATGATATCACACGAGCGAATCCGGTTAAATCAAAATCAGGCAATGGTCCATTAATCGCAACACGAGTCATTTCATGCGTGGGGTGTCCAAATCGTTTGAAGTAGTTACTACATTCTCCATACCCGAGAAAACTTCCGGGATAACACGCGGCTATATCAATTGAAATCATACCATCACGTGAGTATTTCGTATTCCACAGTCCTCCATGACCAAATTTCGACGCAACTCAATTTAACATCTTCGAGAAAATCACTTCGTGTTGGACGCCATGAGTTTTTTTCTCTTGCGAAGTGAGCTACCACTGATGGAATAGTAAAACTATCCGTGAGTAGTTTTTCATGGAAACTCTCCGGTGAAAAATCATTAGCGATTTTTCTCATTCTGTTATCTAATTCTTCAACGCGATATAATTCGCCATTTGGTCTTACAAATTGATCAAATCCTATTTCGGGATCTTCATCACTTCTAAGTAACCACACTGACACAGGATCATCCTTACACAACGCATGAATAGCATCGAATAATCTCTCTTCATAGAAAACATCCCCGACGAACTCCCGGGGGATATATCTCACGGTTCTTTCTCGTGGAAATACTGTTACCGCAGGTGTCCACGCGTGTTTGTTATGATCAATAATTTTAATTGGAGCTCCTCGCGATTGATATTTCGGTTCGTATAATACTTCTCCGGTTATTGTTGTTACTGATATTGGGAATTTTAATGATGCTTCTAATTTAGCTATATCAGAAATCTTTGCACCATGCTGTTTCACTGTTAGTTCCCACTCGGTTATTTTCCTACGTCGCAGATCAGTTAGTTTATTTCCTCGGGATGCATTTGTGAAGTGTTCTATTATTCGTTCTGCTACACAATTAAGCCCTGACGAATATTTCATAGGAGCTAGTTTTGCGATATCGGGTTTATCATTTAACGGATATATCCCATAAACCATTGCTGTTACAGGATAAGATCTCTCGTAGTATGGTTTGTCAATGCCGGTTAGAATTCCTGGTTTGGAATCTCTACTCACAATGACAGCTTTTTTATTCTTGAGGATTGGTTCAAATTTATCCCTAATAATCCATTTGCCATCGACTTCGATAATGAATTTGATTCGGAAAAAAATGCCTTTTTTCCCCAACACGTGAAATTATCATTGCTGCTTTTTCATCAGTCATGGTAGCGTCAACAACACCATCAATTCGAAATGTTGACCAACAATAAGATGCTCCATCACGCTTAAATTCATTAAAACAGTCTCTGATTTTACTAATCATGGCTTTATCAAGAATTGTATTCTTGGGTGTATCAGAGACTATATCGAGATTGAATTGAGCATCTTTCCAGGGTAATCTCTTGGTCGTTTTTTTTTGGTTTATCGAGATTAAATTTAGGACTAATTTTTAATAATCTCTTAAACTCTTTCATGTTTCCGTCTCTTGGACGTTTTTTGGTTTTATCGAGATTAAATTTAGGATTAATTTTGTTACGTTTTTTTGGTTTATCGAGATTAAATTTAGGACTAATTTTTAATAATCTCTTAAACTCTTTCATGTTTCCGTCTCTTGGACGTTTGTTACGTTTTTTTGGTTTATCGAGATTAAATTTAGGACTAATTTTTAATAATCTCTTAAACTCTTTCATGTTTCCGTCTCTTGGACGTTTGTTACGTTTTTTTGGTTTATCGAGATTAAATTTAGGACTAATTTTTAATAATCTCTTAAACTCTTTCATGTTTCCGTCTCTTGGACGTTTTTTGGGTCTATCGATATTAAATTTAGGACTAATTTTTAATAATCTTTTAAACTCTTTATCAGCATTTTTCGAAGGCGTTCTCCTTAATTCCTTCATGCTATAATTAAAACAAGCATTTACATGAAAGATTTATGTATAATGAATCACTGTAAGTGGCTTATGATTGGATCAATAACCCCGTGTAACAAATCATGCAGAAATGATTTCTGTGGGTATCATATGCAAAGTTTTCGACGTGGAAGCCTTGGTCCGTTACCTTGTATTCTATGTGGAGTTGGGGTCAGGGGAAAATCTCAGTTATGTCTTAATTGCGGTGGTAAGCGATACAGGGAATTGAAGCGTTATTATGATAAAAGAATAAAAAAATGGACAATCAATCAGAAATTATGACCCTGATAAAGTCTCTGACCCTGACACTGTCAGCGACAACGTCCCTGACAAAATCATAAGAACTCCTCAAGACTACATCGAAAGATTTATCATTAAACCAAACAATGAATTAGACAAACAATAGTATTATGTATACGAATGAACCAAGAATTCAGACAACACCCTGTGATCACAAATTATGAAGCATCCAGTAATGGTGTTGTAAGAAACCGCAGACTGAAGAAACCAGTTGGTGCTGTGAATAATCAAGGGTACTTGATGTTTACTGTTGGCGGGAAGAAAACTTATCTCAATCATCGTTTCGCATTTGAATGCTTTTTTGGATTGATCGAGGATGATTCTGTCATTGATCACAAGGATTCTAATCCGAAAAACAATTCTTTATCAAATCTGCAGGCTGTTACTCAAAGTGAGAATACCAAACGAGGAAAGACTGGCACTTGTTCAAAAAAAGCGAGACCTGTGAAATCTTTGAATACAACAACTAACGAAGAAAAAATATTTCAATCAATGAATGAAGCCGGTAGGCACTTCGATATTTGTAGAGCCTCAGTACGATTTGTTGCAGAGGGGATTTATCGATCGGCTATTTCAAAGGGGACTGGACAGAAAATTCGATTTAGTTACGTCTAATGCGTCATATTTTTCATTTAGAAATATATAATTATTATAGAATAATGAATTCTGAAAACATGAATAGCATCATATCCGAGATTTCAAAATTGAAAAGTTGGGATATTGAACTATCGGATGGGTTAAATTCTGATCAAATCATGTCTGATTTTCAGGATATAGAATACGGAGTTAGCACTAACAAGTATATGCTGCCAAAGAAGTATGCGCTCATCAAAAGAATTCAGAATTCTATTAGAGACTCTCTCGCATTCTCCAGTGACGTAAGTGTGTTCGCTCCGTTATATACCATCGTAGAACGAATACGAAAAGAATTGGGGTACGAATACGAATTGAAAAAGGAGGTTAATTCTAAAGTTAGAAACCTACGGGCGTTAATTCAAGAAAATGAACAATTTTGATTGCCCATTTATCATTATTTGATTGACCAACCATTTATCATTATTTGATTGTGACCGTCCCTCAGAGAGATTTTCCTTTTTTTTAGCATTTTTTGATTGACAATGTCAAAATCAGTGAATAAAAAATTGATGGCTGGTTCGGATTGATCAAAAATAGAATGGCGAAAGTGTCATTATTATTATTTTATATACAATTTGGACACTTTCGCCATCGATGAACGAAGCTGTTATAGGATGAAATAACACTTCCACGGTGGTGTTAGGTCGGATTGAAAAATTGTTTTACAATTGAAAAATTGTTTCTGATTTCAAATAATGGTCAATGAAGCATTAACAACTCGATTGGCTCGTGAACGATTAGATGCAATTAAGAGATTTGTACCAATTCGTGACTCTGTACGGAATAAACTGAAACAACAACAAGCGCAGACTGACTTTTCTGTGTCAAGTGAACAACTGTTTACTCCGATAACAAGTGCGACCAAAGATGTGAAAACAGCAACTGAAGCAGCGATATACGGAGATATTCCTGAGCGAGAACGAGTAAAGAAGGCGCCGCTGCTTGATACGCTTGAAAAGATAGCAGCAGAGACCGGACAAACACGCGCAGGGATACAACAGTTATCCAGTGATATAAAAACTCAACGCGAGTATGAACGACTAGCTGATATTGATGATTCTGCGCCTGAAACTCAAAGAGTTTCCACACCTGAACCACAACCTGTTGATGTCGTCACCCCAAGAGGTATTCCCTTTATAGACAAACTCACCGAAGGAGCTATAGCAGAAATCAAACGACCTCAATTGGAGAAACTCAAAGATTATACGACTTTTGGTGATTTCGCCGCCAAAAGCTTTGATTCTAGAAAGGATTTTTTAAAAGACGAGTATAAAAACAGTAGAATAAGCCGAGATGAATGGGTTAATTGGTTGTATAAAACGAATAAGGAGATTACTGGTAATTTGAAAAAGGATACAATTGAGTATAGATCTTTTAAAGTAGGAGTTGATAGTTATGGTATACAAAAACAACAAGAACGAGAAAAAAAAAGTCGAGGCCGACAAAGGCAATTACTTGAAGATAGTGAGGGCGCAACTGGTACAACTGAGGAAACAAGCGGAAAAGGATATTCGATTGGAAATCCAAAGGATTTCAACGCTGGAGTCTTTGACTCTACCATGACATGTCCTGGTAGTGTTCTCAGTGATATATCACGGTTAGAGGTTCTCATCGGAGGGAAACGAGCCGGAAATAACTCACCGGAAATAATTAATGAAGCAGCTGATATCTGTAGACGATTATTTCAGGGTGGTATCATGGATATCAGCACATATCGAGATTTCATTGGCGAGTTAGTGGAAAGTGGGTATCATGGTGACTGAATAAAAACGCTAGCGTTTCCAATTGATAAATTGATTAGATAAATAACAATTGAAAAATTGTTTCTGATTTCAAATAATGATCATACACTACAATCATGATAAACCAACCCCCGTCTACGTAGTTAATTCACGGTTTCCGGTTTATAGAGCATACTACGGAGATGGTTTAGGTAATACCATTGCAGGGTTATTTGCGAGAATGGCTCCAAAAGTGATGCCGTTGGCTAAACAATTAGGAATGAAAGCAATTGATGTTATTCGTGATAAGGGTATTGGTGCTGTTGGAGATCTTGCTGGAAAAGCGTTTTCAACTGCGAAGAATAAATTAACATCATTAGTGAGACGAAAAAAGAAACCGTTACCGTCTACAGCAGAAATGCCTGCGAGTGTTAGTAGAATTATAAATAACGCAGTAGATGAAAAATTAGCGTCGATGGTGACTCCCTTGATAAATCAAGAGGACCAAAATAACATGATAGCAAACATGATAGCAGGAAGTGGCTTTAAAAAAACACGACGATGAAATGGGAAATCGCGATTTAGACTCTGATAAATAGAATAAAATGTTCAAAAGGTCACCTGATCCAGCATTTGATATGGATGCCCCAGTGCGTAAAGATGATTCTGTACGCGATTTTCAATTTTATTCTTATCACGCAGTACAACCAGATCTCCGATCGCGAATTGAACTTCAAGTTCATGATACCAGTAAATACTTCCTACCGTGTGAGGCATTTATTGAAATCGAAGGAGAACTTGTAACAAATGATGCTGCTCATAATGATCCACCATATGACAATAACCCAACTATCAAAGTTGGTTTTGTCAATAACGGCATAATGGCGTTATTTGAAAGCGCTAGATATCTCATTGATGGAAAAGAAATTGAATCCATTGACCGTGAAGTTGATGTTGCAACAACAATAATCGGGTTAGCGAGATATTCTGATGATTATACAAGATCAGCGGGTCCATCTATGATGTTTTCTAAGGATATCACTGATCACCCTGAACACGTCCAGTATTCTAGAGTAAAGGCAACACAAGCTACCGCAGTTGATCCAGCACCAGCCGGATATACAAGACCAGCTGGTACTTTTGATGTTATAAATAATATTACTAACTATAACCTAGGGTTTGCAACACGCGTATTAACGTTGCATGGACAGCGTCGACAATTTTCATGTGCGATCCCACTGCATCATATATTTGGATTCTGTAGAAATGTCCGAAAAGTTATTTATGGAGCGAAGCATACAGTAGCCCTCGTGAGAAAGGGTACTGATAATGATGCAATCTGGCGTGATGTTGGTGTTGCTGATGGTAACGTCATTTTATCAAAACTAGCATTATGGATGCCAGTGTTAACTCCATCAATCACAGAAGAACAGCGACTACTATCATTTATGGATCAAGGAGGAAAGTCGTTGTTGAGTTGGTTATCAGTGACCACGGATATCAAACAGGATAATGTTGATGATATATTCACATGGCACCTGACATCAAAACAAGGTGTTTCAGCTCCACGTCATATATTTATTGCGTTACAGAATACTGCGCGAGTTGGTAATCAAGAACGAAGCCATATGATATTTGATCAGTTAGGTGTTAGAGAAGTCTCGCTGAGAATAAACGGCCAACAGGAACCATCTGAGGATATACAACTCGATTACACTCACAACCATATTGCACGTGTATATCATAACCTATTGTCGTTTATGGCACGTGATCAAAATGTGGATACTGGTTTGCAAATATCACAATTGGATTTTAAAAGCCTCTATCCGATTTATTACTTTTCGCTGGAACATCTCGATTTGATGAAACAATCTGTCGTTGATATACACTTTAGAGCCCGTGTAACCCGTCCTGGTGGTATTGCTAATTACAGAGCGGTTGCTGTCATTCTCAGTGATAAATCAGTGCTACTTGAAGGTGTTGGTGGAAGAATGAGAGTGGTAGATGCACCAGTAGAAAACATGTAAACGATTTAGAATCAATCAATTATGTATAATGTCATATAGTAATATTAGTGTTGCGTTAACTCCCGGTCAATTAAAAAAATTGCAATCGGAATCAGCTAAAAAATGCGGAACCACAATCACGTTGAAACCCAACCAAATGACTGGTGGTGCAAATAAACTATCGCTGACAACTCGTCAGGTGAAACATTTCAATGATGCACTAGTAGCAAAAAAAGGTGTTCAGATTACTCTTTCTGCGGCTGCTATCAAAAATATGATTAAAACAGGCGGTATATTCCCGTTGTTAGCTGCAATACCAGCGTTGATTGCAGCAGCAGCCCCAGCGGTGGCTAAAGCGGCAGCGTTAGGAGCCGTTGGTACTGCAGCAGGAATGGCACTAAAGAAGGCAACTGGGAAAGGATATAAAAAAAAGGAAAAGGGTCTAAGACTACCAGGAACCCCGTATTCGTGGTACAGCGGAAAGGGTCTAAGACTAGGACCGGTTTATTAATTCAGAAATCTTCGATTTCCGAACCTATGGTTGTGGAATCTTTGATTCCGATGTCCAATTTTGATTTACTCGATGCTGCTAAAAAACTCGCGATTAAAAACTTCAGAGGTGTCTTTATGAAGGATCAATTACCACATCAACCAAACAGCGTTGAAACCGGAATCATTAATTTAGATAACAGCACCGGACCCGGAACTCACTGGGTTGCATACGCTATTGATCCACGTGGGATTGTCTATTTTGATTCATATGGATTAGCCCCACCAAAAGAGTTTATGCGTTATATAAAAACCCTTCCAATGAAGACTTGGTATTCTACGCTACCAACACAAACGACGATTGACCCACCAATATGTGGCAGCGAAGTATTAAATGTTCTTAACGCTATTTCTAACTCCTTGGGTAACCCAAGGGGGAAACCACCACACATTGTCGTGAATGAATACACTAGTAATCGCTGGAGAAAATCGAAGATTTTTCAACGAAGTCGTCAAAAACGATTTTAGAGAGAGAAAGAGTTTTACAATAACATGATTGATATTTGGGGAAGACCTCTGAAACCCAAACCCGATGACACTACAACCGGTGATGTAAAAAAACTAATCAAAGATGAAATCGCTGAGACGTTAAATTTAGTAAATGTTGACCCGAACGAAATAGTTGTATTTCAAGACAAACAGGGTAAATTGAAAAGCAGTGATGTGTCATTGGATGATATTTTGATACGGCAGCGCGACGCCGCTGAAAACTCTATTGCGCTATATTCCAACGACGGACGACTTAAAGCCAGTAATATATCCGCGGATGACATTTTAAAACGGCAGCAAGACGCCACTGAAAACTCTATTGCGTTGTATTCCAGCGACGGACGACTTAAACCAGGTGCACTTGTGTCTACGATCACCGACAAGATTGCCGCCCACGACCATGAGTTGGATAATTCTCTGTTAGAACTAGCAACACTTCAATCTAAAATTGAAGAACACGGAAAACAGTTTTCAGTTTTTCGCAAAAATGTCGTACATAAATTCTTTGGAACACCGCTTGTGGTTGGCATGACTCTCGCTGAAATCAAAAACTATCTATCGCTATTCTTTTTTAACAAGGACGCGGGAAGGATGATGAATGAAAATGAAATCAAGGCAAATTATCTCGATATTTACAATAATATTTCTAAAATAATAGAAAATCTTGAGCGGGTACAAAAACCCAATAACGACGTCATTGTTAGGTTTTTTGGAAACCCACCTGTGGCAGACTCGACTCTCGCTGAAATCAGCGAGTTTATTATCAGGCATACTCACAATTCCTACGTCGCTAATAATTTCTTTGGTGTCCCCGCTACATCTACGATGACTCTCATCCATATTATTAGGTTTATGGTGAAACAAACAACACCTAATACCATCGTTGATAGATTTTTGGGGAGAACACGTGATGAATCTGAAACCACATCGTTGACAGGCCCAACCCTCGCTGAAGTTAAAAGCGCTATTGACGAACAAAAACTCACCAACGAGTTTGTTAATAAGTTCTTTGAGGGCAGTAAACCCAAGGATATCACGACAAAATTTTCGAACATCAACTGGTATCTTAAAAACCAAGAAGAGCTTGGAATCAGAGACCTTCTGATTTCATTCTTTTTTAGCAAGAGAGATAAGAGGATGATGCTTTATACCGAAGTCCATGTAAACTATCTCGAAATGTACAATGATATTCTTAAACTAAAAGATCTCGATATTTACAATAATATTCTTAAACTAAAAAGAACCTTTGAAAAGGTAAAAATTCCGCATCCACACGAAAGCATTAAAAATATCGTGTATACGGTCGATTATGGGACCTTTGATTGGGTAAAAGAATCTAGTGTTAGATTGCCAATCGATATCGGGGAGGGATCCAGTGGTATCTACAGGATGACGTTAGTCTCTACCAAGCAATTTGATATCATCGTGAAGGGTAAAACCTACTTTGGTGGCACCGCGACAGTAATTATCAATAGTAAAGAAGAATTTGAGATTGTCGCGGTTGATAGTACAATTAGATCAACAATACACTGGTGTTTAGAACTCGTAGCTCATTTTCCGGCTGAAGTACTAGCAATTCCCGCTAACGATGACAAATAATTGAAAACACTAGTGTTTTTAAAATAAAAATGATTTCATCAACGCAATGTCGCTATGATCAGGTCAGAGAATTTCAGACTAGACTCAAAACCCTCACTGAGGAGTATCAAATAAAAATGAAAAAATACCGACGAAGAATCACCGCAATTGATGTTATTATGTACTCGGTGTCAAGCGTTCTCACTGGCGCCGAAATAATACTTGCATCGGTTATAATGATTGCTCCGGTCGTAGTTCCAATTTGCATTTCTGCGGTGGCTACAATCGCGGGTATATCAACCGGGATAGCAAAAAAGATATCATCATGCAGCCAGAATAAACTGCAGGATTACTTAATTCAATTTCATATTGTATCAACCGCATACTCGCAATTATCATTGATGATATCATCGTCACTCGATAATACGATTATATCAGATAGTGAATTCTCAGCGATGGTCAGTATTTTTGATTCCGCGATATCAAAATTAGAGAGACAACATGAATATAATAACAATGACAACACCGATGGAATTAGAAAACACGAACCCGAAAACCAAAATGATCTCAATAACCTCAACCATACCAGATTGTGAGTTCTCAGTGACAGTCAGTATTTACGTTTCCCCGGTGTCAAAATTAGAGCGACAACATGAGTATAGTAACGATGACAACACCGATGGAATTACTTCAACAAATAGTGGAGAACACGAACCCAGTACAAACGAGCATGATATCAATTACATCAACGAAACCCGAGTTTAGTGTGAATTTCCCTAGCCCTGTCCCCGTAAAGGAGATAGCGCTAGCAAAACTACGAGTGTATCACAGTTGGCCTAATATCAGATCAAAATCATTTGGTGGTCAACAACCGAATAATTCACTGGTATTTGCAAATAAGAATAAAGACGACGGTACCCCAGACTGGAACGTCGTTTCGATACCAACAGGGTCATACCAAATCGAACAAATCAATAATGAGTTCGCGCGTAGAATAAAATCGATTACTGGAACAGAATCGAAAATCGCTATAACAGTTCATGAGCCGACGCTATCATCCGCAATTGAGATAAGCACAGAAGGATACGTCGTAGATATCTATCAGAGTTCTATTAGAACCGTATTAGGATGGCCTGAAAAACCACCGGAAAAATCCACCACCGACTTAACCACGGATGTACAATCATATCATGAAATCAATCCCAGTTATCGAGATAATTTATCTGATATAAGAAAAGGAAAAATCGCCGATAGATTTATATTCACCAACAAAGACACATTGCAATGGGATTTTATCATTAAAAGAACAGCCGACTCATCTGTTACTATTTCATTTACGCTAACTGACATCCGTGGTTATTTTAATGAGATTAAACAATTATATGAAACACAACTAGAACAACTACGGAAAACAAAATCGCAAAAACACGTTGAAATAATAAATCAGCTTATATCGGACATGGAATATATCTATGAACTAATTATTCAAACAATAATTAATGACAACAGCGACAATAAGCAACGATTCCTAACCGATTACAATATCATAGAAGACAATCTGCGTAATTTCAAATTTCCGAAATACAACGCTGATGAATTAGCAAGAATTGTTAAAACCGATATCAAAGCGCTACAAAAATCAGATTTAACTGTCCTCCTCAAATATAATAATGACCCAGACGGTGGCGGCAGGCATATCGCTCCGTTCAACGTGAATATATCCTCAGTGATTGCGCTCAATTTAGTATGTGATGTTATCGAAGGAAGCTATCAGATTAATCTAGAGCAATCAAATCAAGCTCAGCAGGGATATATTCTTTATTCGTTTGCACCAACAGCTCCTCCAGGATTCCTAATTATTGAAAACCCAATTAATCCTGTCTACATGCGATGTCATAATAATTCGTTAACGAGAATTAATTTTAGACTCACCGACCAGTCAAATAATCTAATTGATCTACAAGAGGAGGTGTTAGTGATTAGTTTGTTTGTGAAATCCTAAAGACTTGATCAAATCATTTATTATTTTTTGTTAACCCAGAACTGAAAACTTTAGCAGCAGAGAGGGTGGATGACCACATCGTTGCGAGCAAAATTGATTAAAAAATCGTAAAATCTCCGTTTTTGCAAAATGGAGACTTTTTTTTTGGTTAAATGAGATTTTGTTGGAAGTCTTATATTTTGCTTGAAAACATGATCTGTAGGCTATATTTTGCTCGAAAACATGATCTGTAAGCCCTAATTTTGCTTGAAAACGTGGTCTGTTCACCCTCTCTGCTGCTCGGCTACATTGTATGATATGTTTGTTACAACATATGCACCAAGCGTAATTCGATCAGCATCACTTGATTGGGTCTCTCCACAGCTCCTGTAACTGTTGATGGAGCCACATAATAGCGGTGATGGGGAAACTGTACTTCCATTCAAATACTTTATATATCTATAGATATACGAACCGAAACACACCAATCCACAAAAACCCAGAACCCACCATTCCCAAGCAATCCTACTGTATGCGATGACAGAACAAAAGGTGAACCAGGACGTCACATTTAGAACCTTCAAAAGAGTGAGCCTAAACCTATTTTTGTCTGCGTGAAAAAGAACCCAGCTTCATCTACTAAACAGTGTGTCAGAAATCAAATTTGCATTTAATACCCATTCATATCCAGAACTGAGGCTATACAAACAAAACGTACTGCATACCAACTTTCTTTACGTTCATCAATATAACTATATGTATGCGATACAGAATGTGATAAAGATACACGCTATCTAGATATGTATGTCACATTCATTGGTGGGAATCTAATTGCCAGGGTCAGTAGTCAAAAAAGTGTAAAAACTGAATCGATTTATTTATATGGTGCCGAACTATAAAAGGGGAGCGACCATACTACTCAGAAAACCTCCATGTATGTCAACAGTACATGGAGCTTTTCAAAATCCTTTCATGTCTCCTCCATAACTTTATTTTCTGCCAAATTATCACATTATCTGCACAACATTGCAATAAAATATTGACAAATATGTGTAACAATTTGCCAACCTGTCAATTGATATATGCATAAACAGTCAAGATTAGAATAAATAATACATTCGCCTCTGTTTCCTATCTTGGGAGAGAGAAACCTTTGGATATCATTGATCACATTGGACATGTACACATAAACTATTATCCCCTAACGATTTATTTAAAACATTTTCTACCATGCCATCCTCCATTTACCGTTCATAACATTGTGAGTGGATATCTTTTCAAACGGCATGGAAAAATCAGTAGAAGACTATACTATTTTAACAGGTCTAATCAGAATTTACGAAACGTTTTTCAGAATAATATGGTTGGTTAAATAAGAAAGATTCTCTTTGGAATGCTTCATATATTTTTTTCATTTTCTATATTCATGACGTCAATTTTCTAATCAACAGCAAACTGAAGTTATTGCTGATCGATAATTATTTGGATTGTTTAAGGTCATTATATGTGCTGGGCAGACATTCATGTCTACCTATGTGCGGAGGATGATATTTTGAAACACAGCAATATCCCAAACAGGTACGTAATGTCTCAGTGAACATCTTTCTCCTACCCACCACATTTCCCCCAAGTCCATAGTTAAAATTATAATATTGCAATCTCCTCATAACCAATATACATTTTCATTATACATTCAGCATAATCGCCCGAGAAGTGAACATGTTTTAATACCGAGATATTAAAAAGGGTATACAAATCGAGTCCCAATACGTTGGTCACAGAGTCAGTCTATATTGGATTATGAGATAATGGAGCCTCGATTGTCATCTTGTTAGGATAAAATTCATAAATGATATATTCCAATCCTTTTGTTAGTTGAATCTTTGATAGTAGATTCAATGATTACAACATTTTAATATTTAAATTTATTTTGAAAGTATCTGTAAATGTATTTGTGGATTAATTATTAGAAGAGAATTCCTCAAGATGACCAAAGGCTGGTTCTCAAATTGGTAGAAATTGAATTGATGCAAGCTATTTTCCACGTAAAACATAAACCAGTAACTTACAAGCCGTTATGTAATTATTTACCTTCCACCGTTTACAGATAGTATGGTTGTAGTGACGTAGTCTTTCTTAATAAATGTAGTTGATACAATACCCGTAGAGGTTATACTAAATGTATATTCTGGTGGATACACAAGTCTAATATAACAATAACATGTGTATTGGACAATTGGTATTTATGGTTATTACTACTAAAATCATATAGATCTTTGCTTATTTCTGTGACTGAAATTGTCATCTTGTTTGGTAATATATTTAAATACAGAACGTCACCTTCACCTATTACTCACTGATTGCACAGAAAAAACAGGGAAATGTAGCTCAACATTAAACACAACGTAGGCAAATGGTGACAGTATACGTGAGAGTTCAAGGTAAGCATATTATCTCCCTCTAATTTCCGATCTACTGAAAAAGAAGATCAACTACGTGAATGTTGCCTAAATGCTCTTCTTGGTATACATTTATAACATAATTTAATATTCACAACTGAGTATTTCCATACTCATTGACTCATATTGGTTTTGTATATTAATAAATCACCTTTATATACAAATATGTTATAGCAGAAGAGAGAAGGCAGTGAACTAGTTTTTGTTGCTTTTTGGTTTTCATGTATTGTGCTTGTGTCTACCGGTATGTGCGTTATGTTTTGGGGTATTGCATTTTTTGGTGTAAGTTTTATATGTGTGCTGCTTTCTTAACAACGTGTATCCTTATGTAAAGAATTGAATATATAAACCAAACACAAACTTATTTTAAAATCAATATTAGCTATTTCCAGATATAAACGCATTACCCATTGGTAAAGGTTCCAATATCTAAATCTCTGAGACCACGCATAAACAAAATCGTGGAAGATAGTCGACTATGTCATAATTCTAGAAACAATGATTGAAGTTAAGCTCGCCCTGTAACGGTAAAAAGTAGGATAAAGAAACATTAATATGCATCTCTTCAATTCGTTTGATGCTATGGAGTATCAGGATGAATAGTTAGGGAGATAATACCATATTATAATAAACCAATCTTGAAATAAATTATAGTTCATTCATCATTATGTGTGTCTGTCTTAATGTATTGTTAGATTAAGAATCGCCATTTTGTCAATAAGCATATAATTTTACGTCCATTTCGGACCAACACAATAAATGAACGACATAAACAATCAGATATAAAAAAAGCATTAACAATAATATTTGATTGGTTCGTAATATGAATATGGCAAAGACGAAATCAGAGAAAAATATTATTCCATCCCTTAGACTTTTTTAGACAATAATATTAATAAATAATACAAATTACTGTTATATGTAGAGTAAGAGTTTTAATTGAAATTTTTTGTTGTTGGTACATGCATGCGACGCAGTAAACATATAATAACGTTATGCAATGATCCATGCATACGTACTCACTGAAGCAAGAATATAAGAATCTTATGCAAAAACATCTGTTTTACTTTTTGGCTGCTATCAGCAATATAATAGCCGTATACAATGACACATTGGTTGATGTTTTCTGAAACAAAATATAATAATACTTACTTTTTCCTCTTTATCTCTTTCTTCCTGAAAAGAATGTATATAAATATAAATGTGTTCAAGAGTGAGACGTACTCAATGCTAATTTGCTCTCAAAGAGAGTTTGTTTGCGCATGACCATGGTGTCAACTGCAAAAACAGTGTATGTCATTATTTCCTAATATGTATCTACAATAATTATAGATATTACCAATCTAATATATTGATCGAATTGTACTTAATCTAAAAGTTTTAAGTTTCTGTCTTGTGTTGTTTGTTTGTTTTGTGTTATTGTTGTTTTTTGTTGTTGCAAAAATACAAATTAACGAACCTAAAAAAGATGTTCGCTCTACAATACTTACACTTAAGCAAGAAAAAAAGTTTCAAATTGTTCACATGGTTAGTTCCTTTACAAACAAATGTCCTTCACATGGCAACGTTTTACTCCAGTAATTAACTAAAACAAGTTCTTTTTCCTTCATCGAATTATATAACTGAGTCACTCATAAGATGCTCTAACATGCATCATAGCATTCGCGATTCGTTTAGGAACACCATGGTTTGGGTGTTTTTTTTTAAATATAGAGATGCGTATGGATGAAGCATGAAATTACAAATCTGTCAAAGCAATAACTTTACATTGTTTAAACTTATATTTTAATATTTAATTCTAAAACTAAATAATAAAAAGTTAATTTATTTTGGCCATGTATTATGGAATATATTATTGCAAGACAAAAACTAAAGAATAAAGTGTAATATAAAATGTAACCTCTGTTTACATAATTTAAATTGAGAAGTATGTTAAATGAACGTTTAAAACATGATTGTCTTAAGTTGTCAGATTTGAATATTTGTATATGTAATTGGTACTTACTTGCAGTGCCTTTTCCCGTTCTGCCTGAAAGATCATAAGAAACGTAATAGTACATTTAGTTCCACAAACTTTGGTTAGCTAGCAAACGTGAACATATTAGATGGCCGCTAACGTGGTATTTGCTGCTCTTACAGTAATCATATTGAATAGTAAGTGTGGGATGCTAGTCAGTCCAGTTTTCACAACATAGTGTAAGAGTGTAATAATATGCAACGCGAGTCTATATGGTATAAAACTGGGTGTTGGACCCTCCAGTATGATGAAACTGGTATAATACGGGCTTTTGATAGTAAGTAAGCGGGCGATATAAATATATATATATATATATATATATATATATATATATATATATATATATATATATATATATATATATATAATTAATATGAGGTTTTGGTCTCTTGAAATGGTAAATTAATTGATATATATAATCTTTTACATTAAATTTTATGCTAAAAACATAAATGCCGAGACTTTTAAGGATAAGGATTTCTTTAACGTTGTCTTTCTCTGTTGATATAATAAAGACCGTAAATCAAACATTACATGAATATGTATTGCTTTCTCTTAATGCCCCATCCCCTACCCATTGGAGGCATAATAATTTGGTTTTGGATTTATCCCAGTCACGTTTTCTTTAAACGTGATTGTGATATTGAAGTGCTGATAACATTCGTCTAGAGCGTAATTAAAAACATATTAAATATGTATGAACACAATTAAAATGCGCATTTGATTTCTCAAGTGCATACTGACAAATGATATTGTCGTCGATTTGGTTCTTGTTTATCATTGGAGTATTTCAAGCTTGATATTACTTAGGTACATACATCTACGTATACACAGAGTACGCATCGATTCAAGACAAGTGAATCAATTCCGGTTTATATATATGACAAGTTCAACGTCACAACATATTTGTACGTTTCGTCAGAGACTAACAAAGCGCAAATCGAACGTACATCAACAACAGGGCTATGGACTCCTCGCTCAAGATAAATGTCAACATAGCGGTTATGTCTGTCAAAACAAGGATCAACGCATTCCACATTTCCCACGTCTTTGAAGAAAATTAATTAAAGTTGGAACGATAGGAAAGCCATATGTATCTCAGACCTGTTATTAACATATAAAGGGTAATATTCGTATGGTGTCCTAACTTAAATAAACTATCAAGGAAAATTCCACTAAATACCCATTAACATACAGATATTTACCGATGCAGATCAACTGAATAAGACAAAATGAGGAGAAAACCATTCAAATGAATACATTCCAATCGGAAAGAGTGCTGCATTTAAATTATATCTACATTCAGTATAATTTATAATATCAGTATTCTGTTTTGCCTCTACAACACTTTCAAATACTTTGATCAATGTGAAAAAATGTAATTCTGCTCAAACCACCTAAACTGAAAGGAAAGTAAAGTGAGATCAGCTCCGGTAGTTCAGTTATTCGATTGCCCGATTTAATCCAAGAATTTTGGCAGTGATGTCAGCGCGATCAGGCCTTAGAAAGGCATTTGGCACCCATTTAGTGGAAATATATCCCAAAGAACGTGCTACACGCCTTGTTTAATATAAACCCACACAAGACAGATAGTATTTTTTAAATAGAAACTTTGTCTTGTTATAAATATTCGTAATCAACAAATGTATAATATTAATAAATACGACTCGTGTAAATAACATATCGTATCAAACATCTTGACTGACTGAAACTGAAATGTCAATTTATTAAGCTACGTATGCCTTCCAATGTAATTTCGCCCTCTGAATGACACTGAGCTAAGGTCTTCCAACAAAACGAATCTGTTTCTGAGCGCATGAGATATACATGAGAGAGATGTGCCATTATAACAAGCTAATAATACGATAAAGCTATATGCTGGGCAAGACGCTAATACGAATAAACCATCACACATTCTGGTAATAAAACATAGATTATGAGTCGTCTATCATCATTATAGTACCGCTATCAGACCAAAGTATGCATTCCATATTAATGTAACCAGGCATATAGTCGTCTATCATTATTATAGTACCGCTATCAGACCAAAGTATGCATCCCATATTAATGTAACTAGGCATATAGTAGTCTATCATCATTATAGTACCGCTATCAGACCAAAGCATGCTTCCCATATTAATGTAACTAGGCATATAGTCGTCTATCATCATTATAGTACCGCTATCGGACCAAAGTATGCATCCCATATTAATGTAACTAGGCATATAGTCGTCTATCATCATTATATCACCGCTATCAGACCAAAGCATACTTCCTATGTTAATGTAACCAGGCATATAGTCGTCTATCATCATTATAGTACCGCTATCAGACCAAAGCATACTTCCCATGTTAATGTAACCAGGCATATAGTCGTATATCATCATTATATTACCGCTATCAGACCAACGTATGCTTCCCATATTAATGTAACTAGGCATATATTCGTCTATCATCATTATAGTACCGCTATCAGAACTAGGCATATAGTCGTCTATCGGGTTCGACAATTTTGTATCGACTGAACAGTATGATTTGTATCCATTGGCGCACAGGAAATCCTTTTGTTAAGCTGGGTGATAGGTTGCGATGTCCTGTAAAGGACCTTTCACTTTTTCAAATGTCGTCTCAGAGTCGAAGGTGGTATATAAAATCTCAGCTTTCTTTCTTTGTGATGTTGCGAAAGGTGCCTAGCGTGACGCTGTCCTGTAGTTTGTGTTGCCCAGGGAAACATTGTAAGCATAAAATAACGTAAATAACAATTATTTGTATGATGCTTTTTTGATGTAAGCAAATTCGTCTTGGTAATAAAGTACATTGATGCGAACCTGTCTTGGATACCAGCAAAGAAGAGATTACGAAACGTGCATCGCCCGCTGTCTTGTAATTGGGTCAAAAACAGTTGATGGAGAATACATCGTTTATCACTTCAGATATATTGACATCTTTGACCCCCGCGTAAATGGGGATTCCGGACGTGTTAATGTCGCTGAAGCAAGGCTTTTAGTTGGATATTATGTCGATGTGGTCACGTGTGGGATATACAGTGATTGGGACCGACCAGACCAGGAACTGTTAGGGATTATTTATGACTGGGCGCTTTCTTTAGAGTTTGTTGTTTGGCAAGTGGTATATTCTTGCTTATAGTCATCGGTGTAAATTGGGAAGTTTTGAAACGAGATGGACTCGAATAAGGCTAATACCCTCGACTATCCTTACTCCTGACAAAAATTTGAATTGACACAGGATAAACGACCACACTATGATTCCGCATCTACGATAAAAGTCAAACGATTACGATTTAACCCACGCGGCAATGTTCTTATATCCACGGAATATCATAAAACGAATATTGAGAGATACTCCACGTGTGATCGTCGTGTGTATTTGCAGTTCCGCATAAACGATTAGTTTCACAATCGGTTGCATAATGTTTTTCTCGACTCCTCTCGCAAGCAGTGGAGATGATCGAACTGTATCTGAACTCTCCCTGAGTTTGTTTGGGTGGTGACAATGGCGTCAGTAAAACGGAGTCTCAACCACCTGTACTGATATCCTCGTGATCTTCTTTATTGACTAGTCGAGTCGATTGGTTTTTGTAGTCTTTCATCGATGTGAACACGACTTGATCGGCTCACACTACAGACAAAGTAGTTTTTGAACGATTGGTGTCTTTTCCCGTGAGCTCCTTGCACTTGTCACGCAGTTTCATCATATACAGCTGCAAATCAATGATTTCCCATCAGGACAGCTCCTTATACCTAATCGCGAGCTTACCACGGGACATTACAAGTCCCTTTGGGATCGCTTTCATGATTCCTCTGAGTCGTTCGTTGATCTCGTGCATATTTGCATTCAATCTTCGGTATTGCGCAAGACGTAATAACGACGTAGCAATGCCAGTAAAACGACGCACAATATCGTGTCGCATGATACAAATTTTTCATGGACATTAGACCATTTTGCACACAGTGGTATGCTCCTTTGGTATTAGACAAGTTATTGCATATGTACATGCTCTTATCTGATATGTCTTTATATAGAGTCAGCAGACTGTGTTTTTACTTCCTAGTTATTGTTGCAATATATATATATATATATATATATATATATATATATATATATATATAGGGGGAGATAGATAGATAGATAGATAGATAGATAGATAGATAGATAGATAGATAGATAGATAGATAGATAGATAGATAGATAGATAGATAGATAGATAGATACATGTGTGTGTGTGTGTGTCTGTGTGTTTGTGTGTGTGTGTGTACAGTTTGTTAACTTTCATTAATTGCTAGTTTCTTTTGTCTGGTCACAGACAGCATTTTGATCAAGTATATGAATATAGTACGTCGACTATTTATTTAATTGTTTGTTTTATTGCTTGGACTCCGGTATGATGGCCTCTATCGCTTAATCAGCTTTAAGCAGATGTTCATTTTATTCTGCTGTTAAATGTGCTTGTTGACTATCTTCGTCGACATTATTTCATCATGAATTTTATGTTCAGTTTGTATGCGTTTCTTCATCTCCTAGTTTGTAAACAAGAACCATTATAATCTCTCTCAGATGTCTTGCTGAAGTTCCACAACGTCCATCACGTGTTAGCCAGTCAATTTGTTAATGCTATGATGGACCCTCATTAACTGCTTTAAATGGCCACGCCTTGGATCTCCAAACTACTGCAGACGAACTGAGAATACATTCACCATTACTTAAAAGTAAACAGAAGCGAAACGAGAAACGTTGTTTCAAAGCTGGCTGTCGTCGAACAGGAATACAAATTTCAGCTATCTCCCTCTCAGGCTAAACAATTTAAACATCCAGCCATTAATGTTGATAAACGGGTGTAAATCCTAATAAATCTCCAACCCTTGTGTCAACTATCCCACACATGCGTATTGCAGTATTTAACAACATATCAGTATTACCACCATAACAGTGAAGGTAACAGTTTATTGTATCAACGATCATAATATTGACCTATTGTTTCTGACATTAACATGGCTATAAGCATCGGGCGTTGAGCCCATGCACGTGGATCTAACGCCCACCGGTTACTCCATCCAATCGTTCCATCGCCACTCTCTTGGAGGTGGAATTGCTGTCATCGCAAACAGTTCGATCATAAAATGTATTCAACACAACACAACCTTGACTTTCTGCCATACATCTTTTGAACTAGCCCTTACAACACTCAAAATAGAACAAATGTCAGTCACTTTGTCTGGCTTTATCGCGCACATGCTAGTAGGAAAAACAAGCTGACTGAATCCCTTATGTTCGAGCAGTTTCCGAATCTTCTGGAGTATGAAAATTCTAGAGGTGGCAACTGCATTATTCTTGGAGATTTCCACTTTCACTTTGTCCTGGAAATACATCAAAACTCCAAGATTCCTTTCATGTTTTCCACATTAATCATTCAGTTAACCAACAAACCCATAAGCATGCATTTTGGACTGGATTATTCATCGATCAAATACTATTATACGGTCGACCCTTGTATCCCACGAACATGAGTCAGGTCATCTCTTTATTATATGCCATCTGGATGTAGCATCCCTTACAATCCACGTTTATTTAAACTCTAAGGGAAACCTCTGAATGATAAAAAGCACCAAACGAATGCATGACATCCAACAACTTGTTTATCTCCCACAGCAAAAGAACTCGATAACTGCCTGTCCTCAATGATTGCAAATCATGCTCAAGCCACCAAGTACAGAGTATAAAATCAATAGTTTACTCAGTGTTATAGCAGTGTTCGTAATCAGTTTCGCACTGCTAAAATATACATTTTAATGCGGATATGCTTTGGACTTCCACTAAGCCTACTATTGATAAATAAATGTATGAATCCGATAAGGAAAACGTCACAAACATAGTACATTTAGCGAATTCGCCCACTACAGTCCTAAGATCATGGAGAGTTTCAGCTGAAGAGAGCTATTCGAGATTATAAACACAATGATGTCAAGGATCATATGTACACCACTTCCATCTGCCTTTTCTCCCATAGACCTGCCCGACCTGTTTGCAAATTTCTTACCCATTAGCTGAGACCAGATAAACGTTAATTAGATTTCTAGAGAATGGACGAGAATCAATCCTCACACTGCCATGTTCAGAATGCCATTTGAGGGGAGAACTCTATTCTGAAATTAAACTTATGTTGTCATTTGTTTATCCAAACGTCAAACTGACTATTAGGGACCAAGTGACCGGATGCCTGGGGATAATAGAGGTGTAAACAACACCACTTAAGTGGAGAATAGCTCTTCATACGCAGCGAGACGTCTGCAGAGATATATTTAAGACATCTTCACAGGCATTGAGAACTATATATATATATATATATATATATCGACCTGTTCGCCCAACGAAGGGAGGCGAAACGGCGAGAAAGTCGGAGAGAAATAAAAACCGGTGGAAAGAAGAAATGAAAGGAAGAATTGGAGGGAACCATCGCTAAGCAGGTTATGCACTAGCATACGACAAAGATTTCGAATGTTCACACGATCGTATGATGAACAAAAAAATCCTATCTGTAAACAGATTGGATATATTTTGTATTATACGAATCTGTGTCTTAAAGGGTTCGAAGGGTTCTCCATTTTCTGTAATTGATTTAATTTTTATTTCTTTGTATACGGAGGCTCGAGTTATTATGTTATATATATATATATATATATATATATATATATATATATATATATATATATATATATATATATATATATATGCTCAGATTACTACTCATTCTACCCGTAAGTTTACTCGAACTGGGATAATTATATCGAGGGCGGTCATCTCCTAGATACCGAGTACCGACAAAGCTGGGAAATATAATAACATTATATACACCACCCCATAACAATTATGTATCTGGGAAGATTGGTTCTAGTACCATCTTCCCCCAGCTTATAATATAAAAATAGGCTCTGTATCTTTTTGAAGATTCCTTTCAGTATAGGTTAAGCTTATCCTTATCAAACAAATCTATTTTAAGTGACTTATTTGTGTTTATATCAGAATGTTAAATCTTCCTTGCAACACAGTGCTTAATAAAGTTTGTTATGATATGATCCACATATATGAACTATTGTTATATGTGATTAACCTTTAGCCATTATACGCTTACCTTTTTATCTTCTTTTTGGTTTGGTTTTTATTGTTATTGTTTCTTAAATAATTAGCATGGCATCGTAGTAGTAAAGTGTATATGTGAAAACTGCAGATATTAATAATAACATATACACTTTACTACTATTATGTATCAGTGTGTGGAGGCATTGCTGCATGCCATTACTTTGATTATCTTTCTTGATAACAAGGCCTTATATATTCTTGATTAATTTGAAAGTGTGTACTATTTAAATGTCTGAAATAATGGAGGGTCAGTCATTGTCCATTCTTAGGCATCCACAGTTTTCACAGTGTTATAATGTTGAGGGTCCAAGTATAGCATTTACATGTACAGGACTTACAGATACCTCTGTGAACAGTAACTTTACCATTGATGCAAGACAGAAACAAATTCGGTCATAACTACACAAACTAACTTGTCATTGAATGTATGAATAAAAGATTTATATTGTTACCATATACAGCAACAGACACTTCCACTAAATGATACTTACCAGGCTGAGCTCAGTCGAATCTCGCATCATTCCAATTAAGGATATCAGTTCTATAACTTTGATTGCAGCAGGAGAAAACAAGTCTTTCTCCATGCGTGTCATGGGTCTTTGAACAGTTTCTGCCACTGCCGTAGAAAGTAATTGTTCAACATCAGAGCCTTTCTTTATTATATCTATGTCTGTTCCATGATCTATTATATGTCTGGCATTGTCGTTTGCGGTAGAATACTTTTCAGTTCCTCCTTCATATCTCTTTTGAGAGCTGCATTTTGTTGTCTTAGGTCTTTATAAACATTTTGTATTTTGTCTTTCATTTTTGCTACCTCTTGATCAATTACTTTAATCAGCTGTAAACGCTGGTCCTCAAGAGCTTTGATTTCTTTCCTCTCAGCGTCAATAATTGTCTTATCAAGAGCGTCTGCCTCTCGCTCAGAATCAGTTATACGTCTCACCTTGTCCGAGCATTTAATCATCTTGATCTGTATGTTCTTCTTCACTTCAGCTGCAGCTTCTGACACAGTTTCACTAGTATGATGGTCGTGCTTGAATGCTTTGCACAGAACGCAAATAAGTGTTTTACAGTCTTTGCAAACAAGCCTGATTTCATCTTCTGGATGTTGATCACAAAATATTCGTTGCCGAATTTTGCCTTTCGTTTCTGGATCCAAGGTTCCCAGATCACTTATTTTGTGATGTCTGGTCGCTTTGGATTTTTCGTGGACATAACAACATGTCTGGCACAAATTCTCCTCACAGTCCAAGCATCTACTGCATGAAATGCTTTTTGGACCACAAATATCACAAGAAAATGTCTCACTTGAACCACTATCAATGTAGAAGTTTGCTTGAAAGGCTGAAACTCCTTCAGTAGGCAATTCTACGCTTTTCCTGCACATGGGACAATCAAATCGACCATTACTAAGATTAGCCTTTACGTAATCATCCAGACATTTGTAACAGAAACTATGGTGACAGGGTATTAGCTTAGGATTCTTGAATATCTCCATACAAATGCTGCACTCCTGTCGTCTCGCTGCCATTTTGGAGGAACTTTCGTTTTGTCTGACTAGTATAAATACGGCTACATAGGTTGAAGCCAAGCGCATGCTCAGTCAGACATACGTTTACTACCAGTCTATTATTCCATAATGATTAAAAATAGCGTGGCAAGAGACATCACCTTTGTAGTCTTGTCACCGGTCTATCGATGCGTGTGTGTGTGCAATAAAGGACGTACATGTACGCATATGCTTGTAAAGTTGCTTGCGATTTATTTACAAATCATTACATGCACCATATAGCCCTACATACAAGGTAGACTCTCTCTCTCTCTCTCTCTCTCTCTCTCTCTCTCTCTCTCTCTCTCTCTCTCTCTCTCTCTCTCTCTCGCGGGCGAGACCTATGTAACAATGAACTCTAATGTTTGAAGATACACGTTCCGTAGCGTACCTTTCAGATTTGGTCTTACGACCTGGCATAAATTGCCTAGCGATGTTTTTATCGTAAATTGTTTGGACTGGTACCCTGACTGCCCTTGAATGTTTATAACAATAGTCAGGTGGTTACCATAAATAATTTGTGTTATTGGGTCACAACATGGAATAGGCTATTTCTCGAGATATTGTATACTACAACTTGGAATTTTAATTTTTTAGAGGCATTATCACCATTTAAAATCATTGTACTCACGGTACTCAACATAGAATGACCTATGCGATTGGATGAAGTATGCCACAAACCAGCTGCATCATAATGTTTCGTGTTAAATTTAAACATGGTACGTAAGTATTAGAGGTCATAAATTTACATAGTAGGTACTTTGAAATTGTTTAAAATGATATTAGACAAGTTTTTGGAATATTAAGTGGAATTACTTTTTTTTAAATGTCGCGGGGGAACTGAGTTTCAGAATGTTGCAAAGAACTGTTTGCTAAAATTAGTAAGAAAATATTTTATATTTAACAATAATGAAAGTTAAACCTAGCTGTTCAATGATATCTGAAGTAAACATTCATTCAGACTTTAGTCCTAAAACAATACTTTGAATGTAGGAAAGATCTAATGGGACCATTAGAAAAGATTAAAGCTATGGACAGTTTCAAAGGAATTTGTTGCATTATAAGATTATATGGAAGATATAATAGTTCTTAATGGATTTTAACTAATACCCAATATAATTATATTTGACAGTTATGGGCATTATTCCAAGTTTTTGTAGTATGCTTTCATGTCATTTATGTCAAATTTAGTTAACAAAAAGAGTAGGAAAAGGGCTTTGAGCTGACTTCTTACATCAAACAACTATTTTGGAAGATATTTAAGATCTCAAGGGCTTTTTGATATTGCCCCAAAGACTTATATATCATGGTTTTGAGAGCTGATACACAACACATGCACACCATTTTTGTGAAATTTAATCATGAAAAGATCATTATTTAGGTAAAAGAGGTAATCAAGGTAATATAGCCAATTAAAATAATTAAGGGCATCAAGGTAATATTGATCATCAGGGTAATATAGAATATCAAGGTAATATAGAATATCAAGGTAATATAGATCATCAAGGTAATTAAGGGCATTAAGGTAATATAGATGATCAAGGTAATATAGATGATCAAGGTAATATAGATGATCAAGGTAATATAGGTCATCAAGGTAATATAGGTCAACAAGGTAAAACAGATAATCAAGGTAATGAAGGGTATCAAGGTAATATAGACCATCTAGGTAATATAGGTCATCAAGTTGATGTAAGTAATGGAGGAAATTAAGGGCATCAAGGTAATACAAGTCATCATGGTAATATAGGTCATCAAGGTAATATAGGTCATCAAGGTAAAATAGGTCATCAAGGTAATATATGTCATCAAGGTAATATAAGTCATCAAGGTAATATATGTCATCAAGGTAGTATAGGTCATCAAAGTAAAAGAGGTCATCAAGGGAGTGGTTGCAAAAATTAAATATTTGGAAGATATTAATTGGTAAACTGATCATGTTACGATTGCCCCATATATATTATTGGGTGGGGAAGAAATTCCAAGGTAATATAAGTCCTCAAGGTTTTTCAGGTCATCATTGTAATATAGATCATCAAGGTAATTAAGGACATCATTGTAATAGAGGTCATCAAGGTAATATAGATCATCAAGGTAATATAAGTCAGGAAGGTAATATAGGTCATCAATATAATATGGGTCATCAAGGTAATAAAGGTCATCACGTTAATTAAGGGCATCAAGGTAATATAGATCAGGAAGGTAATATATATCATGAAGGTAATATAGATCATCAATATAATATAGATCATCCAGGTAATATAGATCATCAATATAATACAGATCATCAAGGTAATATAGGTCATCAAGGTAATATAATTCATCAATATAATATGGGTAATCAAGGTAATGTAGATCATCAAGGTAATATAGGTCATCAAGGTAATATAGGTCATCAAGGTAAAAGTGGTAATCAAGGGAGTTGAAGTAAAACAAAATAATATTTGGAAGATATTAATTGGTAAAATGATCATGTTACTATTGCCCCATATAAGTTATTGGTTGGTGGGGGGGGGTGTATTCCACGTTGTTGCATAATGCTTATATGAAATATTTAGCATTTCAGTCCTAGAAGAATTGGTTTAAAAATAGTAAATTTCTTGAGGGGAGATGTAGTACAAAATTAATATTTGAAACATGTTAAGAATTCAAAGTGACTGTTAACAATGCCACGTAGGCTTATATTTCACAGCCTGAAGTGTTTATCCCAATGTTGATTCATTATGCAATCTTGCATTGTTTAATTAAGTCACTGCTATGGGATTTATTCCAATTTGTTGCAAGATGCTTGCATGTCATTTTGGGAAATTTAGTCTTAGAGACACTGATTAAAATGCAAGAAAGGCCTTGAAGGGAGTCTTGGATCTGTGTAGTTAATAGTCTAGGGATGAAAACATAAAAAGGGATTTGAAAGAAATTTGAGGTTTTATTTTAGAGCTAATAATAATGTCTAAAATAAATCTTATGTTGGATTAAATGTAGTGTCATTTAATATGTGGTATAAATGATAAAACAGCAACTATGTGATGATTTTTTAAGTGATACATTTGCTGTCTAAATTACAGGTCTACAAATCTACAAATATTAAACAGACAACAAAATACACGTATTAGAAATTAATTCTGCATTGACAACTGTCCTGGATGAAGACCTCAACCTCAAAATGGGAGATGCCTTCATCATCTGCTATCATGCATATCACTACCTAGATTTTGATGAAGAACTAAAAGCTGCTTTCAAATATTTTATCAGACTTGAGAAGGTGATTTAAGGTGTCCAAGTACTGTTTTCATGTATATACATGTATATATATCCATCTACATGCCATGATATAATAACACAACGATATGCTCTTAAAGTCAGTAACAAAAAAGAATGAAAACCAATGGGTTTGTAAATTTTTAAAAAAAAATGTATTTCATCAGAGTTCAAATTGAAAATTTAAAAAAGATCCTACAGTATTGTCAATTAATTCCAAAATGTTCCAAATATTATATCACAAGCCCAAAGTGTAGAGTATTCCAAATAAATCCCAGTTTTGTTCTGAATGAAATCCAATCTTGAAAGTGCCTATGTACAAACAGTATGGAATGGCCTAGTGCAGTGTTGATGTACTACAAGACAGTCTTGATATAACACAATGATATAACCCCAAATGTCTATACAAGATTGAACAATAATTCCAAAATAGCTATTTTGTTAGAAAATAATGTTGAGCACTCTTTAATACACTGAATTTATATTTCATTTAAATCCTCTCAAATTACACATGAACACAACTGAATGTAAAATTTAAATAAATAGGAGTTAAGAATTTTTATTCACTTTTACCTTTCACAAAAACATGTGAAACAATATGAGGACCAAGATGAGGGTCATCCTAATGATAGATGGGTCTAGAATTTGAAACCAATTAAACATGTTTACACACACACATATATAATAATAATAATAATAATAATAATAATAATAATAATAATAATAATAATAATAATAATCTTGATATATAACCTGCAACAATAGTCAAAACATAGCTATTTCATATGTTGTTTATAATAAAGACAGTCAGGAAGGCTAAAACTCCTTCCCTCAATTATGGACAAGGGTTTATCACACAAAAAAGTTAAATATACATATTATGTAATCATTAAAAACATTCAGCAGATTTAACAATACAGTGAGTGATATCCCTCCTCCTCTTCACCCACACCCACACTCTTACAATATGATGCTTCTCTGTCTTGCTACAGTGATTACTGACTTGATTATTCTAGGCTATGTTACAGTGATTACAGACTTGATTATTCCAGGCTATGTTACAGTGATTATTGACTTGATTATTGCAGAACTTATTAGAGTGATTACTGACTTGATTTTTGCAGGCTGTGTTACTGTGATTACTGACTTGATTACTCCAGGCCTTGTTACAGTGAATACTGATTATTCCAGGCCTTGTTAGAATGAATACAATCCTGAGTACTCCAGAGTTTGTTATAATTAATGAAAGTTGTAATTTATTCTCCTTAACTTTAGCTACATCTAGGATTTTCTAACTTTCGATCCACTTGGACACATTCAAGAAATGGGTATAGACTCTATCTTCTGGTTATAGTCATCAATCCATATACTTTCTGCTCAACCTGTTAGCACAAACAAATACAAGTATAGTTTTGCCAAGTCTAATGTTATGAAGTTATATTAATCTTAGTAGTCTAATGTATCATTCTCTAACCTAATAAATCTTTTTAACACAAGGTATCAGGATTTTACATATTACCCTACATCACCACCTGACCTGGTGTATGGAGCATGATCTTAAATTCTTTTGTGTCCTGATCTCTACATGTGTTCCCTACACAACACGCACCCACATGCACACACAGACACTTACTTACATTCACAATTATTGTACACAAAGTCATACTCGCATACAAACCCCAAGATGTTTGAAATTGCAACAAAAAAAAAAATTATATAAATTTTTAAAAGTCAAAATAATAATAATAATAATAATAATAATAATAATAATAATTCATGTATCAAAAGTTGATAATAGGGTCCACTTTCTTTTAAACTCGTCACTTCTCTTATTCTCTTTGGCGACATATTTTTCCAGCATTTTATATGATAAAACACAATTTTTATAATAAGCAAGATTTGGGCTTTTTGATGCACAACGTGATCTGTATATAACTTATTTTGCAAGCAAAATTAAGAAGTTAATAAGATCATCAAAGTTGTTATTTCCTATAAAGACATCTTTTCACGTAATTCTAAAATTTGGGTCTTAAGTTTGGATCCATTCTACCAACAGTTTCCAAAAGTTTTCAGTAACTAAACAGTCATAAAATAAGTGCTCAATTTCTTCTATTCCCTCATTACAAAAGGTACATTTATCATTATCACTTAAATTAATCTCTTTTAGAAACTGGTTTGTGGCAATATTTCTGTGGAGAAATCTAAAGTTAAAGCTAATCAGTTTTGTGTCTTTTGTACAAAATCTAGCCGAAACAAAAGAGTTGGTCCATTCATTTGTACCAATCGCACACTCTAGCTGTCTGGACCAAGTTTCATGTTTACCATTTGGCTTTATTATTTTGGTTCTTATCAGGTCTATATAGATACATTTATTCTTTGCTCTTACCCTAAGGAGAGATGTTTTGTCCAAAGCTACAAGAAAACTATTTCCACTTTCAAAGAAAGTTTTAATTTTCTTTTTCCACATCACTGAGATCTTTGAAATAAGAGCAAAGTACTGTATGAAATTATTTGTTTTTGTTTTTTGTTTTATTTCATCAAAACTTAATAGAGACCCTTGTGCATCAAAAAGATGTTGAATAATTACAATACCGTTTGTTATCCACCCTGTGTATGATTTAAAATTATCCACAGTCACTAAATTAAGGATATCTTGAGACAAGTATTCATTGACAGTAGATGGTTCATTTTTCCATTGAGATAACACATAAATAACATCACGCCAAAAAATATTTTTAATTAATTTAGAAATTACTTTTAATTTAGTTTTTCCTAATGAAAGTAACAGCATACCTCCAAATTTTCCAAATATTTGTTCAGAAACCAGTTTTTGCCATAAGCCATCTTCGTTTATTAAGAGGCGCCTAATCCAGGAAAGTTTTATACAACACACAAATGAATGCAAGTGAATCATATTTAATCCCCCTTCCTCAAAAGAAGCTATAAGTGTGTCTCTTTTAACTCTCTCAGTTTTACTGCCCCAAATAAATTGGAAAAATAATGTATTCAGTTCCTTTTCTAAATGGGGAGGAGGATTTGGCAAAGCTGCAAAAAGATGAATGAATTTAGGCAAAAGCAAGGACTTTATCAAAGTAGTTTTTCCAATAAGGGATAAATTTCTTCTACTCCACCAGCCAAGCAGTTTCTTAACTTCCTTTAACTTCATCGAATAATTAAGCTCTACCATATCCTCCAAGTTCAAAGAGAAATATACTCCCAGCAATCTAAAATTGGTCATTGACCAGTTAATATCAATTTCTGGACATATTTTTTCATTAGAATATTTTTTGTTTCCAATCAAAATTGCTTTCGATTTCAAAACATTGCAGTGCAGACCTGACACCAAAGCAAAATCATTAAAAATCTGCATGGTTGTCCTCAAGGACAATTGAGAACCATCTAATAATAGAAAAGCATCATCAGCGTACTGCCCTAATTTGAACTCCATTTCATTATAAAAAAAATGCCTGTAACATCTGTGTTTTTCTTTAGTTCTATTGCAAGAAGTTCAATTCCTATTATAAAAAAGTAGGGTGATAAAGGGTCTCCCTGGCGACAACCTCTCTCCAAATTAAAGAATGGGGATAAATGTCCATTATTAATAACACAACTTTTTGTTTTATTGCAAAATAGCATGAACCAGTGACAAATTGATTCTCCAAAGTTAAAAGACTTCAGAGCAGTTTCCAGAAAGTCCCATTCAACTGAGTCAAAAGCTTTTTCAAAGTCTATCAATAGGAGAAGACCAAATTCATTTTTTTCCGCAAGGTATTGCATCAGGTCATACAAAAGTCTTGTATTTTCACCAATGAATCTCCCTTTCATAAAACCCTTTTGGGTGTCACTGATGATAAATGGGAGTACTTTTTTTTACCCTATTAGCAATTGATGCTGAAGCAATCTTGTAATCTACATTACGTAGTGAGATTGGTCTCCAATTTTTTTATAAATTTCCTGTCTTTATCTTCTTTTGGAATGCACGTTATGATCCCCTGAGACTGAAATTCTGAAAAATTTTGCATATCGTATCCAGTATTTAGAGACCTAAAGAGAAAACTGCCTAGGTTTTTCCAAAAGAATTTGTAGAATTCTACCGTAAATCCATCAGAACCAGGGCTAGTTTCATTTTTCATATTTTTTTATTGCTAAACCACATTCCTCAAACGTTAACTTACCTTCACATGAACTTCTTTCAAAATCTGAGAGTTTTTTTATCATGGTTAAAAAAGTGGTTAAGCGTTTGAAACTTACATTTGTTTTTACTTTGGTATAATTTTTCATAAAAGTCTTTCTGTTGATTTAATATTTCTTTTGAATCTGTTACCCTTGTTCCATCTTCCTTAGTTAACTCTTTTATTGTTTTGTTTGTGTAATTTCTCTTTTTGAGATTAAGAAAATATTTAGAGTTTTTTTCACCAGATTCATACCATCTTGCCTTAGACCTTAAAATTATACCTTCCACCTCTTTTTTCCTCATTTCTTCTAAATCCGATTGTTTTATGTTCAATTATTTCATCGTAGTGGGGTTATTATTTTGATTCACTAAAGCATGTAAGGTATGTATTTCAGCTTCCAATTTCCTGAAATTTTGTTTTTCTTGTTTTGCTTTAGCTTGTGAATACATAATAGATTCTGATCTTATTATCATTTTAAGAATTTCATAAAACAATTGATTATTACAAGTTAGTTTCACCTGAAGTGGGTTTTTCTTATCACCTTCACAATAATATTCTTCTACTGTGTTGGTTATACATTTGTTTACCAACTGAATATATTCATTTTGCCTTAATAGCTTTGAATTGAATTTCCAGTATCCAGGACCTCTCGGTGATGCAGATATAGATAATTTTAGTGTTATTGCTGAATGATCTGTTTTATAGCCAGGAATAATGGAGGTGTCCATACAATTTGAAAACATGTCCTCAGAGATTAAAAAATAGTCCAGTCTACTCTGTTTCACAGGGTTTGCCTGATGCGAAGTAAATACTCTATTGTCAGGAATGACTGTTCTCCAAGGATCCAGTAAATCTAGTTGATTATTGATGTCCTGGACTGCTGCTTGGGCCATGGAGTGTTTATCATGCAAGATATTATAAGCGTCAAGCTCCATGTCCTGAACAACATTCCAGTCAACACAAATAATAACAGAGGAATTTTCAAAATTTATAATATCCTCTTTCAAATTTCTAAAAAACTCAGAATTATCATCATTATGACCATATAAATTTACTAGTGTAAATATCTGTCCATTAACTGATAAATCTAAGAGAATGTATCTGCCCTGACAATCACATCTGTTTCTGAGAATAAGAAATTCAAAAGTATAGTTTTGCCAAGTCTAATGTTATGAAGTTATATTAATCTTAGTAGTCTAATGTATCATTCTCTAACCTAATAAATCTTACTTAGACAAACTATTCCGGTGGTATAAGTGTTCAGAGCATCCACCTCAGATATATGCTGCATGATACCCCAGTGCTAGACATTGCTATGGACTGCCATAGACTAGACATCATAGTGATACACCTGAATTTTGAAATACACAAAACACACACAGACTTAAACAGTGAAGATTACAAAGGGAGATAAATATGTTTGCTATTCAGAAGCTCTTATGAAACATTATCATTGTTATCCTTGGTCACCTACATTCTATTGTATATTCACTTGGGCATAGTTTTCATCAATTGTCAAGTATATTAGAAATTTCCAATTTGTATAGGTAATTGTAGCAATAATGTTCATCAGCATCCCATAAACTATTCCATTTCTCTGAGTTGTATTGGTAATTGTAGCAATCTGGTCTGCAAGCTTAACATTGACTATTCCATTTCTCAGAGTTGTATTGTTAATTGTAGCAATCTGGTCTGTAAGCTTCCCATAGACTATTCCATTTATGATATTTTTAGATGGTCATTTATATTGGCCCATAGTCTTTAATTATATATAACTTTATTTTTTCCCTTCACTTTCATACAATCCTAACTTACCTTCTAAAATTAAACTTTCTTTTGTAAAAGTAACCAATGTAACAAAAAATGCATAGATCTAAAGTAAATTATTTTTTGTTTCATTATTTTTCCTATGAATTTTAAATATTTTGACATTTTCTTTCTTTTCCAATTTCATGGTGTTTTTTTGTTTTTATATTCATTTACTATAGATGTTGTAAAGAACTTACATCTTCTAAAGATTAAGCATTATACAAAATCCTCATTAATTATGATTATAATGATTATTATTGTTATTATTATTATTATTATTATTATTGTAGTTATTATTATTATATTTAGTTTCTTTTTTAGACTCTTTTCTGCATCCACATTAATACATATTTGACACATTTGTAGAATATTTAAGTTGAATATATTTCTTTCCTTGTTTCTGAATTATTATTGAATTTTGTATACATCTTATATCCTTTGGCTGTTTGTATTGCAATATATTTAGAATTATTTTAATTCAAATCTGGTTCTAGTTTTAGACATAATCATGTATAGTTATCGAATATGTAAAATCAATGTTTTCCTTCATTTATTGTTGTATTATTATGAGATTTTTGTTCAGCATACACTCTATATAGCAAGATACGATCCCGCAAATTCTTAAGAAAGAGTGCAACAACTTTAATTACGAATTGTTCTGTTATTCTAAGTTGATGCCACAGTGTGTGTCATGTGGAATCGCATCACAATTAATACTTCCAGTTCAGAATTTCACATTTAGTTTATGATATAGGATGTATTGGTACCTGTAGTTGATATGTGTGGCCACATTTGGCTGTATTCTCTTGCAATATCCAGAATTGTTATTTCCCTCATAAATAAGATTGCTTATAGTAATATATTCTTTATTACTACATTGTCGCTTTACTATCCTGTATACTGGCATGTACTAATGTTTCCACCAATGATCAAACCTCACCGTCCCCGCATTTTCTTAAAGTTTGTGATGCATAGTCTACCTGATTAGTTATTTAACCTGTAAATGACCAGATATGCTTATATAAACTTCATATACTTTTAGGATGAATTTATTACTTTAATACATGACTATTACTTCACATTTCTGAGTGTCACTCTGTCAAGTTTAATATTTATTTCCTATGCTTGCAGCCTGAATGTTATTTGGAAATCACTGTATCTAACACATTTTAACTTCATTTGCATACATCTTACTGTTTTCTAGATATAAGTGAAACATTTTATATCTGTTCAGGTCTAGGCTGGTATCTGGAACAAAGTGTAAGTGGTGGATCTGCTTGGAAGCTCTCCAGTAGTCTGGTGGTGATAGCAAGGTTTCATAAGGACATATGCAGTGTACTGCCATAAGTGATCATTATATCACCATACTAATATACAGCACCTCAAGGACATGGCTTAGATCTTCATGAGAGAGATTAGCACCATTGTTTAGTAAGGTAAAGCCTGCCTAAAAACTGTATTTTCCTATCTTATTGTCGCTTTTTGTAGTTATCGACACTGAAATGTAATGCAATTTTCCTATAAAACATGGAAGTGGTCCCATTAGATGTTTAAATCTGAGTGCACTATTAGTTATACAAATAACTGCCTAAATACCTGACACAATAAATATGGAACATAGCACCTGTTGTTGCTTCTTTAGTGTGTACACCTATATGCACCTTGACAGGCATATTGCGGTTTGTTGCCAAAATCACTATGAGTCATGCTACTTCACTACCCCTGGGACAAATGTTCTCAGTTACACAGACCCAAACCACCATTTATTTTAAAGACCATTGATTGATCAACTTTTGTGTCTAAACTTTGACAAAATCTGTTTTCAAACTTTTATGAAAATTTAATTTTTCAATAAAATTTAGTTTATAAATTTAAATGTTTATTTAAATTTCATTTAAAATTTTAATTGATCAAAATGTATAAACTTTAAACATATTTTCAGACAGGCCTTATCTTGTAGTACAATTAGGTTTTTACAGAATTGAAAAAGTCCTATAATTAAGGAAGATATAGCAAATTTAGTTTTGGTTTCTCAAAAGCACATGAATCAGCACTTGCACCCTGTGGAACACCAGCACTACACACTTTCCAGCAGGTGTCACATGTCTTGTATGCAAGGAAATTCAAAAAGACTTCATGTATAAAGTTCAAATAGGTGTGGCATTCAAATATAAAAGTTTTACTAAAATTTGTCCCAAAAAGTTGGGCCTGTCAGGAATCGCATCACAATTAATACTTCCAGTTCAGTACCCACGAATGTAGTTCCAGTCTATTTTTAGAACATTTTTTCCTCTCTCATTTTGGTGGTGATAGAAGAGTTATATTGATGCATATTTGGTAGGGATTTAAAGGTAATTGTTTATTCTTGAGAATGTGAGCAGAGAGGGTGGTTGTCAGTGTGTAATTTGGCGACAGTGCACATGGAGTAATAAGGCCTTGGTAATGATCCGGAAGTGAAATATGTGGTCTGTGTACATGCTGTTATGTTTACAGTGCAGCAGCTCACCAAAATGCCGGTCAACCCTTGACAAGAATTTCACCGTGAAGTCATCTTTGGGGGTATTTTAGATTTTCATATGATTTGTATTGATTGTCACACTGTGGAAAGGTCAGTGCTGAGAAATATATGTAGAGAACATATAGTAAAATTAATTGTGGTGTATGGCCTGTACAGGCAGTTATTATTAAACTTTAAATTGCTATAAAATTTTTATTATTAATGATCAACACATGAAATTTGAAGGCGTTATATATATTAACATTTAAAATAGAAAAATGACATTAAAATTTAAAAATTGATTTTATTTTTTAAAATTTTAATAATTTTTTTTAAAAAAATTAAAAAATTAAAATTTGCCCCTTAAAATGCACATAGATAATATTTTTGGAAATTATATCAAATGATATCAGCATGTTTATACTCCTACACCATATACAAGCTACAATGATGGATATTTGTAAAATTTTGTCAGAGAAAATATCTTTGTAAGTCAAAATGAGTCATACATTTAAAATGTATGAGAGACAGATTCTATTTTGTATTGCTCATTCAAACTATTTATTAGGGGTCCAATCAGTTAATTTATGTGTTTATGATGGGGTGACTTCCTGAGTAACACATATCTGCTTATATAGCCTTTAGTAATTGTTAACAAATATAGTTACAGGGTGTTTAGTGAGAGGACAGCGATGCAAATTTTATACTAGAACCTACTCAAGTTCTCTACTAAATCAGTTTAAACTTTCTGAGAATGAAATGCAGGCTGAAGGGATAAAATATACTTTCCACATGTATATTTACCCTTGGATGTATGAAAACAGCAAAATGATGTAAGTTGAACACAAAATGCATTCAATTTTATTGTTCAATTTGGTTAAGATATTGATTAGTGAAGTGCGGCATTGTGGCCTGTATGATGTTATGTGAATTCTAATGATCCATCTTAATTTATGCATTGTTAATTACTAATAATATTTGTTAACTGACACTCTAAAGATTGCATAAGATATATTCAAACATATATTTTGAGTTTAACTGTGTACAACTGATCTTAGCATGGTTACATATCCCACATGAACAAATATTCACATATTTTAGAATGTTTGGGATCCAAAGTTCACATTCAGTATATCATATAGGCTGACAATGTACCTACAGTGAATCTGTAAGACACATTTCTGGCTGTGTGCACTAAATGTATCCCAAAATGTTATTTTCTTCATTAATATGCCCATGTATGGTAACATATTTAAATTCAGTACTTGGATAGAGTGCGGTATTGTAATATCAGCTGATATCTGATTCTATTGAACCATTGAGGTTAATAATTGGTATAAAACATCCTTACAAATACACTTTAAATGTTCAAACAGATCATTGGAATTATTTTTGCACATTTGATCATAACAATTACATTGTATATGTCCCACATATGCAAATTTCTATTCTTGTTTACAAGTTTTGGGGATCAGAATTTCACATTTAGTTTATGATATAGGATGTATTGGTACCTGTAGTTGATATGAGTGGCCACATTTGGCTGTATTCTCTAGCAATATCCAGAATAGTTATTTCCCTCATAAATAAGATTGCTTATAGTAATATATTCTTTATTACTACATTGTCGCTTTACTATCCTGTATACTGGCATGTACTAATGTTTCCACCAATGATCAAACCTCACCGTCCCCGCATTTCCTTAAAGTTTGTGATGCATAGTCTACCTGATTAGTTATTTAACCTGTAAATGACCAGATATGCTTATATAAACTTCATATACTTTTAGGATGAATTTATTACTTTAATACATGACTATTACTTCACATTTCTGAGTGTCACTCTGTCAAGTTTAATATTTATTTCCTATGCTTGCAGCCTGAATGTTATTTGGAAATCACTGTATCTAACACATTTTAACTTCATTTGCATACATCTTACTGTTTTCTAGATATAAGTGAAACATTTTATATCTTTTCAGGTCTAGGCTGGTATCTGGAACAAAGTGTAAGTGGTGGATCTGCTTGGAAGCTCTCCAGTAGTCTGGTGGTGATAGCAAGGTTTCATAAGGACATATGCAGTGTACTGCCATAAGTGATCATTATATCACCATACTAATATACAGCACCTCAAGGACATGGCTTAGATCTTCATGAGAGAGATTAGCACCATTGTTTAGTAAGGTAAAGCCTGCCTAAAAACTGTATTTTCCTATCTTATTGTCGCTTTTTGTAGTTATCGACACTGAAATGTAATGCAATTTTCCTATAAAACATGGAAGTGGTCCCATTAGATGTTTAAATCTGAGTGCACTATTAGTTATACAAATAACTGCCTAAATACCTGACACAATAAATATGGAACATAGCACCTGTTGTTGCTTCTTTAGTGTGTACACCTATATGCACCTTGACAGGCATATTGCGGTTTGTTGCCAAAATCACTATGAGTCATGCTACTTCACTACCCCTGGGACAAATGTTCTCAGTTACACAGACCCAAACCACCATTTATTTTAAAGACCATTGATTGATCAACTTTTGTGTCTAAACTTTGACAAAATCTGTTTTCAAACTTTTATGAAAATTTAATTTTTCAATAAAATTTAGTTTATAAATTTAAATGTTTATTTAAATTTCATTTAAAATTTTAATTGATCAAAATGTATAAACTTTAAACATAATTTCAGACAAGCCTTATCTTGTAGTACAATTAGGTTTTTACAGAATTGAAAAAGTCCTATAATTAAGGAAGATATAGCAAATTTAGTTTTGGTTTCTCAAAAGCACATGAATCAGCACTTGCACCCTGTGGAACACCAGCACTACACACTTTCCAGCAGGTGTCACATGTCTTGTATGCAAGGAAATTCAAAAAGACTTCATGTATAAAGTTCAAATAGGTGTGGCATTCAAATATAAAAGTTTTACTAAAATTTGTCCCAAAAAGTTGGGCCTGTCAGGAATCGCATCACAATTAATACTTCCAGTTCAGTACCCACGAATGTAGTTCCAGTCTATTTTTAGAACATTTTTTCCTCTCTCATTTTGGTGGTGATAGAAGAGTTATATTGATGCATATTTGGTAGGGATTTAAAGGTAATTGTTTATTCTTGAGAATGTGAGCAGAGAGGGTGGTTGTCAGTGTGTAATTTGGCGACAGTGCACATGGAGTAATAAGGCCTTGGTAATGATCCGGAAGTGAAATATGTGGTCTGTGTACATGCTGTTATGTTTACAGTGCAGCAGCTCACCAAAATGCCGGTCAACCCTTGACAAGAATTTCACCGTGAAGTCATCTTTGGGGGTATTTTAGATTTTCATATGACTTGTATTGATTGTCACACTGTGGAAAGGTCAGTGCTGAGAAATATATGTAGAGAACATATAGTAAAATTAATTGTGGTGTATGGCCTGTACAGGCAGTTATTATTAAACTTTAAATTGCTATAAAATTTTTATTATTAATGATCAACACATGAAATTTGAAGGCGTTATATATATTAACATTTAAAATAGAAAAATGACATTAAAATTTAAAAATTGATTTTATTTTTTAAAATTTTAATAATTTTTTTTAAAAAAATTAAAAAATTAAAATTTGCCCCTTAAAATGCACATAGATAATATTTTTGGAAATTATATCAAATGATATCAGCATGTTTATACTCCTACACCATATACAAGCTACAATGATGGATATTTGTAAAATTTTGTCACAGAAAATATCTTTGTAAGTCAAAATGAGTCATACATTTAAAATGTATGAGAGACAGATTCTATTTTGTATTGCTCATTCAAACTATTTATTAGGGGTCCAATCAGTTAATTTATGTGTTTATGATGGGGTGACTTCCTGAGTAACACATACCTGCTTATATAGCCTTTAGTAATTGTTAACAAATATAGTTACAGGGTGTTTAGTGAGAGGACAGCGATGCAAATTTTATACTAGAACCTACTCAAGTTCTCTACTAAATCAGTTTAAACTTTCTGAGAATGAAATGCAGGCTGAAGGGATAAAATATACTTTCCACATGTATATTTACCCTTGGATGTATGAAAACAGCAAAATGATGTAAGTTGAACACAAAATGCATTCAATTTTATTGTTCAATTTGGTTAAGATATTGATTAGTGAAGTGCGGCATTGTGGCCTGTATGATGTTATGTGAATTCTAATGATCCATCTTAATTTATGCATTGTTAATTACTAATAATATTTGTTAACTGACACTCTAAAGATTGCATAAGATATATTCAAACATATATTTTGAGTTTAACTGTGTACAACTGATCTTAGCATGGTTACATATCCCACATGAACAAATATTCACATATTTTAGAATGTTTGGGATCCAAAGTTCACATTCAGTATATCATATAGGCTGACAATGTACCTACAGTGAATCTGTAAGACACATTTCTGGCTGTGTGCACTAAATGTATCCCAAAATGTTATTTTCTTCATTAATATGCCCATGTATGGTAACATATTTAAATTCAGTACTTGGATAGAGTGCGGTATTGTAATATCAGCTGATATCTGATTCTATTGAACCATTGAGGTTAATAATTGGTATAAAACATCCTTACAAATACACTTTAAATGTTCAAACAGATCATTGGAATTATTTTTGCACATTTGATCATAACAATTACATTGTATATGTTGTCCCACATATGCAAATTTCTATTCTTGTTTACAAGTTTTGGGGATCAGAATTTCACATTTAGTTTATGATATAGGATGTATTGGTACCTGTAGTTGATATGTGTGGCCACATTTGGCTGTATTCTCTTGCAATATCCAGAATTGTTATTTCCCTCATGAATAAGATTGCTTATAGTAATATATTCTTTATTACTACATTGTCGCTTTACTATCCTGTATACTGGCATGTACTAATGTTTCCACCAATGATCAAACCTCACCGTCCCCGCATTTCCTTAAAGTTTGTGATGCATTGTCTACCTGATTAGTTATTTAACCTGTAAATGACCAGATATGCTTATATAAACTTCATATACTTTTAGGATGAATTTATTACTTTAATACATGACTATTACTTCACATTTCTGAGTGTCACTCTGTCAAGTTTAATATTTATTTCCTATGCTTGCAGCCTGAATGTTATTTGGAAATCACTGTATCTAACACATTTTAACTTCATTTGCATACATCTTACTGTTTTCTAGATATAAGTGAAACATTTTATATCTTTTCAGGTCTAGGCTGGTATCTGGAACAAAGTGTAAGTGGTGGATCTGCTTGGAAGCTCTCCAGTAGTCTGGTGGTGATAGCAAGGTTTCATAAGGACATAAGCAGTGTACTGCCATAAGTGATCATTATATCACCATACTAATATACAGCACCTCAAGGACATGGCTTAGATCTTCATGAGAGAGATTAGCACCATTGTTTAGTAAGGTAAAGCCTGCCTAAAAACTGTATTTTCCTATCTTATTGTCGCTTTTTGTAGTTATCGACACTGAAATGTAATGCAATTTTCCTATAAAACATGGAAGTGGTTCCATTAGATGTTTAAATCTGAGTGCACTATTAGTTATACAAATAACTGCCTAAATACCTGACACAATAAATATGGAACATAGCACCTGTTGCTGCTTCTTTAGTGTGTACACCTATATGCACCTTGACAGGCATATTGCGGTTTGTTGCCAAAATCACTATGAGTCATGCTACTTCACTACCCCTGGGACAAATGTTCTCAGTTACACAGACCCAAACCACCATTTATTTTAAAGACCATTGATTGATCAACTTTTGTGTCTAAACTTTGACAAAATCTGTTTTCAAACTTTTATGAAAATTTAATTTTTCAATAAAATTTAGTTTATAAATTTAAATGTTTATTTAAATTTCATTTAAAATTTTAATTGATCAAAATGTATAAACTTTAAACATATTTTCAGACAGGCCTTATCTTGTAGTACAATTAGGTTTTTACTGAATTGAAAAAGTCCTATAATTAAGGAAGATATAGCAAATTTAGTTTTGGTTTCTCAAAAGCACATGAATCAGCACTTGCACCCTGTGGAACACCAGCACTACACACTTTCCAGCAGGTGTCACATGTCTTGTATGCAAGGAAATTCAAAAAGACTTCATGTATAAAGTTCAAATAGGTGTGGCATTCAAATATAAAAGTTTTACTAAAATTTGACCCAAAAAGTTGGGCCTGTCAGGAATCGCATCACAATTAATACTTCCAGTTCAGTACCCACGAATGTAGTTCCAGTCTATTTTTAGAACATTTTTTCCTCTCTCATTTTGGTGGTGATAGAAGAGTTATATTGATGCATATTTGGTAGGGATTTAAAGGTAATTGTTTATTCTTGAGAATGTGAACAGAGAGGGTGGTTGTCAGTGTGTAATTTGGCGACAGTGCACATGGAGTAATAAGGCCTTGGTAATGATCCGGAAGTGAAATATGTGGTCTGTGTACATGCTGTTATGTTTACAGTGCAGCAGCTCACCAAAATGCCGGTCAACCCTTGACAAGAATTTCACCGTGAAGTCATCTTTGGGGGTATTTTAGATTTTCATATGACTTGTATTGATTGTCACACTGTGGAAAGGTCAGTGCTGAGAAATATATGTAGAGAACATATAGTAAAATTAATTGTGGTGTATGGCCTGTACAGGCAGTTATTATTAAACTTTAAATTGCTATAAAATTTTTATTATTAATGATCAACACATGAAATTTGAAGGCGTTATATATATTAACATTTAAAATAGACAAATGACATTAAAATTTAAAAATTGATTTTATTTTTTAAAATTTTAATAATTTTTTTTAAAAAAATTAAAAAATTAAAATTTGCCCCTTAAAATGCACATAGATAATATTTTTGGAAATTATATCAAATGATATCAGCATGTTTATACTCCTACACCATATACAAGCTACAATGATGGATATTTGTAAAATTTTGTCACAGAAAATATCTTTGTAAGTCAAAATGAGTCATACATTTAAAATGTATGAGAGACAGATTCTATTTTGTATTGCTCATTCAAACTATTTATTAGGGGTCCAATCAGTTAATTTATGTGTTTATGATGGGGTGACTTCCTGAGTAACACATATCTGCTTATATAGCCTTTAGTAATTGTTAACAAATATAGTTACAGGGTGTTTAGTGAGAGGACAGCGATGCAAATTTTATACTAGAACCTACTCAAGTTCTCTACTAAATCAGTTTAAACTTTCTGAGAATGAAATGCAGGCTGAAGGGATAAAATATACTTTCCACATGTATATTTACCCTTGGATGTATGAAAACAGCAAAATGATGTAAGTTGAACACAAAATGCATTCAATTTTATTGTTCAATTTGGTTAAGATATTGATTAGTGAAGTGCGGCATTGTGGCCTGTATGATGTTATGTGAATTCTAATGATCCATCTTAATTTATGCATTGTTAATTACTAATAATATTTGTTAACTGACACTCTAAAGATTGCATAAGATATATTCAAACATATATTTTGAGTTTAACTGTGTACAACTGATCTTAGCATGGTTACATATCCCACATGAACAAATATTCACAAATTTTAGAATGTTTGGGATCCAAAGTTCACATTCAGTATATCATATAGGCTGACAATGTACCTACAGTGAATCTGTAAGACACATTTCTGGCTGTGTGCACTAAATGTATCCCAAAATGTTATTTTCTTCATTAATATGCCCATGTATGGTAACATATTTAAATTCAGTACTTGGATAGAGTGCGGTATTGTAATATCAGCTGATATCTGATTCTATTGAACCATTGAGGTTAATAATTGGTATAAAACATCCTTACAAATACACTTTAAATGTTCAAACAGATCATTGGAATTATTTTTGCACATTTGATCATAACAATTACATTGTATATGTCCCACATATGCAAATTTCTATTCTTGTTTACAAGTTTTGGGGATCAGAATTTCACATTTAGTTTATGATATAGGATGTATTGGTACCTGTAGTTGATATGTGTGGCCACATTTGGCTGTATTCTCTTGCAATATCCAGAATTGTTATTTCCCTCATGAATAAGATTGCTTATAGTAATATATTCTTTATTACTACATTGTCGCTTTACTATCCTGTATACTGGCATGTACTAATGTTTCCACCAATGATCAAACCTCACCGTCCCCGCATTTCCTTAAAGTTTGTGATGCATAGTCTACCTGATTAGTTATTTAACCTGTAAATTACCAGATATGCTTATATAAACTTCATATACTTTTAGGATGAATTTATTACTTTAATACATGACTATTACTTCACATTTCTGAGTGTCACTCTGTCAAGTTTAATATTTATTTCCTATGCTTGCAGCCTGAATGTTATTTGGAAATCACTGTATCTAACACATTTTAACTTCATTTGCATACATCTTACTGTTTTCTAGATATAAGTGAAACATTTTATATCTTTTCAGGTCTAGGCTGGTATCTGGAACAAAGTGTAAGTGGTGGATCTGCTTGGAAGCTCTCCAGTAGTCTGGTGGTGATAGCAAGGTTTCATAAGGACATATGCAGTGTACTGCCATAAGTGATCATTATATCACCATACTAATATACAGCACCTCAAGGACATGGCTTAGATCTTCATGAGAGAGATTAGCACCATTGTTTAGTAAGGTAAAGCCTGCCTAAAAACTGTATTTTCCTATCTTATTGTCGCTTTTTGTAGTTATCGACACTGAAATGTAATGCAATTTTCCTATAAAACATGGAAGTGGTCCCATTAGATGTTTAAATCTGAGTGCACTATTAGTTATACAAATAACTGCCTAAATACCTGACACAATAAATATGGAACATAGCACCTGTTGTTGCTTCTTTAGTGTGTACACCTATATGCACCTTGACAGGCATATTGCGGTTTGTTGCCAAAATCACTATGAGTCATGCTACTTCACTACCCCTGGGACAAATGTTCTCAGTTACACAGACCCAAACCACCATTTATTTTAAAGACCATTGATTGATCAACTTTTGTGTCTAAACTTTGACAAAATCTGTTTTCAAACTTTTATGAAAATTTAATTTTTCAATAAAATTTAGTTTATAAATTTAAATGTTTATTTAAATTTCATTTAAAATTTTAATTGATCAAAATGTATAAACTTTAAACATATTTTCAGAGAGGCCTTATCTTGTAGTACAATTAGGTTTTTACAGAATTGAAAAAGTCCTATAATTAAGGAAGATATAGCAAATTTAGTTTTGGTTTCTCAAAAGCACATGAATCAGCACTTGCACCCTGTGGAACACCAGCACTACACACTTTCCAGCAGGTGTCACATGTCTTGTATGCAAGGAAATTCAAAAAGACTTCATGTATAAAGTTCAAATAGGTGTGGCATTCAAATATAAAAGTTTTACTAAAATTTGTCCCAAAAAGTTGGGCCTGTCAGGAATCGCATCACAATTAATACTTCCAGTTCAGTACCCACGAATGTAGTTCCAGTCTATTTTTAGAACATTTTTTCCTCTCTCATTTTGGTGGTGATAGAAGAGTTATATTGATGCATATTTGGTAGGGATTTAAAGGTAATTGTTTATTCTTGAGAATGTGAGCAGAGAGGGTGGTTGTCAGTGTGTAATTTGGCGACAGTGCACATGGAGTAATAAGGCCTTGGTAATGATCCGGAAGTGAAATATGTGGTCTGTGTACATGCTGTTATGTTTACAGTGCAGCAGCTCACCAAAATGCCGGTCAACCCTTGACAAGAATTTCACCGTGAAGTCATCTTTGGGGGTATTTTAGATTTTCATATGATTTGTATTGATTGTCACACTGTGGAAAGGTCAGTGCTGAGAAATATATGTAGAGAACATATAGTAAAATTAATTGTGGTGTATGGCCTGTACAGGCAGTTATTATTAAACTTTAAATTGCTATAAAATTTTTATTATTAATGATCAACACATGAAATTTGAAGGCGTTATATATATATTAACATTTAAAATAGAAAAATGACATTAAAATTTAAAAATTTATTTTATTTTTTAAAATTTTAATAATTTTTTTTAAAAAAATTAAAAAATTAAAATTTGCCCCTTAAAATGCACATAGATAATATTTTTGGAAATTATATCAAATGATATCAGCATGTTTATACTCCTACACCATATACAAGCTACAATGATGGATATTTGTAAAATTTTGTCAGAGAAAATATCTTTGTAAGTCAAAATGAGTCATACATTTAAAATGTATGAGAGACAGATTCTATTTTGTATTGCTCATTCAAACTATTTATTAGGGGTCCAATCAGTTAATTTATGTGTTTATGATGGGGTGACTTCCTGAGTAACACATATCTGCTTATATAGCCTTTAGTAATTGTTAACAAATATAGTTACAGGGTGTTTAGTGAGAGGACAGCGATGCAAATTTTATACTAGAACCTACTCAAGTTCTCTACTAAATCAGTTTAAACTTTCTGAGAATGAAATGCAGGCTGAAGGGATAAAATATACTTTCCACATGTATATTTACCCTTGGATGTATGAAAACAGCAAAATGATGTAAGTTGAACACAAAATGCATTCAATTTTATTGTTCAATTTGGTTAAGATATTGATTAGTGAAGTGCGGCATTGTGGCCTGTATGATGTTATGTGAATTCTAATGATCCATCTTAATTTATGCATTGTTAATTACTAATAATATTTGTTAACTGACACTCTAAAGATTGCATAAGATATATTCAAACATATATTTTGAGTTTAACTGTGTACAACTGATCTTAGCATGGTTACATATCCCACATGAACAAATATTCACATATTTTAGAATGTTTGGGATCCAAAGTTCACATTCAGTATATCATATAGGCTGACAATGTACCTACAGTGAATCTGTAAGACACATTTCTGGCTGTGTGCACTAAATGTATCCCAAAATGTTATTTTCTTCATTAATATGCCCATGTATGGTAACATATTTAAATTCAGTACTTGGATAGAGTGCGGTATTGTAATATCAGCTGATATCTGATTCTATTGAACCATTGAGGTTAATAATTGGTATAAAACATCCTTACAAATACACTTTAAATGTTCAAACAGATCATTGGAATTATTTTTGCACATTTGATCATAACAATTACATTGTATATGTCCCACATATGCAAATTTCTATTCTTGTTTACAAGTTTTGGGGATCAGAATTTCACATTTAGTTTATGATATAGGATGTATTGGTACCTGTAGTTGATATGTGTGGCCACATTTGGCTGTATTCTCTTGCAATATCCAGAATTGTTATTTCCCTCATGAATAAGATTGCTTATAGTAATATATTCTTTATTACTACATTGTCGCTTTACTATCCTGTATACTGGCATGTACTAATGTTTCCACCAATGATCAAACCTCACCGTCCCCGCATTTCCTTAAAGTTTGTGATGCATTGTCTACCTGATTAGTTATTTAACCTGTAAATGACCAGATATGCTTATATAAACTTCATATACTTTTAGGATGAATTTATTACTTTAATACATGACTATTACTTCACATTTCTGAGTGTCACTCTGTCAAGTTTAATATTTATTTCCTATGCTTGCAGCCTGAATGTTATTTGGAAATCACTGTATCTAACACATTTTAACTTCATTTGCATACATCTTACTGTTTTCTAGATATAAGTGAAACATTTTATATCTTTTCAGGTCTAGGCTGGTATCTGGAACAAAGTGTAAGTGGTGGATCTGCTTGGAAGCTCTCCAGTAGTCTGGTGGTGATAGCAAGGTTTCATAAGGACATATGCAGTGTACTGCCATAAGTGATCATTATATCACCATACTAATATACAGCACCTCAAGGACATGGCTTAGATCTTCATGAGAGAGATTAGCACCATTGTTTAGTAAGGTAAAGCCTGCCTAAAAACTGTATTTTCCTATCTTATTGTCGCTTTTTGTAGTTATCGACACTGAAATGTAATGCAATTTTCCTATAAAACATGGAAGTGGTTCCATTAGATGTTTAAATCTGAGTGCACTATTAGTTATACAAATAACTGCCTAAATACCTGACACAATAAATATGGAACATAGCACCTGTTGCTGCTTCTTTAGTGTGTACACCTATATGCACCTTGACAGGCATATTGCGGTTTGTTGCCAAAATCACTATGAGTCATGCTACTTCACTACCCCTGGGACAAATGTTCTCAGTTACACAGACCCAAACCACCATTTATTTTAAAGACCATTGATTGATCAACTTTTGTGTCTAAACTTTGACAAAATCTGTTTTCAAACTTTTATGAAAATTTAATTTTTTAATAAAATTTAGTTTATAAATTTAAATGTTTATTTAAATTTCATTTAAAATTTTAATTGATCAAAATGTATAAACTTTAAACATATTTTCAGAGAGGCCTTATCTTGTAGTACAATTAGGTTTTTACAGAATTGAAAAAGTCCTATAATTAAGGAAGATATAGCAAATTTAGTTTTGGTTTCTCAAAAGCACATGAATCAGCACTTGCACCCTGTGGAACACCAGCACTACACACTTTCCAGCAGGTGTCACATGTCTTGTATGCAAGGAAATTCAAAAAGACTTCATGTATAAAGTTCAAATAGGTGTGGCATTCAAATATAAAAGTTTTACTAAAATTTGTCCCAAAAAGTTGGGCCTGTCAGGAATCGCATCACAATTAATACTTCCAGTTCAGTACCCACGAATGTAGTTCCAGTCTATTTTTAGAACATTTTTTCCTCTCTCATTTTGGTGGTGATAGAAGAGTTATATTGATGCATATTTGGTAGGGATTTAAAGGTAATTGTTTATTCTTGAGAATGTGAGCAGAGAGGGTGGTTGTCAGTGTGTAATTTGGCGACAGTGCACATGGAGTAATAAGGCCTTGGTAATGATCCGGAAGTGAAATATGTGGTCTGTGTACATGCTGTTATGTTTACAGTGCAGCAGCTCACCAAAATGCCGGTCAACCCTTGACAAGAATTTCACCGTGAAGTCATCTTTGGGGGTATTTTAGATTTTCATATGACTTGTATTGATTGTCACACTGTGGAAAGGTCAGTGCTGAGAAATATATGTAGAGAACATATAGTAAAATTAATTGTGGTGTATGGCCTGTACAGGCAGTTATTATTAAACTTTAAATTGCTATAAAATTTTTATTATTAATGATCAACACATGAAATTTGAAGGCGTTATATATATTAACATTTAAAATAGACAAATGACATTAAAATTTAAAAATTGATTTTATTTTTTAAAATTTTAATAATTTTTTTTAAAAAAATTAAAAAATTAAAATTTGCCCCTTAAAATGCACATAGATAATATTTTTGGAAATTATATCAAATGATATCAGCATGTTTATACTCCTACACCATATACAAGCTACAATGATGGATATTTGTAAAATTTTGTCACAGAAAATATCTTTGTAAGTCAAAATGAGTCATACATTTAAAATGTATGAGAGACAGATTCTATTTTGTATTGCTCATTCAAACTATTTATTAGGGGTCCAATCAGTTAATTTATGTGTTTATGATGGGGTGACTTCCTGAGTAACACATATCTGCTTATATAGCCTTTAGTAATTGTTAACAAATATAGTTACAGGGTGTTTAGTGAGAGGACAGCGATGCAAATTTTATACTAGAACCTACTCAAGTTCTCTACTAAATCAGTTTAAACTTTCTGAGAATGAAATGCAGGCTGAAGGGATAAAATATACTTTCCACATGTATATTTACCCTTGGATGTATGAAAACAGCAAAATGATGTAAGTTGAACACAAAATGCATTCAATTGTATTGTTCAATTTGGTTAAGATATTGATTAGTGAAGTGCGGCATTGTGGCCTGTATGATGTTATGTGAATTCTAATGATCCATCTTAATTTATGCATTGTTAATTACTAATAATATTTGTTAACTGACACTCTAAAGATTGCATAAGATATATTCAAACATATATTTTGAGTTTAACTGTGTACAACTGATCTTAGCATGGTTACATATCCCACATGAACAAATATTCACATATTTTAGAATGTTTGGGATCCAAAGTTCACATTCAGTATATCATATAGGCTGACAATGTACCTACAGTGAATCTGTAAGACACATTTCTGGCTGTGTGCACTAAATGTATCCCAAAATGTTATTTTCTTCATTAATATGCCCATGTATGGTAACATATTTAAATTCAGTACTTGGATAGAGTGCGGTATTGTAATATCAGCTGATATCTGATTCTATTGAACCATTGAGGTTAATAATTGGTATAAAACATCCTTACAAATACACTTTAAATGTTCAAACAGATCATTGGAATTATTTTTGCACATTTGATCATAACAATTACATTGTATATGTCCCACATATGCAAATTTCTATTCTTGTTTACAAGTTTTGGGGATCAGAATTTCACATTTAGTTTATGATATAGGATGTATTGGTACCTGTAGTTGATATGTGTGGCCACATTTGGCTGTATTCTCTTGCAATATCCAGAATTGTTATTTCCCTCATGAATAAGATTGCTTATAGTAATATATTCTTTATTACTACATTGTCGCTTTACTATCCTGTATACTGGCATGTACTAATGTTTCCACCAATGATCAAACCTCACCGTCCCCGCATTTCCTTAAAGTTTGTGATGCATAGTCTACCTGATTAGTTATTTAACCTGTAAATGACCAGATATGCTTATATAAACTTCATATACTTTTAGGATGAATTTATTACTTTAATACATGACTATTACTTCACATTTCTGAGTGTCACTCTGTCAAGTTTAATATTTATTTCCTATGCTTGCAGCCTGAATGTTATTTGGAAATCACTGTATCTAACACATTTTAACTTCATTTGCATACATCTTACTGTTTTCTAGATATAAGTGAAACATTTTATATCTTTTCAGGTCTAGGCTGGTATCTGGAACAAAGTGTAAGTGGTGGATCTGCTTGGAAGCTCTCCAGTAGTCTGGTGGTGATAGCAAGGTTTCATAAGGACATATGCAGTGTACTGCCATAAGTGATCATTATATCACCATACTAATATACAGCACCTCAAGGACATGGCTTAGATCTTCATGAGAGAGATTAGCACCATTGTTTAGTAAGGTAAAGCCTGCCTAAAAACTGTATTTTCCTATCTTATTGTCGCTTTTTGTAGTTATCGACACTGAAATGTAATGCAATTTTCCTATAAAACATGGAAGTGGTCCCATTAGATGTTTAAATCTGAGTGCACTATTAGTTATACAAATAACTGCCTAAATACCTGACACAATAAATATGGAACATAGCACCTGTTGTTGCTTCTTTAGTGTGTACACCTATATGCACCTTGACAGGCATATTGCGGTTTGTTGCCAAAATCACTATGAGTCATGCTACTTCACTACCCCTGGGACAAATGTTCTCAGTTACACAGACCCAAACCACCATTTATTTTAAAGACCATTGATTGATCAACTTTTGTGTCTAAACTTTGACAAAATCTGTTTTCAAACTTTTATGAAAATTTAATTTTTCAATAAAATTTAGTTTATAAATTTAAATGTTTATTTAAATTTCATTTAAAATTTTAATTGATCAAAATGTATAAACTTTAAACATATTTTCAGACAGGCCTTATCTTGTAGTACAATTAGGTTTTTACAGAATTGAAAAAGTCCTATAATTAAGGAAGATATAGCAAATTTAGTTTTGGTTTCTCAAAAGCACATGAATCAGCACTTGCACCCTGTGGAACACCAGCACTACACACTTTCCAGCAGGTGTCACATGTCTTGTATGCAAGGAAATTCAAAAAGACTTCATGTATAAAGTTCAAATAGGTGTGGCATTCAAATATAAAAGTTTTACTAAAATTTGTCCCAAAAAGTTGGGCCTGTCAGGAATCGCATCACAATTAATACTTCCAGTTCAGTACCCACGAATGTAGTTCCAGTCTATTTTTAGAACATTTTTTCCTCTCTCATTTTGGTGGTGATAGAAGAGTTATATTGATGCATATTTGGTAGGGATTTAAAGGTAATTGTTTATTCTTGAGAATGTGAGCAGAGAGGGTGGTTGTCAGTGTGTAATTTGGCGACAGTGCACATGGAGTAATAAGGCCTTGGTAATGATCCGGAAGTGAAATATGTGGTCTGTGTACATGCTGTTATGTTTACAGTGCAGCAGCTCACCAAAATGCCGGTCAACCCTTGACAAGAATTTCACCGTGAAGTCATCTTTGGGGGTATTTTAGATTTTCATATGATTTGTATTGATTGTCACACTGTGGAAAGGTCAGTGCTGAGAAATATATGTAGAGAACATATAGTAAAATTAATTGTGGTGTATGGCCTGTACAGGCAGTTATTATTAAACTTTAAATTGCTATAAAATTTTTATTATTAATGATCAACACATGAAATTTCAAGGCGTTATATATATTAACATTTAAAATAGAAAAATGACATTAAAATTAAAAAATTGATTTTATTTTTTAAAATTTTAATAATTTTTTTTAAAAAAATTAAAAAATTAAAATTTGCCCCTTAAAATGCACATAGATAATATTTTTGGAAATTATATCAAATGATATCAGCATGTTTATACTCCTACACCATATACAAGCTACAATGATGGATATTTGTAAAATTTTGTCAGAGAAAATATCTTTGTAAGTCAAAATGAGTCATACATTTAAAATGTATGAGAGACAGATTCTATTTTGTATTGCTCATTCAAACTATTTATTAGGGGTCCAATCAGTTAATTTATGTGTTTATGATGGGGTGACTTCCTGAGTAACACATATCTGCTTATATAGCCTTTAGTAATTGTTAACAAATATAGTTACAGGGTGTTTAGTGAGAGGACAGCGATGCAAATTTTATACTAGAACCTACTCAAGTTCTCTACTAAATCAGTTTAAACTTTCTGAGAATGAAATGCAGGCTGAAGGGATAAAATATACTTTCCACATGTATATTTACCCTTGGATGTATGAAAACAGCAAAATGATGTAAGTTGAACACAAAATGCATTCAATTTTATTGTTCAATTTGGTTAAGATATTGATTAGTGAAGTGCGGCATTGTGGCCTGTATGATGTTATGTGAATTCTAATGATCCATCTTAATTTATGCATTGTTAATTACTAATAATATTTGTTAACTGACACTCTAAAGATTGCATAAGATATATTCAAACATATATTTTGAGTTTAACTGTGTACAACTGATCTTAGCATGGTTACATATCCCACATGAACAAATATTCACATATTTTAGAATGTTTGGGATCCAAAGTTCACATTCAGTATATCATATAGGCTGACAATGTACCTACAGTGAATCTGTAAGACACATTTCTGGCTGTGTGCACTAAATGTATCCCAAAATGTTATTTTCTTCATTAATATGCCCATGTATGGTAACATATTTAAATTCAGTACTTGGATAGAGTGCGGTATTGTAATATCAGCTGATATCTGATTCTATTGAACCATTGAGGTTAATAATTGGTATAAAACATCCTTACAAATACACTTTAAATGTTCAAACAGATCATTGGAATTATTTTTGCACATTTGATCATAACAATTACATTGTATATGTCCCACATATGCAAATTTCTATTCTTGTTTACAAGTTTTGGGGATCAGAATTTCACATTTAGTTTATGATATAGGATGTATTGGTACCTGTAGTTGATATGTGTGGCCACATTTGGCTGTATTCTCTTGCAATATCCAGAATTGTTATTTCCCTCATGAATAAGATTGCTTATAGTAATCTATTCTTTATTACTACATTGTCGCTTTACTATCCTGTATACTGGCATGTACTAATGTTACCACCAATGATCAAACCTCACCGTCCCCGCATTTCCTTAAAGTTTGTGATGCATAGTCTACCTGATTAGTTATTTAACCTGTAAATGACCAGATATGCTTATATAAACTTCATATACTTTTAGGATGAATTTATTACTTTAATACATGACTATTACTTCACATTTCTGAGTGTCACTCTGTCAAGTTTAATATTTATTTCCTATGCTTGCAGCCTGAATGTTATTTGGAAATCACTGTATCTAACACATTTTAACTTCATTTGCATACATCTTACTGTTTTCTAGATATAAGTGAAACATTTTATATCTTTTCAGGTCTAGGCTGGTATCTGGAACAAAGTGTAAGTGGTGGATCTGCTTGGAAGCTCTCCAGTAGTCTGGTGGTGATAGCAAGGTTTCATAAGGACATATGCAGTGTACTGCCATAAGTGATCATTATATCACCATACTAATATACAGCACCTCAAGGACATGGCTTAGATCTTCATGAGAGAGATTAGCACCATTGTTTAGTAAGGTAAAGCCTGCCTAAAAACTGTATTTTCCTATCTTATTGTCGCTTTTTGTAGTTATCGACACTGAAATGTAATGCAATTTTCCTATAAAACATGGAAGTGGTCCCATTAGATGTTTAAATCTGAGTGCACTATTAGTTATACAAATAACTGCCTAAATACCTGACACAATAAATATGGAACATAGCACCTGTTGTTGCTTCTTTAGTGTGTACACCTATATGCACCTTGACAGGCATATTGCGGTTTGTTGCCAAAATCACTATGAGTCATGCTACTTCACTACCCCTGGGACAAATGTTCTCAGTTACACAGACCCAAACCACCATTTATTTTAAAGACCATTGATTGATCAACTTTTGTGTCTAAACTTTGACAAAATCTGTTTTCAAACTTTTATGAAAATTTAATTTTTCAATAAAATTTAGTTTATAAATTTAAATGTTTATTTAAATTTCATTTAAAATTTTAATTGATCAAAATGTATAAACTTTAAACATATTTTCAGAGAGGCCTTATCTTGTAGTACAATTAGGTTTTTACAGAATTGAAAAAGTCCTATAATTAAGGAAGATATAGCAAATTTAGTTTTGGTTTCTCAAAAGCACATGAATCAGCACTTGCACCCTGTGGAACACCAGCACTACACACTTTCCAGCAGGTGTCACATGTCTTGTATGCAAGGAAATTCAAAAAGACTTCATGTATAAAGTTCAAATAGGTGTGGCATTCAAATATAAAAGTTTTACTAAAATTTGTCCCAAAAAGTTGGGCCTGTCAGGAATCGCATCACAATTAATACTTCCAGTTCAGTACCCACGAATGTAGTTCCAGTCTATTTTTAGAACATTTTTTCCTCTCTCATTTTGGTGGTGATAGAAGAGTTATATTGATGCATATTTGGTAGGGATTTAAAGGTAATTGTTTATTCTTGAGAATGTGAGCAGAGAGGGTGGTTGTCAGTGTGTAATTTGGCGACAGTGCACATGGAGTAATAAGGCCTTGGTAATGATCCGGAAGTGAAATATGTGGTCTGTGTACATGCTGTTATGTTTACAGTGCAGCAGCTCACCAAAATGCCGGTCAACCCTTGACAAGAATTTCACCGTGAAGTCATCTTTGGGGGTATTTTAGATTTTCATATGATCTGTATTGATTGTCACACTGTGGAAAGGTCAGTGCTGAGAAATATATGTAGAGAACATATAGTAAAATTAATTGTGGTGTATGGCCATGTGACAGAACAAAATGTCGGATCATGGAGACAAGGTGAACATGGACATACATCACAATTAATTTTACAGTATGTTTTCTACATATATTTCTCAGTACTGACCTTTCCACTGTGTGACCATCAATACAAATCATATGTTAATCTAAAATGCCTTCAAATATGATGTCAACGTGATTTTTTTAAATGTCTCACAGGCCATTTTTTTTTCTTTTGTGGCAATTTTTCGTCCGACGATGACCTATTGCAAAAAAAAATCATCATAATGTTACAGTTACAGTTGAATTTTGTTGAAAGGATTCTTGTAAGATCCTTACTGAGGTATTAAAGTTAATTCTTTATGCAACTAACGTCTTTTATGTGTGCATTATGCATGAATAAAGTTCACTAGTACTGTAACAAATTAGCATAGTTTTCAACACCCCTCAACCATCAAGATTTTTAGATATTTACATCTAAGCATGCAAGTTTACATATATCACAATTAATTTTACTATATGTTTTCTACATATATTTCTCAGTACTGATCTTTCAACTGTGTGACAATCAATACAAATCATATGTTAATCTAGAATACCTCCAAAGATGACTTCACTGTGAAGTTCTTGTTAAGGGTTCACCAGCATTTTTTAGAGCGGCTGCACTGTAAACAGCAGCATGTAAACAACACCGATTTCACTTCCAGATCATCACTAAGGCCATTTACACACTGTGCACTGTCGCCAATATACACACAGGCAACCACTCTCAGAGCTAGAATTCTCAAGATGAAACAATTACCTTTAAATTCCTACCCAAAATGCATCAATATAACCCTTCTATCATCACCAAAATGAGAGAGAGGAAACACTGTTCTAAAAATAGACTAGAACAATATTCATGGGTACTGAACTGAAAGTATTAATTGTGATGTGATTCCTGACAGGGTTAGACAATTTCACCTGAGTCAATAGACAAAACCATTCATGATCAAATCAGTATATCTTAAATATTTCTGCAAAGTTTTAAGGAATTTCATCCAGGAATAAAACAGCTACAGACTTTTAGCTGACACCACTGTAACACAAAAACAAGACAATTCCAAATGGCCGCATGGCAAAAATGCTCAAAACTTAAAAGTTTAATTGTGAGTTTATTAATCAAAATAATCGCTCCAAATAAACTGTAATTAGTTTTTAGTTCTAACCAATCTGGAAATTGCTAGAAATTAATCTTGACTGTGAAACTTTCTTAGAAAATGTAATTTTAAAAAATGATACATATTTTTATAAGAAAATTTAAATTTAATTGAAATTGTAAGTAAAATTTGAAGCCATAAGTTGATAAAAGTTTGTTCTTTGGCAAGGTCTCTCCATCCCTTTATTTTAAACATCAGTGTTTTTCCTTATTAGTTGTGATGCAATAAAGCCAGGGTTTACCAATCAAATGTTACATCTGAAATCTTAAATCATCAAAATTAGGTAGCTAGGGTTACTTAATATGTATATGACAAGATTTAAACCCATTTAGGGGAGGAACCCTTTATGTTAAGCTTCCAAAAAGACTTAAGAGTTGGTGCAGATCTCTAAAACTAGCAAGTTTGCCTTTTCCTAGTTATAAAACTGAGTGAAAGAAGATAATTCTTGTAATTTACATGCAGTTATTGTAAGTGCAAGTTATTGTAAGGGGTACAATAAGAGAAATAGAATTTATTTTTTTTTAAACCTGGAAATATTCCACATAACAAAGGAATCAGATATGTAACTGATGATACTCTACTAATTTCCAGTGCTGCGTCAGTTCTAGTGACGAGAAGAAAGGAAGCAAACGTTCTCTCTCATAGCAGTGACAAATCCGACAAATGGGGGTCTTCAGTCAGCTCAGGTTCCAGACTCTAATGCCAAACTGTGGTCTGCAACAATTTATACAACCATCATCCAAATCAAAACTGGACCTGAAAAGATAGAATTAAATGAGCATTATGGATCACGTATCATATGCATTAAAAAAAATGTGGAAATGTGGAAATATATCATTCATTGCCATGGTAATCAATTCAACATATTTGACAGGTCACAGTTCCAAATTGCTAATGAAAGAAAATAGGGACTTGCTTGGAAGCAGACTATGATGTGTAAAAACTGCAGTTTTAGGTCACCAGATTATAAGGTGTACGAGGAGATAAAAACATAAACCTGGACCAAATCATGCTGCTGTTAATCGGCTGTTTCAAGCTGGACTACAAGATACCCCTATGGGTAACACCAGCGCTAAATACTTGCTTGCAGCCACTGACATTCCACCACCTAGCACATCATCTATGCAAAGAGCATCCAACATGGTAGGCAAGGCAACTGTTGAGTTTGATGAAATCAATATCACAAACAAATTTAAACTAGTCAGACAGGTTAATGTCATGCATGGTAATAAGCATCCTGAACAAATAAATGTTGCTTTTGATGCAAGATACAATGCCTTTAGCTTTGGACATTAAAAGAAACCTGGCAAAAGTTCATCACAAGCTGTTGGAATTGCCTGTGAAACTGTTACAGAGAAGCAGTACATTGTTAGGTCTGCAGTAGAAAACAAGTTCTGCAGGACTGAAACATGGCTGAAGGGGAAAGGTTTTGATGTGCAATGTCCAAATCTGTCACCAGTTGCACCGCATTCAGAGTATGAGATGGCAAAAGAAATTGGAAACAAATTTGTGTTGCAAGAGATTCTGATTAATCATGTAACAACAGATGGGTGCTGCTGGTTTCCAAGCTGCTTTGCATCCAATGTGGGAAGTAGAAAGACTGTCAGACCCCATCCATTTGGGTCATTTACAATTAAAATGGTGCAACTCTGCAGTATTTAGTGAAGAAATATTTCCCGGAATAATAACAAGAGAAGGAAGAAGGCTCAAACAAAAAATTATCAGCCAAGACATTAAAGCATGCTGCAGTTTGATCTAAAATCAATTGATGGAGGACAACAGAGGTGACTGTTATACAAATTAAAGGTCATCTTCCCAAAGTACTGGATGCCACTCTGTGCTGTTATTCAGGGGACTGCTCAAAATGCCGGCATTATTCCAAGGTTTGTGGGGGAGGAATTACTAACAACTGGTGGACGCGATCAGCATACCTAGTTGACTCATCTTAACATGACAGAAAATGATAAAAATATCCTTTTAGAAGTTCTCAAAATGAAACTCTCCTGTAATGCTGTACAACGACTGCGACTGAACACAAACACACAGAAATTTGAAGCTGTGAACAGATCAATCAGTGTTTCATTACCAAAAAATGTGAACTATTCCAGAAACTTTGAGGCAAGTATTCAACAATACACAGAAATAATATTAGGGTAGTTATGTAATATTTGTATTTATATCTTATTATATATTGACAAGCTATAATAGAATTATATATATATATATATATATATATATATATATATATATATATATATATATATATATATATGCCATCATCTTGATAAAACATTTAGATAACACAGAATACAGAACTTTATATCGCTCTCTTGGTGTAAACCTTGGTTACCAATTTGAAGACATATCAGATTTCCAGCTAATAATTATGTTTGTAAAAATATTAAAAATAGCAGTAGTAAATTTGATTTTTTTTTGTTTTCTTTGTAACCAACACATTATTATTATTATATTTTTTACACCAATTTATTGCTATTACTATTATTAATATTATGAGTATTATTTATATTGTTATATTTGTATTTTTTTATTATTGTATTCTTTCACATTATTATTATTATTATTATTATTGTATTTTTTCACGAACATTATTATTATTATTATTATTATTATTATTATTATTATTATTATATTTCAGTTTCCAGATTAACGTAGGATTTATAAATGGTAGACAGTTTGAAAAAATGGCAATGACTGACTTTGTACAAATGGAGGGTGGAGTATTTAAGACTGGAGATAACCAATTACAGGAGGAATGTGGTCAGTGCTTTCATAATAAAACAGATATGATACAATATGGCAACTTATAACAAAAACTTGCCTTCCAGAAATAAACTTTCTTGTAAAAATAACCAATGAAACCAAAAATGCATTGATCTAAAGGAAATTATATTTTCCTTCACTATTTTTCCCCATTATCACTTCCATCTGTTGATACATTATTAATTAAAGTTTCTTTTATAAAAATAACCAATGTAACAATCAAAGCATTGATATAAAGAGAATTATATTTTTCTTCATTATTTTTACCTGTATCACCCCCTTCTGTGGATACATTATTAGGTATACATATAAAAGACCTAAACATGTTTCCTACCTTAAATATTTTCAGCATTTGTTTTGGTTTCCAATTTCATGGTGTGTTTTTTTTTTATTCATACCAATATAGATTTTGAAAAGTGTTGTAAAGAGCTTAGAGCTTCTAAAGAGTATGCACTATACAAAGTCCTCATTAATAATAATAATAATAATAATAATAATAATAATAATAATAACAATAATAATAATAATATTACTATTATTATTGTTATTATATATTTAATTTCTGTTTTAGATTATTTTATGTATCCACATTAATACATATTTGATATATTTCTAGAATATTTTAAGTTGCATATACATCTCTCCATGTTTCAGAATTATGATACAACTTTGTATACATCTTCTATTATTGGGCTATTTGTATTGCAATATAATATGAACTATTATTATTTAAATCTTTTCAGTTTTAGACATAATCATATATAGTTATCGAATATGTAAAATCAATGTTTTCCTATTATTTATTGTTCTATTATTATGAGTTTTGTGTTTCAGCATTAAGCAAGATACTATCACTCAAATTCTTGAGAACGAGCGCAACAGTTTTAATTCCAAATTGTTGTTATTTCAAGTTGATGCCACATGTGACAGAACAAAATGTCGGATCACGGAGACCAGGTGAACACACAGGTGCTTGACGAGAGCTTGATGTGAAAAACAAAACAATAATCTGAAGGAAAAAAAATATTCCAAAGTGAAAAAAATACGTTAGATTACCCCCATGACCCATTCGGACATAAGACCCTCTCTATCATGCTATATAAAAAGAGAAGGTACGTAACGTCCAAATACTAACTTCCAACCGTGACCCTCAGTTTCATTCTGTTATTTCTGTATTTAAAAGCACATGACCATTCTGTATGGCTTGTTTTACGCCTGAGATATTTTTCTATTCATTAAGCCATCATTGACTTTTCTACGTTGTACCACTCTGAAGTTACAGCTTTCGAAACGTGCGATTTTAGCGAATTGTTCATCTTGGGACAAGTGCGAGCTTTTGTTTGTTTGATTAGGATTTTTAACGTAGCTTTAACAATGTTTCAGTCATATCGCTACGATGTCTGCGGTGAAGCAGTTTATAATGATGTCTAGCACTGGGGCATCATGCCGCGGACATGTAGCATGATGTCCCACCCAGTCATATTATCCTGATAACAGGCCGAACCGTCCTATCACTAACCTCTTAAAGCTGAGCATCAAGCGAGGCAGCTGTTAGTACCATTTTTGTACGTCTTTGGTATGACTTGGCTGGGGATCGAACCCATTACCTTCCGCTTCCGCGGCAAACGCTCTAACCACTAGGCCACCGGAGCTGTCAACTGCGAGCTCATGTGACAAAAGTAAGTTTTTACTTAATATTAACTCTATTGAACTTTAGGAATCCTGTTCCATGGAAGAATTAGACATTTTCTATTCACTGCACATATTGTAAACAATCAGTTCAAACCAGTTCAACTATAAGGTACACACGTCAACGCCGAAATATGATTGACTCAAAAGGTTATACATGTACATGTAGCTCTTTTCACTGGTTGTCACATGAGCTCGCGGTGCCAAAATTACAGAACTATCATTTTGATCAGCCATGCTAGTAAGGTGAAACTGAAGATCAGGCAGGTTCCGGAGTAGAAGTATCTCAACATAACAAATATTCAGTCTCAGGGTTCTGTGTGAAAAGTACTAGCAACATTAACAAGACATCTATCATGTGTTCATAGATTTCAAAAAGGCTTTTGACATAATGTGGCATGAGGCATTGTGGGCCAAAATGAAGAACAACATGAGTCAAAGTTGACCAATATCAAATAGAGTATCAACACAGTGTACTCACCAGCGAATCTTGTAACATACATTGAATCCATAATACAAATATTTCCATCGAAAATATCCACACACGGATGTAAAATATTCAATAATTTTGTCACAGATCATTATGTGACTGAATTCAATGAAAAGAAAAAAACAAAAAATACGTACTGGGCGTACGTAATGAATGATGAAATAGTACATGTCCATAGATTAAATAATGGAAGCTAAAGTGTATTCTTATAATAACTACATGTACATCTCAGGATCTTTCTGTCTCTGAATTCAGTCATTGTAAATTTCAGCACATTTTCCCACCCAAGCTGCTAGTCAAAGTTCTTTGAACTTGCCGCCCAGCTATTGCATCATGTTCTTTTGATGTACTCTAATAAATACAGCAGGCAGAACTGGCTGTATTTTAATCACTGAATTATGTCACTATAAATATCAGCACAGCTAAAATGATAAAGTACTGTAGAAACATATGATTTGGGGGATTCAGTAGAATGCATGATCTACATTATTTTATAAATAATCATAGAACGCTCGAGTTAATATGGATTACATCCCTTTGTATGATCAATTAGATCAATAAAAAAAAAGCTATGCCGGCTATAATGGCTTGTCTCCCTATAACAAGATATAGAAACAAACAATACCGTATTTTCCGGCGTATAAGTCGAGACTTTTTTACTTGAAAGTTCGGTCTTCGTCTTATACTCCGAATCGACTTATATATAGATTTTGTCATTGAAATTGCATCGACTTATATATGGATTACAGTATCCGGTATGCTATTGATGTTGCTCTATAATAGGCATAATCGAAAACAGGTCACATAGAAGTACAAATTCATTTTAAATTACTATGTCAATAAATTGTCATAAAATAATATGACTGCATTTATATTTGTAAGTTTTGTCATTATTTATTTTGCATTCTGCATGTTTTTTCTTATTTCTCAAACATAAAATAAAAGAAAACAATTACCGGTAAAAACTTCACCGGGTCGCATAGCACACTTACGGTCTATACTCTATAGTGTACTGTACTAATTCAAAGCATATTGTTTGTTCCTAAAAAAAAAAAAAATATGAAATAACTGATCCATTAATATTTGATTTTCCAGTATAATGTTGGACACACGTGAGCAATTACCGGCATAACTTTTTTATTGATCCTACAAAGGGATGTAATCCATAGTAACTCGAGCGTTCTATGATTATTTATAAAATAATGTAGATCATGCATTCTACTGAATCCCCCAAATCATATGTTTCTAATTGTATTTGACAAAGTTTCTCAAATAAATTACCGTAGGTTTAAACTACACTAAAATCAGATATATAGATGGACTACCAGTACAAATAGATCATCATTGATCCATGATTTTTAGTTTCGCAATTCAGTTTAAAGCAAATTGTAATGTCAACACTTCACCTATATTCATTCTTAACCAGCTGACGTTTCGGTGTCTCTCTTTGATTATACCGGTTGTTGATAAATTTGTATTTGGTTTCCAGCAACAATCAAAGCCAGTTGCCGCAATTGTTTCGACCTTGATATTGGCTTTAGCTACCGATACTAGTTACCATATTGCCGGTACCCCATTGTTCTTTATCATTAATCCGCATCAATTACGCTACTCGTGTTTAATATCAGTGGGATTAAGTACAACAATAAATGATGCCCACTCCCTTCTCTAGATCTAAATACATGTAATGAATTTAGCCATGGGCATTGTTTTCATTGCTTTAGTACAGGTTAAAATACAACCAGTTCTGTCTGCTGTATTTATTAGAGTACATCAAAAGACCATGACGCAATAGCTGGGCTAGCTGGGCGGCAAGTTCAATGGACTTTGACTAGCAGCTTGGGTGGGAAAAAGTGCTGAAATTTACAATGACTGAATTCAGAGACAAAGATCCTGAGACCTACATGTAGTTATTATAAGAATACACTTTAACTTCCATTATTTAATATACGAACAAGTACTATTTCATCATTCGTTACGTACACCCGTTACGTAATTTTTGTTATTTTCTTTTCATTGAATTCAGTCAAATAATGATCTGTGACAAAATTATTTAATATTTTACATCCGTGTGTGGATATTTTTGATGGAAATATTTGTATTATGGATTCAATGTATGTTACAAGATTCGCTGGTGAGTACACGGTGTTGATACTCTTTTCATGCAATAGATTATACATGTATATATAAATGAGACACGTGTATGTACCAATGCATGGTTCTCTGAATAAAGTACCGTAATTGTATTTGACAAAGTTTCTCAAATAAATTACCGTAGGTTTAAACTTTCAACTGGAAGGAATGATCATAGCTCTTGTTGCAATGGATATTGCCGGTAATATGGAATATCATACGACGATACCATCAATATTCATGCAACCGGAAGTTACTACCGGTAGTATAAAATACAAAGCCAAGTTATTGACCTGGCCTAGTCTTATACTCCGAATCGACTTATATATGGACGAAGGATGGAAAATTTACAAAATTGGTCAATTCGACTTATACTCCACATCGACCTATAGGCCGGAAAATACGGTACAATTTCATGGCTTCCATGATTAGTGGTATAATGTTATAGCATGTTTAGAGGTGTGTGTGTGTCTATATATATATATATATATATATATATATATATATATATATATATATATATATATATTCCTTTTTAGGTATGATGCAGTAGAAATCCAAAAGAGGACTCTGCATTGGAAAATAAAGAGTAATGGAGTTCTGAAAAGATAGCATAATTAAGGAAGGTGTTGGAGAATAACTGCATGAGTTCAGATGAGGAAAGAACAGATGGTGAGCATCCTTCGTGGGATTCCAGAGAAAGAAGATATTAGACCAAAACTACATTAACATAGGTTCAACATAATGCAAATTACTTCTGTTAAAAAGAACCAGGAACATCAAAAAAAGGTCAAAGAAGCCCCTATTTCCCAGAAGAATGAAGTAGATAAAAACTAAAAGCATTCAAGGTGATGGTGAAGACAGTGCTAAACATTGGGGGTGGGGGATTTTCCCTCAAAGAATTATGCTGTACATTAACAATGAACTGAACTTGAATATTATGTCTTCATGATAACTACTTGAGTATTTTTATTTCTGTGACTAACTTTTCGCTCACAAATGTTTTGCTTGCTTATTTTTGGATTTGTCTAAAAAAAATTATTTGTATGATTGTTGCACCTTGTTTTATATATATATATATATATATATATATATATATATATATATATATATATATATATATATATATATATATATATATATATATCTGACTCAATTTACTAGTCAGGACATCAGTATTGTTTTCACATTTGAATTTTTTAATGCAAATATTATTGCAATATTTATTGGATTGGTGTAAAACTATGTATGTACAGTTGTGATCATCAGAATATATGATTGATTATTGTATTCACACAATTTATACAAGAGTTGTCTTTCTTTATTCAATAGACATTTCCATCATGAGGTAGGGGCCATTTATATGGTTTAAATCAGAGCTAGAGTTGGTGTTACATAACTGTCTGGTTTAAAAGTAGATCATCATAGGCAAATGTAAATTAACTGATCTTATGAAGTAATATTGTTAGTTTGTACTTGAGTTGGATAATTACATAGACAAATGTAAATTAACTAGATCTTATGAAGTAATAATGTTAGTTTGTACTTGAGTTGGATAATTACATAGGCAAATGTAAATTAACAAGATCTTATGAAGTAATATTGTTAGTTTGTATTTGAGTTGGATAATTACATAGGCAAATGTAAATTAACTAGATCTTATGAAGTAATATCGTTAGTTTGTACTTGAGTTGGATAATTACATAGGCAAATGTAAATTAACTAGATCTTATGAAGTAATATTGTTAGTTTGTATTTGAGTTGGATAATTACATAGGCAAATGTAAATTAACTAGATCTTATGAAGTAATATCGTTAGTTTGTACTTGAGTTGGATAATTACATAGGCAAATGTAAATTAACTAGATCTTATGAAGTAGTATTGTTAGTTTTTACTTGAGTTGGATAATTACATAGGCAAATGTAAATTAACTAGATCTTATGAAGTAATATCGTTAGTTTGTACTTGAGTTGGATAATTACATAGGCAAATGTAAATTAACTAGATCTTATGAAGTAATATCGTTAGTTTGTACTTGAGTTGGATAATTACATAGGCAAATGTAAATTAACTAGATCTTATGAAGTAATATCGTTAGTTTGTACTTGAGTTGGATAATTACATAGGCAAATGTAAATTAACTAGATCTTATGAAGTAATATCGTTAGTTTGTACTTGAGTTGGATAATTACATAGGCAAATGTAAATTAACTAGATCTTATGAAGTAATATTGATAGTGTGTACTTGAGTTGGATAATTACATAGGCAAATGTAAATTAACTAGATCTTATGAAGTAATATTGTTAGTTTGTACTTGAGTTGGATAATTACATAGGCAAATGTAAATTAACTAGATCTTATGAAGTAATAATGTTAGTTTGTACTTGAGTTGGATAATTACATAGGCAAATGTAAATTAACAAGATCTTATGAAGTAATATTGTTAGTTTGTATTTGAGTTGGATAATTACATAGGCAAATGTAAATTAACTAGATCTTATGAAGTAATATCGTTAGTTTGTACTTGAGTTGGATAATTACATAGGCAAATGTAAATTAACTAGATCTTATGAAGTAATATTGTTAGTTTGTATTTGAGTTGGATAATTACATAGGCAAATGTAAATTAACTAGATCTTATGAAGTAATATCGTTAGTTTGTACTTGAGTTGGATAATTACATAGGCAAATGTAAATTAACTAGATCTTATGAAGTAATATCGTTAGTTTGTACTTGAGTTGGATAATTACATAGGCAAATGTAAATTAACTAGATCTTATGAAGTAATATCGTTAGTTTGTACTTGAGTTGGATAATTACATAGGCAAATGTAAATTAACTAGATCTTATGAAGTAATATCGTTAGTTTGTACTTGAGTTGGATAATTACATAGGCAAATGTAAATTAACTAGATCTTATGAAGTAATATCGTTAGTTTGTACTTGAGTTGGATAATTACATAGGCAAATGTAAATTAACTAGATCTTAAAAAGTAATATTGTTAGTATATACTTCAATCGGATAATTACATAGGCAAATGTAAATTAACTAGATCTTGTGAAGTAATATTGTTAGTTTGAACTTGAGTTGGATAATTACATAGGCAAATGTAAATTAACAAGATCTTAAAAAGTAATATTATTAGTTTGTACATGAATTGGATAATTACATAGGCAAATGTAAATTAACTAGATCTTGTGAAGTAATATTGTTAATTTGTACTTGAGTTGGATAATTAGATAATGGATACAGCTAATCAAGTAATTTATTGTTTTTGTTGTTCTTGTAACTCCTGGTACATGATTTGTCTGTAAGCTTTACTGATTGTTCTCATTTTTGCCTAACTGACCTGAATCTGTTAAAAGCACAAGAGTGCATAGGATCTATTGATATATGCTTGTGTTGACGATTAATGACTGTAAGCTTAATAATAATTTGTGAATTAATTTCTCAGTGACTAGTGTGGATTCAACATTTCTAAAATAATTTTGTAACTTCCCATTGGTTGGGCTAGGTCACATGAATAAACCCAATTGAAACAAAATGAGTAGTGTTTTCATTTCCATGGAATCTATTGTGAAATGAGTAGTGTTTTCATTTCCATGGAATCTATTGTTAAATGAGTAGTGTTTTCATTTCCATGGAATCTATTGTGAAATGAGTAGTGTTTTCATTTCCATGGAATCTATTGTGAAATGAGTAGTGTTTTCATTTCCATGGAACCTATTGTGAAACACAGTTGCAATATAGGACACGTGGTACTAACTATATTGAATAACTGTGGTGAACCAGTCTATAAATATGTGAACAAATAATAGAGTATATGTGGGTTTGTTGGTCCATAAATGGTTAAAACTGAAAACTAAAATTTTAGTATAATTATCTTTTGAGAACTTATACTATCTGTATTTTTTTTAAAAATATAGACAATATTCAATTGATGCAATTTTAGTAATTTTACAGGCTTGACTTAAAAGTACTCAAAAATGAAAGTAGCACCTGATTCATTTGATGCAGAATCAATAACATGTGTTTCAAGTAGAAAACAAGATGCTGTGGCTTATATGGTGTTTTCCACATAGAAGCTTGCACCAAGGATAGTTGTACATGGAGAAATATAGGTCTAATCATTAGAACCCAGAAATTTTGAGTTAATGCATTTTGAATATGATTGTGTTCCCATATGTTTAGTATGGAATTGAATTAGTTCCATGACTCCGATATGCAACCTATAACATAAAAGGAGCCTGTTGTTTCCACGGTTACCACATGCATCCAGGGTATCATTTTGGTGCTTTTTCCATCTGACAATCATAATGGGGTCTTTTTTCTTCTTCAAGGTTTCCATGTGATTTGGGAGACAAAATCTATACAAAACACAGATGGGAAGGGTTGTATACACTGGACAGGGGCAGTAGATAGTCTCATTAGACTGCTTATGACAAAGCCTATGATCACCTTGATAGCACTTAACTATTGCATCTGTTGCATAAATAAATTACTTATTAATTTTGGAGTACATGTATTATATCTGTAAATGAATTTTCAAACTCAGCCTGGCACCTCTTAGTCAAGTGCAGAGTTGTTCTGCATCTTTTCCCTCAGATTTTAGTTCATCCTGACATGAAATGAATTAAACTGCTCTGACCATTAATGAACTTTATATGATTTTGAGCCAGATGGCATATATCAATATGATTTATAGGTACTGTTTCAATTATTCATGACCTTCTAATATCCAGGCCAGCCCGATACCTAGCAGTGTATGGATTAGTTGTAATGTTGCGTTGTCTGTTTTCTTCAAATGTATAAGCACCTCCAATATTTGTTTGTAAACTTGTATTTGCTGAGCAGTAATACAGTTGGGCCTCATTATCAGATGCATGTATTGGTACCCAGTGGGCATAGTTTGTTCTTCGTTGTTAAGTTGAATGAATGAAAGTTGAATTTAAAGTGATACCGGCCATAAAGGTCATTTGATCACTGGTTTGAACCATCAAATTTTTATGATGGTTGGTTTCCCGTGGGGAAGGAATGGTGCCACATCCCCACGGGCATTTAACGCACAAAGTGCGCTTGTTATTTTTGGCCGTCATGTCATACCACTAAAAAGTGGCTAATGATATGAATGTATGGCCCTGGGTGAGTGGGAATAGACCCAACACACACTCAACCCTATCATTCAATCAAAAGAAACATACTAGGGGTGCAATGGCACCAAATGGTGACGAGAGAAAAATAGTTTTCTCATATCGTCATTTTTGTTGGAGTCCGGTCGTTGAAAAGAAGGAAAAGATCCCAGAAAGCCAGCCGTTGTCGTTTATGCCCCGGAACGCCCTAGCTGTACTTATTTCAAATTCAGTCCAGTTATACAAATGGACAGCCTAATACCAATATTTTGTAGGCCACCTGTGCAATTGTATCAAATAAATGAGTCATAGAAATTTTCTTTAACATCCTAACTATACCATTTTCTAGTACAATAGTGTACGTATCATAAGTCCCTAACAAATTTGTTAGCTAATATGTATATGCGACATATAAAAGTGTAATCACTGTTTGGTAAATAGATTGAAAATTTTGAGCGGTGTTCAAAATTGATCAAGTCAGGTTTTGTAATAGAGATTGTTCAAAGAGGGTTACTCGTAACCAATTGAGAACCCTATTATTCAGGCAAATGAATGGCAATGTGAAAGCTATTCATATCTGCACCGCAGGCCGTCTTTCTCGGAGTGCTGTAGGTTAGCAATAACAGAGTATCTCATGTTACAGCCAATTTTCCTTTTAGTTCCCCAGGTTTCAAGAAATTTTTCAGGTGTTGGTATTTTTAATCCACTGTTCCTCTCATTTCTGACCCTGCTACTAGCGAAGTCCATACTTTTGATGAACCTCGTGCTGGAACATCCATTTTGATTTCCATGTGGCCGCCGCCATTTTCCTTTGTTCTTGATTCCATGAAGAATAATTCTTCTAACGAGTTGTTTAGTTGCATAGCTCAGTAGTGGTTTTCCGTACACTACTCTGGTTACCTTGATGCTTGTATGGTTGCAGTTAATTATCTGCAATCCAAGTCGACACCATTTATCTACTTTCTGCTCTCGCACACCATATCCCGCTGAAGACCGGTCCTGCCTGCTCGGAGTCCACTGCCCGTTGTTTAGTTAATTACCATTTTCTCAGGAGCAGTGTCTTCAGCTAGAATGTCTGTGCACTGGGTAGCTGGTTGAAAGGGTGTCATACCTACTCCACTATAAATTGCATTCTTTTATGTTGAGTAACAGTGAATATCAATTATATCTGTCTTATTTCCTATCATAGAATTAAACTCATTGACATCTTTTCTTTGTTCTGCAATGTCTCTCATATTGGTGCATTCAATATTTTGGCAAACAGTATTGGAACTTTACTGCATCCATTTTATTGAGGTGAGGTGCAGGGACATTCACAGTTAACAGAATATTTCTCAATCTTTCCTTTTCATTAGAAGTCCATGAAATTATTTATCTGCATCAAATTATTTACACAGTCAGTTTTTTTTCCACAACCTCCCCTTTGCATTTCTTCATACAATTAAATCATTCTTGATGCATATCTGCATGTCAAACATATTGCTCTCTCCTGTCATACCAGACCTTCGTGTTCCAAGTCCCATGACAGAAAACCTTGACAGCCAGGATGTTGAAACTGTTGCTTTCGGAACACAGCATTCCACATCTTGGCATTTATTCATGGGTGCACTAAGTGATATGTGTTATATTCACCAGATCTGTTGATGTAAATACATGTAGTTGAAAACAAGCTTTATGTCAGAAATGTGGTTTCAGTTTTGAAACAAAATCTGTTTATTAAGGCAGCATTGCTCTGCCCTTACTATCATGTGAAATAATCATTTAGCTGGAAATAAAGCTTGCTACTTGGTATGTCAAATTAAAGTATATTACCTCCCCTTTGACTGTAATTGAGTGCTTGCAAGATTTGCTTTGTTTCTCGTTTTTTCAATGCATTTTATTGAGCTTTATATTGCTAAGTAAAGAATTTAAAACTGCTTGTAGTGGAATGTAGCCACACTAATTATTTTGAGGATTTCTTTAAACTGTGTATGTGTTTTGGCAAAGGTATCTATAGATTTATGTATTAGACAACTTTAATATGCAATTCAATTTTATTAAATTTATCAAGTAGCTTTAATATGCAATTCAATTCTATTAAATTTATCAAGTAGCTTTAATATGCAATTCAATTCTATTAAATTTATCAAGTAGCTTTAATATGCAATTCAATTCTATTAAATTTATCAAGTAGCTTTAATATGCAATTCAATTCTATTAAATTTATCAAGTAGCTTTAATATGCAATTCAATTTTATTAAATTTATCAAGTAGCTTTAATATGCAGTGTTAAGTTATATCAAAGTCTGAATATTGCATAGAAACACGGACATGCCTTGGCATTGCAAAATTTTTCCACATATTTCTCCACCTCCAGCTTGCTTCTTAGTTTGGTCCGCAACAATTTGTCAGCAGGCTTTCATTCTCCAACAACAATGTCAGTATTATAGGAACTTTTGGATAACTTTTTAAAATTTGTATTGTGTTGTCATTATCTAACAGATCTCAAGAAGTTAACATGTCATTTGTATTGATGCACATTTTTCCCCTTGTGGGGGACATTACCAGGCTTGAAGAAATTACTGTCTATTTTTGCTTCCAAATAGTTTTATACTAAAAAGTTGCACTCAATTATTAATTCTTCTGTATAATGAATCTTATAAAACTTTTAATTGACTCTTATACTGTTTTGTTAAGGTTTGGGGTTGATGAATCACATGTGTTGATAGTTTTAATAATTTTGGAATGTCAGCATCTCTTGATGCTTCATGGATATGTGTATTTGTCATAGTCACGGAAGGGCAATGACCTCTTCTCATTTTGACCTTTCATGTGGCACACTTATTTGTTTGGTTTGATTGATATGAATATAGATATACTGCATCTTATTTCTGTGAGAGTCAGCAAGAAAAGAAATGCAATTTTGAAAATTAAAACATTGAAATCTAGTATGATAGCCAGTGAGATATGGAAAAAAAACAAGGCATCATGTAATTTGATACCCTGTGATGTCATACATGCTAATGTCAGCTTGTTTGTGTTTCTTTTGTGTAGCATGCATGCCATAGAAAGATAACATGAAGATACAAATGCAGTAAACAATTATTTTAATAACAAGAATAACCCACTAAAAAGTGAAATACAACACAGCCATATATAAAGTGGAAGCAATTTAGCTATATAGAGTGTTATCACATAAAATGCCATTACACTATTATCCTTGCACAATCATGGCTAATTCTTTCTTACAATTATGCTCTAATATCACTGAGTAAAGTACATCCTTTCCTAAAACAATACAAATCTTGTTATAGGACACGTTACTAACTATATGGAAGAACAAATAAATAGAGTATATACTTGTTTGGTGGTCCATAATTGGTTAATAATGAGAAATAAAATTTTAGTATAATATCTTTTGAGAGCTTATCCTATCTGTAACTTTAAAAAAAATACAGCACCCAGAAAATTTAAGTTATTGAATTTTGAATATGATGGTGTAACCATACGTTTGTTATGAAAGTTGAATTAGTACTGAGACTGCTATATAGTATACAAGTATATAAGAAGAGACTTAAGTAATCAATTTCATTTCAGCTTTGGAGACATTCACACTTATTTTGCTTCCTGTTGTAAATCTGTAGATCTGTTTTGTGATGTACTTAAATATTAATGGAACTACAAGTATTGGGGGTGGGGTGATCAGGTGTTTTAAAATATCTTTAAAACAATTTCAGTCATATCACTATGACATCTGCAGTGTAGCAGTTTATAAGTGTCTTGCTCTGGGACATCATGCTGCAGACATGTAGCATCATGTCTCACCCAGTCACATTATACTGACACCAGACTGACCAGTCCTAACACTAATGTCTTAATGCATTCCACCCAGTCACATTATGCTGACACAAGGCTGACCTGTCCTAACACTAATGTCTTAATGCATACCACACAGTCACATTATACAGACACCAGGCTGACCAGTCCTAACACTAATGGCTTAATGCATTCCACCCAGTCACATTATACTGACACAAGGCTGACCTGTCCTAACACTAATGTCTTAATGCATTCCACCCAGTCACATTATACTGACACAAGGCTGACCTGTCCTAACACTAATGTCTTAATGCATTCCACCCAGTCACATTATACTGACACAAGGCTGACCTGTCCTAACACTAATGTCTTAATGCATACCACACAGTTACATTATACAGACACCAGGCCGACCAGTCCTAACACTAATGTCTTAATGCATACCACCCAGTAACATTATACTGACACCAGACTGACCAGTCCTAACACTAATGTCTTAATGCATACCACCTAGTCACATTATACTGACACCAGACTGACCCGTCCTAACACTAATGTCTTAATGCATACCACCCAGTCACATTATACTGACACAAGACTGACCTGTCCTAACACTAATGTCTTAATGCATACCACCTAGTGAAGCAGCAGTTAGTACCATTTGTTTAAGTCTTATATATATCTTGGTTGGGATTCGAACCCACAACTTCCTGCATCTGTAACTGACACTCTAACCACTAAGTCAGCAGAGTAGTCCCATTTTTTTGGACTGTTCAGTCAAAATAGAGAGTGCTTATTATTTTGGACTTTAAATTAATTAATATTCAGGACCAGTACATTAATGGTTTTGTAATTTATAAGGAACTTTTTATTCATTTAGGATATTCATAGACCTTTATAAAGACTTGTTTGGATTCAATTCATAATAGTGTAAGCTGTTCTCAGATTTTCATTTATAACTTTGCTAATTAATTTCTTTGTTGCGTTTTTCAAAATGGTTTTTTTTGTAGTTTTTTCTGTTAATTGTGACACTCGGAGTGTTTTTAGAGGTGCTCATCCTTCTTCACTGGTTTTGTAATTACCAGATAAAAATCTTGCTGCTGGCTCTTAATCTTCTCAAGTCTGTTGATATCCCTGGTGTATTATGGATTCCTGATGACACAGCCATACTCCAACACATAGCTGATACTTCTGAATAGGCGATTGGTCTGCAATATGCATGTGTGTAGACAGTGAAGTTTATTTTGAAAAATGTCAAGTTTGGTTTACAGGTCACTTTCATGTTAAGAGATTCTTACTTGAAGTCTTTAGATAATTTTAGTCCAAGATATGGGTTTTCTCTGACTTATTGTACTATGTGATTATATTAGGTGTAGAGTTCAGCTAATTTTGTTGTGTTAATAGTCATATTCATGAGATAACATTTAGTGGCATTTAAAATCAATCCAACCTGCCACCCATTTTTTCAGGAATGTAAGAATATTCTGTAGCATATGGTGGTCAATTTGGTTTTGGAGTGCCCTGTAAAGGAGACCGTCAATGGCAAGGATCCAAATCTGAGATTTCACACAGTCTAGAACATCATATATGTGGCAATAGAAGAGGAGGGATACTTGCACAGTTCCCAGAGGAACACCAGATTAAACAGTAACTGGTTTAGTCGATTAAGCATCTGACACCACTTGCATGTGCTACTTTGTCAAAATCTCTCAGACCAGCATTATAGTGACCCTGTACAGTAACACCATAGTTTTCAAACTTGAATAGTAATTTATGGTGCAGTATTTAATTATTTTGAAAAGTCTATTAGAACCATATCAGTTTGTATTTGTTTGTCATTGGTTTGATGTTGGTCACACATTATTCTACAAAGCTGCACTTCAAAAGAATATCTCAATCGTTAGCCATGGTTTAATTTAGCTTCAGTTTATTTCCACGTGGTTAAGATGTTTACAAATATTATGTTTGCATGTGGCCGATAAAAGTGAAACTGGTCGATAATTTTCTTCAACATTTTTCTCCATTTTTCAATACTGATGCTACATTTGTATTTAGCCAGTCTGTTGGCAAGCTTAAAAAGTCAACCAACAATTGGAAAATAGCTCAATGCCCAAAGGCAGGTTGGTGGGCACAGAGTTTGTAGAATAAAGCTGGTAATGTGCGATCCACCTGTTTCGGAAAGATTAAGATGGTAATGTGTGGTCCATCTGTTTCAGAAATCTTAATATACGACACCAATTTACTACACATTTGTTGTTGTCTTAAGGAATGGTACCAGTAGGTTTTATTTGTGTCCACTTTGTGTAATCCCTGTTTATCCACTTTTCGAGGTTTTACTGAGGGAATTTTCATATATATATCTTTCTTAAAGTTACAGTGGACAGCAGTGAAACACCTATTTATTAAATATGATATGATGATTGGCAGTTCCATAAAATGCATTAAAATGTACTTTAAAATGTCTTTCTCAGTGGAATTTCAGTTATTCAAACCTGATTAAAATTACATTTTTTAAACTTTGATAATCATATTTAGAGTGCAAATTAAAATACTTTGATGTTATGAGAATCTTACTTGAAGTCTTCAGATAATTTTAGTCCAATATATGGGTCTTCACTGACTTATTGTAATATGTAATTATATTAGGTGTAGAGGTGAACTCTTCACTGACTTATTGTAATACATGATTATGTTAGGTGTAGAGTTGAGCTCCTCACTGACTTATTGTAATACGTGATTATGTTAGGTGTGAATAGTAATTTAGGATGCAACACAGTATATATACGTTTGAAAAGTCTATTATAACCATATCAGATTGTATTTGTTTGTCACTGGTACGAAGTTGGTCACACATTATTCTAAAAAGCTGCATTTCAAAGGAGCATCCCAATCTCATGCCATCATTTAATTTAGCTCAAGGCTGTTTTTTTTCTCCAGGTGGTTAAGACGATGTGCATGTTGGAAGAAGACTTTATGTTTGACAAAAATTTTCCAACATTTGTTACTGTCTTAAGGCAAGGTACCATTAGGTTTTATTTGGATCCACTTGTGTATCCACGTGTGTGCGCTTTTCGAGATTTTACATCGAGGAAGCAGCAGAGGGGGCAAACAGACCAACATTTTAGAAGCGTCTATCTGGCAAACCAAATGATACCGGGAAGTTGAATAAAATGCATTAAATTGTACTTATAAATGTCTTGATCTGTGTAATTTCAGTTATTCCAACTACGGTAAAATTAAATTTTTTACAATCTTCTAATCACATGTATAGTGCAAATTAAAATACTTCCTCTTCATCCGATATTTGAATTTGTATTGTACACATATTATGATCCCTTGCAAAAGTTATGATGTTAAACAAAAATGTCTGGATTTATATATGATTTATTTGTAATTGTGCTAATATCTTCCTTATGTATAGAGGTTTGCTGTTATATAGGTTGGGGTGGGGTGCTCCCAGAATTATTTTTTAAATTAATACAGAAGACCCACCCTGGCTCGTGTTTGTCAGAAATTGAAGTAGTGATAGAGATATGCAAAGCATCGAGACTTCACACTGTGATGCCAACATTTAAATGAATGAATACACAAAATGTCAAATTCAAATAACCAACAATTTAATATCATTCAAATAACAGTCATTTCTGTTTTTAAAAAATCAAATTTTAAACCCTATCACAAGACCAGTTGATGGCCTATTTTATCATCTGACTTATTGTGATATATTTTCCTCAGCTGTTTACTACAGGAAGTGAGGGGGTGGTCGGCAAGCTCTTCTCAACCACCAGTGGTAATTTGCTCTCAACATACTGAAGAGTAACTATGGAAGGTGTACATGCCTGACATCAATTTCAAGAACAATGCAAGTCCGAAACACCTCGTTCACAAATATATCCATATATTAAATTAGTAAACAATAATAGCTGAAAAGTCACACCATATTCTTATGTTTAGAAAGATGCCAGGGGACAATTTACGAAACTATCACCTTCCACTTTAACATAGTTAATCTTGTGACTACCATTTGCACTTAAGTGCTAGATATGTGCATTCTAGTTGAGACGTTGATCAATGGAGATACCTATGTGTTTCTGATTTTGGAAAATAAACATCTAATCCAAGCTGAGTTAGAAGTAAATCAATGTACATTGTACCGATTGTATTACGTTGTACCGATTGTATTTGTACGAATTGTATTACCTTGTACCGACTGTATTACATTGTACCGATTTTATTACATTGTAGCTATTGTATAACCTTGTATTACATTGTAACGATTATATTACCTTGTACCGATTATATTACCTTGTACCGATTGTATTACCTTGTACCGATTGTATTACATTGTACCGATTATATTACATTGTACCGGTTGTATAACCTTGTACCGATTGCATTACATTGTTCCGATTGTATTACATTGTACCAATTGTATTACCTTGTATCGATTGTATTACCTTGTACCGATTGTGTTACGTTGTACGAATTGTATTACATTGTACCGAATGTATTACATTGTACTGATTGTATTACATTGTACCAGTTGTATAACCTTGTACCGATTCCATTCATTGTACCGAATGTATTACATTGTACCGATTGTATTACATTGTACCGGTTCTATAACCTTGTACTACATTGTACCGATTGTATTACCTTATACCGATTGTATTACATTGTACCGATTGTATTACCTTGTATCGATTGTATTACATTGTACCGATTTTATTTCAGTGTACCGATTGTATTAGCTTGTACCGATTGTATACCGTACGTATTACATTTCGTTTTGAGTCATTATTATGCGTTTTGTTTTGTTGACACCAAACTGAAATAATGTTGAGGTCGATTTGAAGTTTATTTTTAATGGCGTCGATATTTACTAGATGCTAGAATGCGAGGAATACAAGGCCAAGTCATTGATAAACAGCAGAAAATGATGTGTGTGTGCGTGTGTATGTGCGTGCGCGCTTCAATATAATCCAGAAAGTAGTCAGAAATCTAACCAATGCCTGTAAGAGTCATTAATTGCTACAACGAGTCTGAAAACAACAAAACACTTCACAATATTATTAAAGGAACACACTTCAAGTATTGACGATTTTATGACAAAGGGCATAAGTCACATCAACCTAACCCTTGTGCTCGTAAATGATATTTAATTGGAAGCACTTATGGCTTGTATGACGTCAACACTATTCACGGTTATGGAATATGCACATACAAAAGCATACTACTGAGTGGTTATAGTAAACAACATTTTTATTAAAGTAAGTTATTTTGGATTGTATTATGAAAACAGGTAAGTTGCACTCTTTTTGTTTGTTTGATTTTTTGCTGTCTTTTAAATAATCAATTAACATGTCTTGGTTTATATGATACGATACGATATGAATCTGCACGCACGAACATAGCACCAGTGGCAAGAATAATTACAACAAGGCCAGCATCACAGCAACAGCAACAACATTGAGCATCAACACTATAAACCGAACAATCATCCATTATACATCATCGGACCGATCACCTAAAGATTAGAGATTAATCCATCCACGTTTTCATTATCGTTATGCATAAAGCCTACTTAGCAATCAGCGATGCGTTTACTTTTCTCGCTCCGTTTGTAAAATGTTAGGACAAATAAATCCAAAATGTATCATATATATTATTTAAGGTTGCTACACCTGTATTCGTTACATCTGCGTTCTTTAATTTAGACTCTTTGTGTACTCGAAGAGTATAAAACCTTTTGATGATTTCAAAATAAATAAACGTCCCATAGAAACAAAGTGGATTCATTTGATGTCTGTTTGTTGCATGTTGGTGTTAAACACATGTAAAGCTATACTGTGCCGATGACACGGGTGCCTTTCACTAGATAACAATGAGGCAGTCGACCCGGTCTCGCTTAGACGGATACCCAACCCACGGCCCTTGGATTACGAATGAGATGATGTCCCAAAATGTCTTTTGCCTACCGCGGCTCCTGATAACTTTGATGTCTATTCTTCTCCCTAATATTCCAAGGTGTACGATATAGTAGTATATGCATTAGTTGTAACCTGTACCTAGGGAGCTTTTTTATATTATTGAAAAAACGCTATATAGTGAACTTATTTTGTAAGTTAAGAGGTAGATGTTTGAATTTTATAGCACACACAGGAAGGGGGTACGATTATAAATCACTTTTAAAAAAGCTGTACAAGTAACATTTCAAATATGGAGGCAGATTGTCATTTACATCTGTCTCTATGACGTGAGAGCTTCGTCTGCTATATTATCTATATTTTATAATTTACACCAACCTGAGAGCAAATTGTATCGGCTTTGCAAAGCAGACATGAGAACATTTTAAAGCAATTTAATAATGTATATTCCGTACGTAATAAATACAAGCAAAGAGCTTTAATATTCGTACAATTATCAGAAGGACGGAGTTGCTTTCATATTTTTAAAATAAAGAAGCCAGTTTTCAAAATTCAAAATGACGTTTCAAGAAGCACAAATGATTATAAATAAAATGTGTCATATATTTTTTTCATAGGCATCAAAAATATAATGACACTTTATACAAATTTAAAATTGTACTCAAATTTCCCTGACTTAAAAACAGTGTTAGAATTGGAGAGCAAGAAAATAAGTTCCTCAAATAATTGTCAAACAAACATATCCTATATATTTTTACAGAAATCACTCAGATAAACAACGGGGCTTTACAAATAAAATGCTTTTAAAAAATATGTGGTCATCTGAATAGTTTACATTGGTGAATCTCGTGTTCATATCATCTCACTAATTGGAGTGATCGGGGAAAAAAATAACAGTTTCCTTGAGATCCGAACCCAAAGAACGGTACTCTCTCTCTCTCTCTCTCTCTCTCTCTCTCTCTCTCTCTCTCTCTGTCTCTCTCTCTCTCTCTCTCTCTCTCTCTCCATTAGTATCATGTCGAAAACAAGTTATGTAGTTTGACCTTTTCTTGGATAAACAAACCAAACATTATTTTTTTCCGTCTGATAATAACATACTTGTAACCATATCACAGACCCATTTAATCCTAATATTTGACCTGCAGGCATGCAGTTTTGTGTATTTATGCCAGTTTTTCAGACCTATAAAGTGACCACTCAGTGGTTTATGCGAACATTTCTGGCGACGATCTCTTTCGAGAACTCTGTCCCATCGAAGTTCACCTTATACTTTATGCGGATCGTTATGCAATGATTCTAATCTGACTTACGTACTTCATTACTGAGATTCATGAATATATGTAATTGGTAATGTCAGCCAATACCCTACATTATTTTAAAAGCTTTCAAATTTAATATACTTGTCTTCTTGTGTTACGGCGACAAAAGAATTAGCGCGTACATCTTTCATGACAGTGTATTATGTAATATTGGACCTTACAAATAGACTCGCTTTTGAAAGGAAACAATACTTACGTTATGAAATAAGTTGTTCCAGATCTATCTAGCAAATCTCGTAGCTAAAAGGTAACTCTCTCTCTCTCTCTCTCTCTCTCTCTCTCTCTCTCTCTCTCTCTCTCTCTCTCTCACATACATACATACATACATACATACATACATACATACATACATACATACATACATACATACATACATACATACATACATACATACATACATACATACATACATACAAACATACATACATACATACATACATACTTACATACATATATATATATACATGCATGCACACGAGTTTTTCCGGATCTGTTCATTTAAATTACACATATGATCGCTGCATTTGCTCATTTAAAAATAACTACTATTTATTCTACTACTACTACTACTACTACTACTATTTCTACTACTACTACTACTACTACTACTACTACGCTAACTAAAGTTATAATAGCTTCGGTGTCACATTCATGAAAATGTTAATTTAATCACTACTGATTATATGACTTTCAAGTCAATACGGTTTAGAGATCAAATATTCAATCATCTTTGGTCAGTCTTTTAATGCGGTTTCCTCCAAAATAACTTAACTTAAAATAAATGAATCTTTCAGTGAACACTGTTTCTGTGAAAAGCCTTATTTCCTAGGAAAGTTGTTGTTTGTTATTCCGATTGCTGTACTCCAGTATTATTCATATGTGTGGTTTACAAATCGTAGAGAAAGGGAGCACCATATAAGAAGTAAAGTCAGCTAAATGCATGACATTCACCTGAATTGTTTTATGACTTTTTTTAAAATTACCTTTTCACGTAAAAATGATCAGAAACCAAATGACTGAATTGATTGTCTCTTATTTTACACTTTGCAGGAGGTTGCAAGTCAGAGAGATTCAACCGTAAGAGAATCTCTCTCTCTCTCTCTCTCTCTCTCTCTCTCTCTCTCTCTCTCTCTCTCTCTCTCTCTCTCTCTCTCTCTCTCTCCCATAGCTCGATCAAACAATCCTATTATACAGAGTTTTTCCAAAATACTTCAGCGCCGATGTTACCTACAACAGTTTTACGTCTCGACTTATGATCGGTTAGTTTAAATCAGACAAATGTTTGAGACAATCAATGCAGTTGATTTTTGTCTTCATTTTTATGTCAAGATTTGAGTTCGATCGGTGAAATGCAGGCTAGCGAAATTCACTACGTTGTCTGACTAGTGGCGTAGCTAGCGGGGTTGCAGGAGGTGCAAGTTGCACTGGACGCCATGCTGGGGGGGGGGGGGCAAGAAGAAGATGATTGGAGGATTCAGTGTATACTTTCACACTTTCACAACGTGTGCTTCAGAATAAACAACTAAATCCGTGTCATTATGTCTGTATGATTGAGATTAACTCTGGTTCAGACTGTCTGGGTCACGCGTACTTATCCAGTCACCTTGGGCGCGAAATACTCTCCGCTACGCCTTGGGGGTGTGGGGGTGCGAAAAATATGAACCTTGCACAAGGTCAACTCTTTAAACCACAAGAGACATATCACCTTTTGCAATACTAAAAATGCAAGAAAAGACTACTAATGAATGCATAGGAGCATTCGAGAGACGGATACATTGTCAAAACCACACTGTAATGATAAACGAGAAGCACAGCTGGAATATAATATAGGACACCGTATATACTCACTTAAAAGCACGTCTAAGTGCAAACTGCATCTTGACAATTGATCTCGACTTATAAGTGAGGATTTATTTGCCGTAGTTATTGATTCACATTTGTCAACATCCGTCAGAGCTGGGGCAAATTACGATTCTGTATTATTAAAAAAGAACTAATTAGAATAAGTTACTTAGATTTTTCACACAAAAAAAAAAAAACCAAGAACAAAGTGACCATGGGCCTGAGAAACAATAATTGACTCTCACCTTGCAGTGTCATTTTTTAATTTAATTATCTGACTACTCAGTCTTGCTGTCTCTCAAACTATTTATAAACAAAACCCTTATTGTACATATATCATCATAAATTACCACATTATAATCAACGGTGCCCCGAATGGTCTAAAGCGGTCATCATTATGGATCATTGCCATCTCACATCTATCTGCGTGGATTCGGTTCTAGGGGCCAATTTGGGTATGTGAGAAAGCTTGCCAGTAGCTTCTCGTGGGTCGATAATTCATTTCCGGAGTTTTCTCGAGTCCTTCCTTAATTTATATTGGCCGCCATGTATAGCCTATATTGTGCTGAAAATGACTTTAAACCCTATAACAAGAATAACAACATTATAATCAACAGGTCTTGGGGAGGGGGGTGTCATAAAAATTGACAATACTTCATCACCTGATTCAATATATGTTAATTATAAAACTCAAAATCTTCGTCCATTTTCTTAAACTATAAAAAGAATATAATCAGAAAATTCTGATCTTAAAATTGTCTTAACCTCGGTATAACCCATTTTGTATATTGACTTTGTGATATAGATATTCTTATAATTATGGTAGATTTTAAAACTTTGAACTTTATCTCGAAAAATCAACAACAAACAAACATAAACCAAAGTAACAAAATGGAGATTGCCTTGTTATTCTAGTGTAAATATATGAAGATATTTTCGAAATGACTTATTTCTCTTTCTTGTTACAGGTATTACGTAAAATGCAGCATAATTTCGTGCGTCCATTGTTGTTGAGTCTCATACTATGCCAGTTTGCTGTGAAAACTCACGTTTTTGGACAATGTATGAAGAGAGGAGAGCAATGCGTTAGCAGAACTGGGGTCCGCAGCTGTTTAGCTAGAAATGGAGTCTGTATCAACGTCCATGACGTGTGTAAATGCGACCGGAGAATCACCATGGAATTAATGGGCTTACCTAGCGAGGAGGACTTAAAAGCTTTACGGTCGTTCCGTACCCAAGTTATTCCGTACCCAATTCGATTCGTACCCAAATGAGTCGTTTCGTACCCAAAGCATAAGTCGTTTCGTACCCAAAGCATTAGTCGTTTCGTACCCACGGTGCTGGTCGTTTCGTACCCAATGCTATCGTCGTTTAAATATCATTAAAAGAAATTTCATACGTATTTGTAATGTTGCTTTCTTCCTTTGTTGTAGATATACACATACATATTTTCAAGCAGTGTCTTTTGTTCTTAATGAAACCTTTCAAGTTAATAATTTGACTTACTGAGACATCTCCTTCAGTCATTCTTTGGATGGTAATTTTTACTGTTCTAATCTGGGAATAAAATATGCTGTATTGAATGAATAAGTTTCACTACTGGCTCAAACAAAGCATGCATACATATCTTAGATTATTTATAAAATTTAAAACAACAAAGTAAATATGTAAAATGCAGTGACAAATTAACTCTCTCTCTCTCTCTCTCTCTCTCTCTCTCTCTCTCTCTCTCTCTCTCTCTCTCTCTCTCATTTATGTGGAAGATAACAAAAATGAGCAAAAATATCCACATGTATGCCAATGCGATCGATTGTCCCCCACCCCACCCCCGGCATGGTTACCCGTATAATATGCCATGTTCAACACTTTAAAGCAACACAAATAAAAAATAAATAACAGTAATAGGAGAAAAGAAACTTACACAAACAATACTACTGTAACTGCATCCAGCCCCATTTAATAATCTTTCTACTAGCGTAAAATGACAGGCGTAACAATCTGGTGGTACTCAGTCCGCTCTAAAAAGAGGCGATGTAAAGTGAATAGCGGAGAACTCGCCCCAGGGAGAACTCGCCCTGGGAGAACTCGCCCCATGGAGAACTCGCCCTGGGAGAACTCATCCCAGGTGTCAGGAGAAGTCGCCCCATAGTGGTTGGAGAACTCGCCACACTTTACCTGGAGAACTCGCCCCACTTTGCATGGAGAACTCGCCCCAAGGATAATATATAATAATTCTTAGATTTCGCCACATGTTTGTCAAGGCTTTATTTATTGTTGGTTTTTTTTCAACTTAGTAACTTATTAAATCTATAAAATTTTCAATTTTTTAACTTTTCCATTTGATCAACTCCGCTTCTGTACTTAACAAAAAATAAGTGTTCTGTCCCTTTCCCTCTGCTCTTCAAATAATTAGATGCGTTTTATTTGGACAAATAAGAGAGGATGTAAGCATGATGGGATGTCTCCAGTTTTAGATATAAAATGGTTCCAACATAATAATCTACCTAAGTCATCCTGAGATGACGTTATGACATTGACTTTTATAACCCGAAATCGACTGAATTGGCGCTGACCGTCAATAAGCCAAAGTGTTATGTTATTATTTCTCTAACTGAACAATTTAATCTGATTTTTCATTGAGATTTGCTAACTATTAACAAATGATACTTAAACTAAATTAAAAAAAACAAACAATATTGATGCCTACTCAAGAAATGCGGTCGCTATCGCAATAATCATCATGACTAATGCGTAGAATTCGGACGGTTTCTGAAAGATCAGTTGTACTACATCATTTAGTTTATTAATTCTTCTTTGTCAGTGTTCGTAATTTTATTATTTCTCAATAATAACACACTATTTCAATTTAAAAGAGAACTTTAAAAACTATTTCGCTACTAAATTACGATTATAAAATAAACAAAATTACATTATTTATTAATATATAATAACACAATGATCACGCGTACTAGACCAAAATTTATTAATGAGGCACAAATCAATGTCGTCGACTCGTTAACTCATTATATACGTTTCTGTCCTTAATACATACATTTTTGCTGTATCAAACAATATACGTCTATCATTCCAAAAAGGTACTGATACATTGATAACCCTTTTTATGCACAGCGGTGGGTTTTTTGTGTGTGTGTGGAAAACAAAGGGTTTTGTGAGTACAAAAGGCGCTGAAAATTGAATTGTACGTTTATTATAAATAATACAACCCAATAAATGTACCCGGTGATTGTAATCTTTCCTCCGTGAGCAATACAATACCATTGTATTATGTCTGTACTTTAGTGAAACCATTTCAGTTTTTCTAACTCCGGTTTGTTTCTATTAAAAAGAATACTCGCCGATATAATTTATAAATTACTAAAATCAGAGGCCACGATTAAATTCCATTGAAAGTAGTTAAAAAAATAAGTCAACTCTTAACAAAAAGAACGGTTGAATAATTGCGCATATAATTTGTGTGTCTTTCTTGTACGAAATGTTTTAAAAGAAACGGAGAACTTATTTTATTATATGAAAAATGAGGATCTCTATAATTTTTTATATGGAAGCGATGATTATTCAATGTAGTTTCTCTTATCGAAACATCGAAAGCACCGGTGTATGTTACATTTAGATGACGAAAATGTTCTTTTTTCTTTTTCTTTTCTGTCTGTTTAGTACTAATAAAAAAAATCTTGCCAATTCGTGGGTATTCTTTCAGCGATAATTGATTTCTTTTTGTAAAGTGTTTTTACGCTGGTAAATTGATAAATTTATTTGATAAATTTAGGAGACTAAAAGTTATTAATTATACGACGTAGATTAGATAATGAAGGATTCGATTGTATTGTGAAAGGAATTTCATCTCTCTCTCTCTATTGTACATACTGCTTTGTTTAAAGCCAAATGTTGAGTAATATTACGGGCTTTGTTCGGCGCAGAATCAAGAATATTTCACATATTGGTGGATATTAATTTCCTTGATATGAATATTTGCAGAGATAGTGTTATCAATATTTTATATCACATTTACATCTGAAAATGAAACATGCGTACTAGATACAGTATAAGTACATTTTATTGTCGGGTAAAATTGATTTAGGCGATCAATAAAATTTTACATTTCTTCGGTTGACTGCTTCCAGATATAAATATGTCATCGAAAAATCTGAACCAAAGAGATGAATTAAACTTTTTGTTTTGAAGAAAGTCCTTTTCAAATTTACCCATGAAAGGAAAGCGTATGAAGGAGCCATATTAATACACATTGCCGTACCCATTATGTATATGTATTTCGTATTATTACATTGAAAATAATTATTTTCCAAGATAAGTTTTAATATTATAAAATATTTTCACAAGATAGTTGGCTATTATTAGGATTGTAATCAAGAAAATTTGAATATGCTTCAATATCAACTGCATGCGGAAAGTTGGTATATAGTGATGTTACATCTAATAATACCAGGATTGAAATCCTACCTGTGGAATAGACCTCAACTTTTTAATGAAAGTTGTTGTATCATTATGAGTTTTGGGAAACATCTAGAATTGAAGTGTACGCATGTTAAGAGAGAAAGTATCAAATTCCTCATATACGGAATTATTTATTTTACCATCTCAGTAATGCATGTTGATTTTTTAAAATTTAATTTCCATTGACGGATCTTCGCCAATATGTTTGTAGTCGTTTACATCATTTAATTGACGTTCAACTTATTTAAAATAATCTTGTTGATTCATAATAATATTAGTGTTTGACTAATCATCATTTGTAATCACTATACTGTCGTCATTCATTACAAGTTACCGATAAATCATCAAAGTGTCTATTCCCAAACATAGCACATAACAAGCACTTCAATATCAACACTATACTGTCGTCATTCATTATATTATATACAAACTCAATTTCGTCTTAGAAATATTATTATAATATTGTTTTTTTTTGTGATCGAATTTAAATAAAAATCTAAATATGAATCACGTAAAAGATGTTTTAATTCTGCTATAAAAAGGTTATCTGGGATATGGGGCGACTTCTCCATACGAAGTGGGGCGACTTCTCCAATCACTCTGGGGCGACTTCTCCTGATACGTTGGGGTGAGTTCTCCCAGGGCGAGTTCTCCATGGGGCGAGTTCTCCCAGGGCGAGTTCTCCCTGGGGCGAGTTCTCTGCATACCATTTAAAGTCACAATATTACTGATTCAAACAAAGCATTCTTATATATGTTAGATAATTAAATCTGTTTCAAAACAAAAAACCTCTCTCTCTCTCTCTCTCTCTCTCTCTCTCTCTCTCTCTCTCTCTCTCTCTCTCTCTCAGTTATGTGGAGGATAACAAAAGTGACCAAATATATACACAAGTATGAAAGTGCGATCGGCTGCACCCCCCAATAATATACAACGTTCAACACTTAAAAGCAGCTAAAAAAAATTAAATTAACACCAGCATTAGGTATTGGAGAAGAAAAACTGACACCAAACAACACTAATGTATCTGCGTTTTCTCTTACTGTCAAAGTGAATCTTTTTTAAAAATTTAAATTAAGTTATTTTTTTGGTGTAAATTAATTGGGTACGAAACGACCAGCACCTTGGGTACGAAACGACCATCACCTTGGGTACGAAACGACCATCGCCTTAGGTACGAAACGACCATCACCTTGGGTACGAAACGACCAATTTATGTGGGTACGAAACGACTTGGGTACGGAACGACCAGGTTCCGACTTAAAACGCTTTATCTTCGGCTACTAGTAAAAATAATTATATAATGAATTGGTTGTTAGGATTCAACACAATCTAACGACTGATATAGTTCAGTTCAATATTATTACACGTTAGTAAAGTTTACATTGTATCACTAAGAAAGAGAATATTAAAGGAATAAATACTCTACTGTAAGATTAACTATATCTGTATGAGGTCATTTGTTTTGTTCACTTGACAATATGGCATCGGCATTGGCTTGACTTAGTATCGCGGAGTGCAATGCAGGGAATATACTAAGCAGGGAACCAGAATAAACATTCAACTGCAAGCAACCTAATCTGAGATTTCATACAGTCTGGAAGATATCTATGTGACAAAGGAAGAGTAATGGTAATAACACAGTTCTCTGAGGGACGCCAGAGTAAACAGTAACTGCTTTAGATGATTCAGCATCTAACACAATTTGCATGTGTCACTTTGTCAAACACCTCTCTAGCCAGCATTACAGTGGCCCAGTGAATTGCCAGCATTACAGTGGCCCAGTAAATTGCCAGTATTACAGTGGCGCAGTGAATTGCCAGCATTAGTGGCTCAGTGAATTGCCAGTATTACAGTGATTAGATAGTTTTCAAAATTGAATAGTAATTTAGGATGCAACACAGTACATATACGTTTGAAAAGTCTATTATAACCATATCAGATTGTATTTGTTTGTCACTGGTACGAAGTTGGTCACACATTATTCTAAAAAGGTGCATTTCAAAGGAGTAGCCCAATCTCATGCCATCATTTAATTTAGCTCAAGGGTTTTTTTTCCAGGTGGTTAAGAAGATGTGTATGTTGGAAGAAGACTTTATGTTTGACAACAGTTTTCCAACATTTGCTGCTGTCTTAAGACAAGGTACCATTAGGTTTTTTTTTGGATACACTTGTGTATCCACGTGTGTGCACTTTTCGAGATTTTACATCGAGGGAGCAGCAGAGGGGGCGAACAGACCAACTTTTTAGAAGCGTCTATCTGGCAAACCAAATGATACCTGGAAGTTGAATAAAATGCATAAAATTGTACTTATAAATGTCTTGATCTGTGGAATTTCACTTATGACAACTAGGGTAAAATTACATTTTTTAAAATCTTCTAATCACATGTATAGTGCAAATTAAAATACTTCCTATTCATCCAATATTTGAATTTGTATTGTACACATTATTAGGATCCCTTGCAAAAGTTATGATGTTAAACAAAAATGTCTGGATTTATATATGATTTATTTGTAATTGTGCTAATATCTTCCTTATGTATAGAGGTTTGCTGTTATATAGGTTGGGGTGGGGTGCTCCCAGTATTAATTTTAAATTAATACAGAAGACCCACCCTGGCTCGTGTTTGTCAGAAATTGAAGTAGTGATAGAGAGATGCAAAGTACCGAGACTTCACACAGTGATGCCAACAGTTAAATGAATGAATACACAAAATGTCAAATTCAAATAACCAACAATTTAATATCATTCAATAACAGTCATTTCTATTTGTAAAAAATCAAATTTTAAACCCTATCACATGACCAATTGATGGCCTATTTTATCATCTGACTTATTGCGATATATTTTCCTCAGCTGTTTACTACAGGAGGTGAGAGGGTGGTCGGCAAGGTCTTCTTCTCAACCACCAGTGGCAATTTGCTCTCAACATACTGACGAGTAACTATGGAAGGTGTACATGCCTGACATCAATTTCAAGAACAACGCAAGTCCGAAACACCTCGTTCACAAATATATCCATATATTAAATTAGTAAACAATAATAGCTGAAAAGTTACACCATATTCTTATGTTTAGACAGATGCCAGGGGGCCAATTTACGAAACTATCACCTTCCACTTTAACATAGTTAATCTTGTGACTACCATTTGCACTTAGGTGCTAGATATGTGCATTCTAGTTGAGACGTTGATCAATGGAGATACCAATATGTTTCTGATTTTGGAAAATAAACACATCTAATCCAAGCTGAGTTAGAAGTAAATCAATGTACCTTGTACCGATTGTATTACCTTAAGCTTGTACCGATTGTATAACCTTGTACGAATTGTATTACCTTGTACGAATTGTATTACCATGTACGAATTGTATTACCTTGTACCCACTGTATTACATTGTACCGATTGTATTACATTGTAGCTATCGTATAACCTTGTACAGTAGTCCCCCTCTTGTACGGCCCTCCTGACCAGCGGCCACCCGCTCCTAACGGCCAGAATTCGTTGGCACCGACGAGTTTCTGTTCAAAAGTACCCCCTCACGAAAGGCCACCCGGCTAACGCGACCAGCGGCCAGCATATTTGTACAATAATATAAAATTTACCCCTCACGAGCGGCCTCATTTTATTTTTAAATGTATCCAGAACCAATAATTAATTCAAATCTTGATGTAAGGTAAGCAATTTTGATTATCTCTATCGTAGATACACGTCTCCGAGTGTCGACTCAAGTCCGAAGTCGCCGTTAAAAGTGTCGACTAAAGATTCATAGTCTATCGTTATCTATGAAAGTCGATGTTTACAGGAAATGGGCTCAATAATGTTATGATAGAGTTTGGGGTTTAACACCTATGTTGAGTTCTTCTCGTTGATGATTATAACCAGACGTAATTGTTATAATCATAACAAGGTCAGATTAGGCTAAACATAGATTTTGTACTTTGGCACACACAGACAACCTTAAATAAGACAATAGGGTACCAGACAAAGACCGGAAAAATCACGCGACCACACATATTGTGATTTCAAGTGATTTTTCCGGTCTTTGTCTGGTACCCTATTGTTTTTTTTAAAGGCTTCCTTTACGAAGGCTGTATTTCGTAGAATCGACACAAGTTTTGTCTGCATAATTAAATCTCATACAGTCAGCAATATCCGGTTTCAGGAAAACGTACTTAATATTTTCGAAGAAAGTCGGTTATTCTACTCGACGATATGGGGGGGGGGGGATGCCGAAAAATTGTATGTAGAAAAGATTCGTAAAAACAAGTTTATGTTGAAATAATCTGAATAAACAAAGTAATAACCGATAAGAAGCATAGCTGCCAACTGTCCCGTTTTTTCCGTATTTGTCCCGTATTTTGGACCTGAATACGGGTGTACGTTTTTTGTGTGCAAAAAATACGTTTTTTAAAGTAAAAAAATAATAATAAAATTTCTTTGGAATTGTCAGTTTAGAATGCGCTCCCGGTTCTATTTTGACAGAATATATCACATGTATATACAAATACAGTTCTGCAATACGATTGGTTCATTCGAAATCGAGGCTACCAGGGCCTGTCGTTATCCGCCATATTGGATTTCGCAATAGTTACCGCTGTTGCTATATCTAGTCTAAGTAATATTCAGCTTCTAATCATGATAAATTGGAAGGCAGAATATTCAGAATTTTCTCCAGAAGAAATAGGAGACAACTGGAAGGATATTTGTGCCGTCTTGTATAGATTTATGAAACCATATAGTACAGGAGAAAAACTGACGTTTTGTAAATTGTGTAACGTGATTTCGCTATTGGGCACAAATGAAATGCAAAGAGCACGAAAAAGTTAATAAACATCAGCTTCCTGCTTCATCACACACAACTTAGCCTGAACTTACAACGTAGATAAATGACAGAGAGAACCTTAATGTACATCGATCTAAATTTGATTTTTAAATTTCTTTTAGAAATAAAGTTATAAACCTTCCTTTTTCAGTTACTAGTGTTGTTGGCGATTTATTTTGCAAAAGTTTTTCAGACATTAAAATCGCAAAAGATAATTTTTATGCTTGAACAAAAACATTTCAATAAGAAAATTACAGAATTGAGATAATAAATGAAAATTGGTACATTGGAATCAATGATTAAAAAAAATAAGGCGTGGAAAGGGCTCCTATAAATAACTTGTGTTGAGTGTGTTGCACTCTTGCACCTTTTCAATGGGCACCTATATGGAACGCGTGCAACTCCAGAAGGTACAAATGTGCAACATGTGCATCTTTGACATTAAATGATTATGTTAGGCACTGTCCAACTTTACTGATGGTTGTATATGTTTAAATAGATAACATGTGCATTGAAATTTAAAAATCAGTATTTGTTCCTGAAAATCGATATTTTTGTCACAAGTAATCAGTATTTTTGCACTAGGGGATTGGCAGCTATGAAGAAGGTTATTCAGCAGCAGTGGGAAAATGGAGCAAATGGAAAGATAATTATGGATGTACCAAGATGTAAATGACGTTTTTGAATCCATTTGCAATGTGCATGACAACAATACCCGCTCGCATATCAAACTTACGCCAAGAAAGCAAAAATAGTAACGTATATTCAGTTGAAATAAATTTGTTATTATAACCAAAAAAAACTTTTATTGATTAATGTTTCATTTAGACGAAGATATTTAATGTTTTGAAGTATATAGCTTTCTTACTACGTACATTACATATATATGTACTTCTCATAATAAATTTAGCCCCCCTCTAGAACGGCCACCCGCCTTATAAGGCCACTTTCCCGGTGCAGCAGGGGTGGCCGTATAAGAGGGGGACTACTGTATTACCTTGTACCGATTATATTACCTTGTACCGATTATATTACCTTGTACCGATTGTATTACATTGTTCCGATTGTATTACATTGTACCGATTGTGTTACGTTGTACCCATTGTATTACATTGCACCGATTGTATTACATTGTACCGATTGAATTACATTGTACCGATTGTATTAATTTGTACCGATTGTATTACATTGTACCAATTGTATTACCTTGTATCGATTGTATTACCTTGTACCGATTGTGTTACGTTGTACGAATTGTATTACATTGTACCGATTGTATTACATTGTACCGATTGCATTACATTGTACCGATTGTATTAATTTGTACCGATTGTATTACATTGTACCGATTGTATTACATTGTACCGATTGTATTACATTGTACCGATTGTATTAATTTGTACCGATTGTATTAAATTGTACCGATTGTATTACATTATACCGATTTTATTACCTTATACCGATTGTATTACATTGTACCGATTGTATTACCTTGTACCGATTGTATTACATTGTACCGATTTTATTTCAGTGTACCGATTGTATTAGCTTGTACCGATTGTATACCGAACGTATTACATTTGGTTTTGAGTCATTATTATGCGTTTTGTTTTGTTGACACCAAACTGAAATAATGTTGAGGTCGATTTGAAGTTTATTTTTTAATGGCGTCGAGATTTACTAGATGCTAGAGTGCGAGGAATACAAGGCCAAGTCATTGATAAACAGCAGAAAATGATGCGTGTATGCGTGTGTATGTGCGTGCGCGCTTCAATATAATCTAGAAAGTAGTCAGAAATCTAACCAATGCCTGTAAAAGTCATTAATTCTAGTACTTGTACTTGTACTTGAGAAGTCATGGCACGCACAAAACAGACTGCACGCAAATCAACGTAGTGTTTTATATTCATTTTGGATTTATATGGTATAGGTAAATGTTCAAATCCATCGAAATATAGTGTTATAGGAAATTTTTACATAGGCCGTGTAGAGCAGTGCTCACAATTGTGAGTACTGCGGGTACTTTGCTTAACGTGCTAGTGTAACGAGTGAGCGAAGTCTCACTTATTATTTACATGTACGCTACCTTTTAACTTGTAATATTTAATCTATTATTTTCTACTTTGTTTAGCACAGATTTTTCACAATTACTTTTTCCAGCACCCCTTTTGAATTATTTTGTTGACAAACTGTTAGTGTATATTGCAAAAATGACTGACAGTAGTAGCGAAGACATGAATTCGAATGAGACTACCGACCGTTACCAATTTCGGGTCAAAGATTTCTTTCAAACCAAAATGGAAGGTAGTGGAAATGAGAGAAAATTACTGATATATCATCAACAAGGTTGTCAGACAATAGATTTTGGAGAAGTAGAGAGAATGCCTTCCCAGACTGAGGTGCTAACAGCAATGCAGACATTAAACATCAGTATAGACAAAATTGAAGGTCTGCAATATAATGGCCCAAATAAGTATATTGTATATACGAAGGATCGAAAAGAACTTTTTGGCCAATCAGAAATACAATTAATGGGAGTGAGAGCACATATATACCAAACACCTCCTATTCAACGAAAACTGCAAGTTCAAATGGTTGAAGTCACAATATCTGGACTACCCTTGGAAGTTAAATCGACGGTTTTCAGAGAAAAGCTGATGTATATGTACAAGATAAATCCAGGGGAGGACAAAAACCGCAGAGTTTACGGACACAGTGGTGTATTATCTGGAGAGAGAACAATAATGGTGATGCCAGATGAAGTTAAAAAAATCCCACCGCGGTTATATATATTAGGATTCTTATGCAAATCCTGGTACCGTGGGTGTGAACAACATCGAATCTGTCCACGATGTAAATGTATAGGCCATGCAGTTAAAAATTGCACCCAACCCCCAACGCAGCGGACACAAAACACATATGCTGATAAGGCAGCCCAAGGGACCCAAGAGGAGGCAAGCCAAATGACAGAACAACGTCAAACAAGCCCGATAGAGGTATTGCAGATTGATAGAGTACAGGAAGAAATTCCGATAGAAGAACCTTACGTAACCCCAAAGCGCACGGCGAGGAAGAAAGAGCCAACTGCCCCTCTTAAAACGGCCAACAAATTCGAATGTTTGGCAATTGAGGAAGAAGAGGGGGAAGAAGAAGACGAAGAATTAGAGATGAGCGATATAATACCTTTGGAAAACTCACCTAAAACTTCGACGCCCCTGCCCAACAAAAAGGGAGAGAAAAAGAGGAAACAAATTGAAACGTTGACTGACTCATCCTCACTAAGCCAGGAACCAACAATGCAAGATGAACCTAAACAGAAAGCCAGCAAGAAGAAGAAAAAAAAGACCACTAGTGAATTAATTTTATCTGAAGAATCATCAGTGTCAGTGGAGCAGCCTGTGCAAAACGACACTGAAAATTTGGAAATGACCAACGACATGACAAAACCAATAGCGCAGACGACTGATATGGAAATAGAAATAATTGACGGAGAAACACAACAGATAGATCAGGAGACAGACAAAACCGACGGAACTGACAATATTGAACAAGAATTATACACGACGACGGAAACAAATGTTATAGAGACAATTGACAGCAGTGAACAAACAGACGGGGGACAAGTGCCCCCCAAACCTTTAGTATCATATTAAATAATAAGTAATAATAAATTTTTGTAAGGTTTATAAATATATTTATACATATGTAACTATCTAAAAATGCCACCTGGACTTAACATGGAGGAATCAAACCTCCATATCGCATCCATAAACGCAAACGGATTAGATAAGGAAAAAATTGCACGCATACTAAAATTAACGCAGGACATAATATTAATACAAGAAACGCACAACAAACTTACAAAACATTTGATTGGTATACTCGAATCTAAAATGGAAGCAATAGTAGTTAATAGCTTAGCTAAACACACAGACAGAAAGGCAGGGGTAGCTGTAATTTTAAGAAATACATGTAAGCTAAATTGGGAAATTGCAAAGGTAGATAATGCTTTAGAAGGGAGAGTAATTCACATTAAAAGTAATAAAGTAGATATACTAAATATATATGCCCCTGCAGAAAGAGAAAGTCACTGGGACTTTATAAACGCTCTAAATAAATATCTAAATACTTTTACGGCACAACATCTGATTATGGGGGGAGATTTTAACTGGGTGGGAGATAGTGTAGACCGAACTGGAACATTTACTCCTCACGATTTATATGCTATGGCGTCTATGGATAACTTAATTAAAACTAATAATTTAACAGATGTGTATAGAAAACTAAATCTGTTGAGAACAGAGTATACACATGAATATGTAGGTAAAGGGAAATATAGGGAAATAAAAGCTAGTAGAATAGATAAATTTTATGTTTCAGATTTTGACTATAAAATATATAAAAAAGCTGAAATTTTAAACTTTAAACTTTCGGACCATAAACTAATAACTTTAGAGATAGTGATCAAAAGCAATAGATGGGGAAAAGGGATTTGGAAACTTAATAACTCTATTCTTGAAGATGAAGCTCTAATTCAAGAAATAAAAGAAGAAATTCCAAAAATCATTCAGAACACAATGGAACAAAAAATTGCTGATATAGCATCTGATTGGGACCTTTTAAAAAATAAAATAAAGAGGATAGCTATATATCACTCAACTAAACAAAAGAAAATTCAAAATATTGCGAAATTGCAATGTAAAAGTGTAATAAACTCAGCACACACAACTATAAGGGATAAAGAACACTGTACCAAATATTTGGAACAGCTGGAAAATGTAGCAAACAAGGGGAATGAAATAAGGGCGGGAAAATATCACCAAATATATACACAGGCTAGGGAGATGTATAAAAGGGAGGAAAAGAAAAATGGACAAAATAAAGCACTAGACAGTTTAACCATTGATGGAAAAGAAATAACTACTAAAGCGGAAATTTTGAGCGAGGTACACAAATACTACGCAACACTATATACTTCTCAATCCATAGACATTAACACGATTACAAACTATTTAAACTCTATACAATGCGAGATGATATCATCAGAACACAAGATACGGTGTGATGCTTTCATCTCTGTGGATGAAGTGCTATCCACAATTAAAGAACTAGCAAAAAATAAAACTCCAGGCAGAGATGGACACACTGCTGAATTTTATAAAAAATTCAGCGGTGAAGTGGCACCTATTTTAGCAAGCCTATTTAATAATATACTGTTAAAAAATGACAAGATGACAAAAACCATGAGGGAGGGATTAATCACTATTATATATAAAGGGAAAGGAGATAGATCTGATTTAAAAAACTGGAGACCCATCTCTCTCCTAAATACGGATTATAAGATTTTAAGTAGAATTTTAGCTAGGAGAATAAAAGGAGGAATAGACACCATAGTAGACATTAATCAAACATGTGGAGGTATAAATAGAAGCATACATAACAATATACTAAACATTAGGACCATAATAGACTTTGTAAAAACCTCTAATCAAAAATGTGCTATGGTACTTTTTGATCAAGAGAAAGCTTTCGATAGACTTGAACCCAATTACACACAAAAAGTACTTGAGAAATTTGGATTTGGAAAAAATTTCTAAAACTGAACTAAAATAATGTACACTGATATAACTGCTCAGGTACAAATTAACGGAGCTGTTACCAAAAAATTTGATATAAATAGGTCAGTGAGGCAAGGATGCCCACTGTCCATGCTATTATACGTAATAGCAATAGAAATTTTGAGTATTAGGATTCGTAATAACACAAATATAAAGGGCATAAAAATTCCTAACCTAAGAAAGGAATTCAAAATGCTCCAACATGCTGATGACTGTACAAACTTTATAAACGATCCAAATTCCTTTCAACACTTAATAAAGGAATACGAAAATTTTGGCAAAGCTTCAGGATCAAAAATTAATCATGATAAAACGGAGATTTTACTTATAGGAAACTGGAGGGGAAATCACCCAGGATTACCCCCCAATCTAATAAAAAGAAAGGTCAAAGCCCTAGGGATTTTCTTTGGGGAAAATGAAGAAAAGGAAAACCTACAAAATGTCAAAACTAAACTAAAAAAAATAATTGAAATCTGGGCCATAGTGCCACTGAGTTTAATAGAACGTTCACAGGTTGCAAAAACTTATATGTATTCAATTCTGGCAAATTTAGTAAACACTGTGGACATAAAAAACAAAACACTAAGCACAATAGATAACGACATAATAGATTATATCTGGGATCAAAAACTACATTATATACAAAAGGGAATATTATATAGGTCAAAACAAAAGGGGGTTTAGCCTTGCCAAACCCTCTTTTAATTAAACAAAAAAGTATTTTAAACAGGCTAAAAAGAATAAACAACACACCCCAAACACCTTGGGAAGCAATTTGCATATTTTGGCTAGGGATAAGCATGAAACACAGACAAGACATATATAGGAACAATAACTTAGTTAGGACCTTAGCAATACCGAATGAATATAAGGAAATAAAGGGTTTATTAGTCAAATATAGTACTAATAAAAAAATGTGGGAAATCAGTAAAGATGACACTTATGGACTAATGTTAGAAGACGAGACGACGAAAAATAAATCTAAATTAGAAATAGAACATCCCCATATCAATTGGAATAGGGTGTGGGGAAATTGGAACTATATAAATTCTTTTAAAGTACAGAGCCTAATATATACATATATCCACAACTCTTGGCTTACAGGAGAAGTGGCCTACAAAAGACGATTAATTAAAAAACAACTAAATTGCCCACTATGCAATAGAGCTAAGTATACTAAGGATCACGTGATAACTCAGTGTGACGAAACAAAGGAAGAGAGAACAAAACTAATCGTGGAAATTATTAAGGTCGACAAATACGACAAACGTCAACTACTCTTCCTAGACGGCAACTTAAATAAATTATTGGTTCGACAAATAACAGACTATATAACGGCGACTTTAATAAAATGTGGTCCCCTAATGAAGGTTAGGGGTATTCAAAACATTTAATACAATTTAATTTAATTTAATTTAATTAACATAACTTATTCAATTATTATCTATTTAATATATTTAAAAAAAAAAAAAAAAAAAAAAAAAAAAAAGGGGGAAATAAAGTACATATGAGGACGCTGCAGGGCTAAACCACATGGCGCCACGCGAAGTGGGAAGGCCTGCAGTTGAGTGTGGAAAAGAAAACCCAAAAACTCATAATAATAATTTTATGAAGTTTCATAAAAACAATTTATGATAATTTTTGATATTATTTCTCTCTTAAATCCTATTAAGGTAGACTACTAGCTCTCTGGACATCTGTCCATACTTTTTCTGTCAGGGCTACATCCCGTAGTAGCCCTGACCCCCGTTTAAGGGGACTCAAACAATTTTGGAAAGTTTACTAATGAAATAATTCAATAAATAAATATAATGGCCGAACAAATTGAGACAGGAATAGCACAGACAAATAAAATTGTGCGATTTTCTGTCTCAAGGAAGTCGGGCCAATTTTAACATAATAAATCTTTATTACTATATAAATTGAGACTCATAAACAAAAATTTTTATAAATCACACACCTCAATTTATACAAAATTCTAAATTTATTTAAATTTATTTAAATTTTAAATTATTTTAATATATGAATTACTACGAATATTAGACAACTGGGAATAAATTTGAACTTTTATATGGCTATCCTGTACAAAAAATAAGTACATAATAAATGTACTACGTTACAAACATATAGCATCACACATATAGCACACATCAGGATCTAAAGGACCTCTAGCCAAGGTCAACAAAAACAAAAAGTGTCCCTACGGAATGGGTAGATCCAATCCCATCTAGGGGACATATATAATAACACTAAGGACAAAATACCCCTTTTCAATTATAACCCCCCTCTGGGGGAAAATAAATTTAGACTTAAATAAAGGAATAATAAAAAAAAAAACAACATAAAAAACTTTGGGGGGAACACACCTACAAATAAAACTTTTTTCAGTTTTTTGATTGGGGGGGGGGGCATCTGTCTGGTGCCCCCAAAAAAGAAAGTAAAAGTCATTAATTGCTACAACGAGTCTGAAAACAGCAAAACACTTCACAATATTATTAAAGGAACACACTTCAAGTATTGACGATTTTATGACAAAGGGCATAAGTCATATCAACCTAACCCTTGTGCTCGTAAATGATATTTAATTGGAAGCACTTATGGCTTGTATGACGTCAACACTATTCACGGTTATGGAATATGCACATACAAAAGCATACTACTGAGTGGTTATAGTAAACAACATTTTTATTAAAGTAAGTTATTTTGGATTGTATTATGAAAACAGGTAAGTTGCACTCTTTTTGTTTGTTTGATTTTTTGCTGTCTTTTAAATAATCAATTAACATGTCTTGGTTTATATGATACGATACGATATGAATCTGCAAGCACGAACATAGCACCAGTGGCAAGAATACTTACAACAAGGGCAGCATCACAGCAACAGCAACAACATTGAGCATCAACACTATAAACCGAACAATCATCCATTATACATCATCGGACCGATCACCTAAAGATTAGAGATTAATCCATCCACGTTTTCATAATCGCTATGCATAAAGCGTACTTAGCAATCAGCGATGCGTTTACTTTTCTCGCTCCGTTTGTAAAATGTTAGGACAAATAAATCCAAAATGTATCATATATATTATTTAAGGTTGCTACACCTGTATTCGTTACATCCGCGTTCTTTAATTTAGACTTTTTGTGTACTCGAAGAGTATAAAAACTTTTGATGATTTCAAAATAAATAAACGTCCCATAGAAACAAACAAAGTGGATTCATTTGATGTCTGTTTGTTGCATGTTGGTGTTAAACACATGTAAAGCTATACTGTGCTGATGACACGGGTGCCTTTCACTAGGTAACAATGAGGCAGTCGACCCGGTCGCGCTTAGACGGATACCCAACCCACGGCCCTTGGATTACGAATAAGATGATGTCCCAAAATGTCTTTTGCCTACCGCGGCTCCTGATAACTTTGATGTCTATTCTTCTCCCTAATATTCCAAGGTGTACGATATAGTAGTATATGCATTAGTTGTAACCTGTACCTAGGGAGCTTTTTTATATTATTGAAAAAACGCTATATAGTGAACTTATTTTGTAAGTTAAGAGGTAGATGTTTGAATTTTATAGCACACACAGGAAGGGGGTACGATTATAAATCACTTTTAAAAAACTGTACAAGTAACATTTCAAATATGGAGGCAGATTTTCATTTACATCTGTCTCTATGACTTGAGAGCTTTGTCTGCTATATTATCTATATTTTATAATTTACACCCACCTGAGAGCAAATTGTATCGGCTTTGCAAAGCAGACATGAAAACATTTTAAAGCAGTTTAATAATGTATATTCCGTACGTAATAAATACAGCAAAGAGCTTTAATATTCGTACAATTATCAGAAGGACGGAGTTGCTTTCATATTTTTAAAATAAAGAAGCCAGTTTTCAAAATTCAAAATGACGTTTCAAGAAGCACAAATGATTATAAATAAAATTTGTCATATATTTTTTTTAATATGCACAAAAATACAATGACACTTTCTACAGTTATAAAATTTCTACTTAAATTTCCCTCACGTAAAAACAGTATTAGAATTAGAGAGCAAGAAAGTACACTAGTAAACGTTCGTCAAAGAATTGTCAAACAAACATATCTTCTATATTTTTACAGAAATCACTCAGGTAAACAACGGGGCTTTACAAATAAAATGCCTTTTAAAAATATGTGGTCATCTGAATAGTTTACATTGGTGAATCTCGTGTTCATATCATCTCACTAGTTGGAGTGGTTGGGGAAAATAAATGACAGTTTCCTTGAGATCCGAACCCAAAGAACGGTACTCTCTCTCTCTCTCTCTCTCTCTCTCTCTCTCTCTCTCTCTCTCTCTCTCTCTCTCTCTCTCTCTCTCTCTCTCCATTAGTATCATGTCGAAAAGAAGTTGCGTAGTTTGACCTTTTCTTGGATAAACAAACCAAACATTGTGAAATAATTTTTTTTCCGTTCTAATATTTGACCTGCGTTTGATACAGCTGTTCGATCTAAAGTTCCTTATTACACATTGAGAGTCCTACATGCATATCTACTTTTTTAGATCTTTAAAGACACAGATAATAAAACTATTGTAAGTCTTTAATTCACGTGAAAAAATTAAACTTATTTAGAAAGCGTGAAGGAGTGCGCTCGTAATTAATAGAAAACCGCATTCATATTTTGTTATGATTCCGCAGAAAACCACGTTCGACGTGCCCAAGAAACATTGTCGTTGATGTCTGCCTTCGACACATCGACTCGTTCATTTAGCGGACTCAACACAAGCAGGCATTCAGTTTTGTGTATTTATGCCAGTTTTTCAGGCCTATAAAATGACCACTCATTGTGGTTTATGCGAACATTTCTGGCAAAGAGCTCTTTTGTGAACTCTGTCCCATCGAAGTTTACTTTATACTTTATGCGGATCGTTATGCAATGATTCTTAGCTGACATACGTACTTCGTTACTGAGATTCATGAATATATGTAATTTGTAATGTCGGCCAATAATTGCCTATATGATTTTAAAAGCTTTCTGATTTAATATACTTGTCTTCCTGTGTTACTGCGACAAAAGTGTTAGAGCGTACATCTTTCATGACAGTGTATTATGTAATATAGGACCTTACAAATAGACTCGCTTTTGAAAGGAAACAATACTTCGGTTATGAAATAAGTTGTTCCAGATCTATCTAGCAAATCTCGTAGCTGAAAGGACTCTCTCTCTCTCTCTCTCTCTCTCTCTCTCTCTCTCATACATACACACATACATACATACATACATACATACATACATACATACATACATACATACATACATACATACATACATACATACATACATACATACATACATACATACATATGTACACACATGCATGCACACGAGTTTTTCCGGATCTGTTCATTTAAATTACCCATATGATCGCTGCATTTGCTCATTTAAAAATAACTACTATTTCTACTACTACTACTACTACTACTACTACTACTACTACTAATACGCTATCTAAAGTTGTAATAGCTTCGGTATCACATTCATGAAAATATTAATTTAATCACTGCTGATTATATGACTTTCAAGTCAATACGGTTTAGAGGTCAAATATTCAATCATCATTGGTCAGTCTTTTCATGCGGTTTCCTCCAAGATAAATTAACATAAAATAAATGAATCTTTCAGTGAACACTGTTTCTGTGAAAAGCCTTATTTCCTAGGAAAGTTGTTGTTTGTTATTCCGATTGCTGTACTCAGTATTATTCATATATGTGGTTTACAAAACGTAGAGAAAGGGAGCACCATATAAGAAGTAAAGTCAGCTAAATGCATGACATTCACCTGAATTGTTTTATTACCTTTTTTTTAAATTACCTTTTCACGTAAAAATGATCAGAAGCCAAATGACTGAATTGATAGTCTCTTATTTTACACTTTGCAGAAGGTTGCAAGTAAAAGAGATTCAACCGTAAGAGAATCTCTCTCTCTCTCTCTCTCTCTCTCTCTCTCTCTCTCTCTCTCTCTCTCTCTCTCTCGCTCTCTCTCTCTCTCTCTAGCACGATCAAACATGCACATATACACAATATATATATATATATATATATATATATATATATATATATATATATATATATATATATATATTGAGAGAGATAGACATACGGACAGATAGATAGATAGATTGATAGATAGATAGATAGATAGATAGATAGATAGATAGATAGATAGATAGATAGATAGATAGATAGATAGATAGATAGATAGATATATTTGTCTTCTTTGCATACAACTCTTAATGGTATAGAGGGATACCAAGTTATGAGTTCTTATACTCATAACGGTCAGATTAAAGAAAGGAAAATAACAAACTTAAACCAACAATCCATCACAGAAACAACATCAAAGACAACTGCCACCAATAACAACTCATATATCATGACTGTACACCAATAACAACTCGTATATCATGACTGTACACCAAAAACAACTCATATATCATGACTGTACACCAATAACAACTCATATATCATGACTGTACACCAATAACAACTCATATATCATGACTGTACACCAAGAAACAAAAAATAGTGCAAGAGGATGGAATATTCTACAAATCTTATTATACAGAGTTTTTCCAAAATACTTCAGCGCCGATTTTACCTGCAAAAGTTTTACGTCTCGACTTATGATCGGTAAGTTTAAATCAGACAAATGTTGCAGACAATTAATGCAGTTGATTTTCGACTTAATTTTATGTCAAGATTTAAGTTCGATTGGTGAAATGCAGGCTAGCGAAATACGTTACGTTGTCTGAGGTGCAAGTTGCACTGGACGCCATGTTGGGGGGGGGCAAGAAGAAGATAGTTGGAGGATTCAGTGTATACTTTCACAACGTGTGCTTCAGAAGAAACAGCTAAATCCGTGCCAGTATATCTGTATGATTGAGATTAACTCTGGTTCAGACTGAATCTGGGTCACGCGTACTTATCCAGTCACCTCGGGCGCGAAATACTCTCCGCTACGCCTTGGGGGTGTGGGGGTGCGAAAAATATGAACCTTACACAAGATCAACTCTTTAAACCTCAAAAGACATATCACCTTTTGTAATACTAAAATTGCAAGAAAAGACTACTAATGAATGCATAGGAGCATTCGAGAGACGGATACATTGTCAAAACCACACTGTAATGATAAACGAGAAGCACAGCTGGAATATAATATATGACACCGTATATACTCACTTAAAATCACGTCTAAGTGCAAACTGCATTTTGACAATTGATCTCGACTTATAAGTGAATATTTATTTGCCGTAGTTAATGATTCACATTTGTTAACATCCGTCAGAGCTGGGGCAAATTACGATTCTGTATTATAAACAAAAACTAGATTAGAATAAGTTACTTAGATTTTTCACACACAAACAAAAACAACAAAATGACCATGGGCCTGGGCAGCAATAATTGACTCTCACCTTGCAGTGTCATTTTTTAATTTAATTATCTGACTACTCAGTCTTGCTGTCTCTCAAACTATTTATAAACAAAACCCTAATTATACATATATCATCATAAATTACCACATTATAATCAATGGTGCCCGGAATGGTCTAAAGCGGTCATCATTACGGATCATTGCCATCTCACATCTATCTGCGTGGTTTCGGTTCTAGGGGCCAATTTGGGTATGTGAGAAAGCTTGCCAGTAGCTTCTCGTGGGTCGATAATTCATTTCCGGGGTTTTCTCGAACCCTTCTTTAATTTAGTTTGGCCGCCATTTATAGCCTATTTTGTGCTGAAATGACTTTAAACCCTATAACAAGAATAACAACATTATAATCAACAGGTCTTGGGGAGGGGGGGGTGTCATAAAAATCGACAATACTTCATCACCTGATTTAATATATGTTAATTATAAAACTCAAAATCATCGTCTCGTCCATTTTCTTAAACTATAAAAAGAATATAATCAGAAAATTCTGATCTTGAAATTGTCTTAACCTCGATATAACCCATTTTGTATATTGACTTTGTGATATAGGTATTCTTATAATTATGGTAGATTTTAAAACTTTGAACTGTATCTCGAAAAATCAACAACAAATAAACATAAACCAAAGTAACAAAATAGAGATTGCCTTGTTATTCTAGTGTACATATATGAAGATATTTTCGAAATGACTTATTTCTCTTTCTTGTTACAGGTATTACGTAAAATGCAGCATAATTTCGTGCGTCCATTGTTGTTGAGTCTCATACTATGCCAGTTTGCTGTGAAAACTCAAGTTTTTGGACAATGTATGAAGAGAGGAGAGCAATGTGTTAACAAAACTGGGGTCCGCAGCTGTTTAGGTATCAAAGTCCATGACGTGTGTAGATGCGACCGGAGAACTCACATCATGGCCAATCTTGACGTGAAGAACAGAAAACGCCAGTTACATTGAGCTGAGGTGTACAAATCATCGTCTTTCCTCATTTCGCTGTTGACCAGATTGTGTCAAACATAAGCATCTACCAAAATCTGTGCATATTTGATCTTCATGCAGTAAAATTTGTTTTAGATATTAAATATATCTGAGGTAGTTGCGTGTTTATCACATTTTGAAGTTTGAAAATCGGATCACTGAATATACCTTTCCTTCATTTCTTTATACATATTTAATTTTAAGCACTCCACGATATGTGTAGATGGTCTAGGAGGTGCTAACTTGAATACTGTAGATTTATAGATATTATATAAATAATGTAGATGGTATAGGAGGTGCTAACTTGCATACTGTAGATTTATAGATAATAATATGAATATGGTTAATCCCTCAAATTAAATTTTAAAAATAATCTTTTGTTTCTGATTAAAATAAATATAATTTTTGCAATTTGTGTACATATGCGAACAAATAAACTGATTCAGTTTATTAGATCTAATGTAATATTTTACAAATAAATTTCACATTTTCGATATTACGCAGTTTAATAAATTTCACATTTTCGATATTACGTAGTTTAATAAATTTCACATTTTCGATATTACGTAGTTTAATAAATTTCACATTTTTGATATTATGTAGTTTAATAAATTTCACATTTTCGATATTACGTAGTTTAATAAATTTCACATTTTCGATATTACGTAGTTTAATAAATTTCACATTTTCGATATTACGTAGTTTAATAAATTTCACATTTTCGATATTACGTAGTTTAAGCTTCATGGTCTTGGAGTAAAAGTACTATTAAGGCTCTGTTGATTTCACTTTTTAATTTTGTAATAAAGAAAACATATAAACATTGGTAACATTATAAACAAATAAATAATCTTAATTCTTTGTTCATGTTTTTTAACTTTAAAACAACAATTAGACAACGTTGATGTTTTGTCCAATAAATGAAAACAATGAGTGTCATAAATTTCTTACGAATCAAGCATTAGATTAATAGTCTGAGTTTGGTGATTTCATTTTGCTGTTGCTGTTTTTGTCATGTTCATCCGTTCTCTATAAAGCAACACAATGTGTATGTATGTATGTATGTATGTATGTATGTATGTATGTATGTATGTATGTATGTATGTATGTATGTATGTATGTATGTATGTATGTATGTATGTATGTATGTATGTATGCATGCATGCATGCATGCATGTATGTATGTATGTATGTATGTGCGTGCGTGCGTGTACATACTGGTATTAGCCATTAAGGGCACGTCAGCACAATATCATGTGCCAATAAAATGTTAAATGTAGGTCACAGTGAAAAGACATACATTGCGAACATTAACCCAAGTGAGTGAATTATAAAATTCAACCAGAGTCTGCGAAACGCAAGATATGGGTCACATTTCATGCCTACATAGGTATTCGAGCTGGGTAAAGCGTAATATATTGTCCCGCGGTATACGTGGTATTTCAGAACATATTTTGATTTATAGAAAAATGACACCGTATTATATCCACGATATTATTTTGCATTTTAAAATATAATAAGAGACAAAAGAAAAGAGACTTTTTCAGCTAAAAATAAATCACGGTCTCACCCCGTTACTCTGAGATTTAAATGGCCTTAAAACCGTATTGTAGACAAATGTGTTATGTGTTATGTTAACGGTTTATACGTTATAAATAAGAGCTGCAACAAAAATGGGACTAATAAGCTTACACTGTAGCTATTACTCTCCAAAACACCGTGCTGACATTGGATACTGAAGCAAACACTTAACAATTATGATAGGAAGAAAACAGTAAATCGAAAACGCACTATTGCAACAAACGAGAATATATTTAATAGACACCAGTAAATTGGGTAATATTCAGACGGCAAACAATGACGCTCCTGAAAATCGAAAGATGATTCAAAGCAGGAATACATATTTGTTTTTTCTTTTATAAAAAAAACTTCAATAAATATCTAAGACATGACTGGGATGGGGTGGGGCGGGGGGGGGGGGGTGACGGGGGTAGAGGGGGTAGGCGGTTGTTTGGCATTGTATTCGTTACTTTTTAATCCGATTATTTTTCGAAATTCAAATGTCATTTCAACATGTTTCACTTTATTCCATTTACCAAAGCGCTGATATATTTGACATGTGTCAAAAATGTGATTAAAGAAGAACGATGTTAACAACATTGAAGTCTTAACTATAGTTTTGGGGAAATTCCTTCCTATATATTGATTATCAGTGGCAGACAGACAACGTTCACATGCATGATTATTTTAAATGCAAGGACTGGATCCTAATAAATTTTAACTCTGATGTCTTATCAAATAACCTTTGATACGAGATGATGAAGAAAAGGATCTATCATACAAAATGCTTTCCAAAATTCACAAGAGAAAAGAGTTTTTTTTTTTTTTTTACAAACGACAAGAGTGTGTTAGAAGGGAAAACCGTTAAAGATTTTAAAATTTACATGAACCAAAAATGTATTAATTGGTTATACGTTTAACAAAACGTTAAAGACTAGAATTGCAAGAAAATATTTAATATGTGACAAAGATGAGTTTTATGGCAGAGACAAATGAACGTGCTGAATGAACGTCTTTTTCCAAAATAGCAACTGACCAAATCACGAAGATATTTCAAATTTAACTCAATGTATCACATCATGGGTAGTTTGCCTACTTAGCCTTTGCTTTTAAATGGCACCATATAGCTATAAATGTAACAAAAGTACTGTTAAGTGATAATGCATGATGTGGGTAGGCGCTTGACTAGTCGGACGTCAGATCACCTGTAACATTCGCCATTGTCGCTCAAAATTAAACTCGTCCAAACTCTTGATGGCATGGGCCACTATATCAAATTTAAACCTTATTTCACAAATAAACTGTCTGCAGTGCAACAAATTCAGCAAGTTGGTTGTCAAATACATGATAAGTAAATATCCCCTGCATTCGATCTTGTCCATGATCTTCTTGTTAGATTTAATAATGTAAAACATAAGCCTGTATACCAAGTTTGATCAAAGCTTTATTGCTTGTGCATTTAAGTCACTTTACCTATTTTTTAGTTTAGCCACAGCTGACCAACATACGCGTGTGTGTGGGCCCTGAGTGGTCTAAAGCGCTGTCCGTTAAGGATCACTGCCGTCTCACCTCTGTCTGCGTGGGTTCGAGTCTAAGATTCAGCTAATATAGTTATGTGAGAAAGCTTACCAGTAGCTTCTCGTGGTCGGTGGTTCTTTCTGGGGGTTTTCCCGGGTTCTTCCTCCACCAATGATACTGGCCGCCATGTATATCGTGTGCTGAAAAATGGCGTTAAACCTTAAAAAAAAAATAAGCGTGTGTGTGCGTGCGCGTGCCTTATTTGGATTTTTTAACGAAGCTTTAACAATTGTTCAGTTATATTGCTACGATGTCTTTAGTCTAGCACTTACTTGTGACGTCAAGCACTGGTGCATCATGTCTAAGACATGTAGCATGATTTCCCACCCGGTCACATTATCCTGACACCAGACCGACCACTCCTAATAATAACATATTAATGCAGAGCACCAAGCGAGGGAGATGTTAGTACAATTTTGTTAAGTCTTTGGTACGACTCGGCCGGGGTCAAACCCACGACCTCTCGCATCCGTTTTAACCACTTGACTACCAGAGCTGTCACTGAACGGAAGCAATATGGTTTTAAATGTGTTGCTGGATATGAATGTACCAACAAAAAGCCTGAAAAATGATCACAAGTAAATAAAAATCTTATCTAAGGTACAGAACTCCCTCACTTTAAGGTAATTCATTATAACACTAATGTGTTACACTGTATGGTTTTGGATCCTAAATAATTAATAGAACATGTTCCTTTTCTTTGTGATTTATAAATGTTTACCTGGGTCTGAGGTCATGATTAAGCCTTCGGTGTAGCCTTATAAAAGTATATAAACTAATTTTTGTACAGCTTAGGGTAACTTTTCATTAGGACAATCGAGTCTTTTCAGTAAAGTTTTTTCTGACATGGGTCAAGTACACGTGGAGATGTACTGCATGTATGTTTGAGACCAGCAATATTATTCATTTATATCATAGATATAAAATCTTACTTTTAATTGTTTTCAGTTTTAATTTGAGAGGAACTGTTCATTTAAATTATTCATTGTAATTGCAAAATGCTCATTGGCTGTTTGGTCTAAAACACTATTATGAGATTATTGTAAATTCATTCAAAGACATTCTAGACTATATTTTCAGGAATACTCTACACCTTTGGACTTCTACTCTAGGGAAAGAAATTGTTAGTTTTTCTGTAACTCGTACTCTCACTAATATTTTATATATCATTTACATAATTGGAAGGTTGTCTCCCTATATGACAGTAATGCAAAATCAGTCTTGAAAGACCAATGCAATGTGAAACTACCTGTAGTGAGAGAACACATTCTAAATGCAAATAGTGATTATATAGTTTTGTGACCTGTTATGGGATACCACTTGTCTTAAGAGACCACACTTTTCTGGCAGAAGAGGTGGAATTTCAAGACAGGTTCTACTGTAAAATCTTTGGTAACCATGGAGACCATTATGATGATTTTTAGGAAAAGTACTGAATGCTTCAAGGATAGATGAAGGTTCAAGGGTACAATATGCACTTCCAGTATCGTGGTTGGACAGAGAGAACAGTGAAAAACAGTGAAACGAGACCAAAGCATTTAGTAATGGTTTTATTTGATTGTAACAGTGCCAAGTCAAAGAGGTATTGCACAAAATGAAATAAATAATAATGGTATATATTACTAACAACAAGATCACGATCTCAAATCCAAGAACTTATTTAAAGTATATATCAGCAGATAAAATTTCTCCATTTAACGGCAACCATCTAACACGGCACGCATACAATATATCCATATGTACCCGTGTACAGTATACATCTGATTTCTAAAAGCATCGCCTCGGTTCTCCATCACATAATGAAGCATCCAATCGGATCTAACTGTATATACTCGTGTACAAGTCCTGTACAATTAAGAATTAAACAGACACAGATTTGCTATCACATTATGTAATGTCAGATCTGGACCTGTACATCTGATTAGAATTAATGAGTATACAACTATATACCCTGATAGGTTGGTGTATCATGTAATGGTAGATCAGGGTCTGTCTTTTACAGTTGAAGATGGCTTATAGCGAGTATTTACAATGAGCTGTTCAGACTATAATTTCAATCAACAGATTTGACCCTGTCTTTAACAGTTGAAGATGGCTTATAGCGAGTATTTACAATGAGCTGTTCACTATCATTTCAATCAACAGATTTCACCCTGTCTTTTACGGTTGAAGATGACTTATAGCGAGTATTTACAATGAGCTGTTTAGTCTATCATTTCAATCAACAGATTTGACTCTGATCCTCCACATAGCAGACATGGGTCTATGCTAGTTATAGTCAAGTTGATGATATATAAAGATAAACAGTGTATCAGGGCTTGTTCACTTCACGTATGAACCAAACGTAAAGTCTTTAAGTTACCGTTGTCGAAGAAATCTCAAATCTCCTACTTAATTTCCCGCTCATAATGAAACACAAATTTTCCCAATCAAACTATAAAATATTTACAGAAGTCAAATCGATGCAAATTTACAGTCCGCAGATGCCCATGCCTGCCATCACATCTCCCCTGGCAAAAGCTCATCACCTGGTGAACATGATAAATTATGGTAAAATTTAAAAGTAAATTGTAAAACATTAAATATAGAATTCTAGCAGAGAAACCAAAGATTTTGAAACTCCAGAATCGTTTATGGTTCGTAAAAAGCTACTGCACATTATTTAATTTGATGGCAGCACAAGTTTATGATCTAAATATCTAGGGAAAATATTACTTCATCACAACAGAATGCACTGACATGTTGTCATTTTGTTTAGTTAAGGAATGAGAGCTTCTTACTTTCAAAGAAATGTACATAATGATGGACATGGAACCTTGCCAGTGTCCCTCTACATACAGTTGGTCATAAACTCCACCACATAACACTGACTCATTTGCGACATATTTTAGTGATGCATTGTGATGGAATATGAACTAGTGTGTGCAGGCAAGGTGATAGGGTGTCATGTACATGCAAGCATGGGTTTGAATCTGTGTAGGGTATGAATTAAAACTTCAGTCGCTTGTATGATAGTATTGTTTGTATTAAATATCAATTCTGCCTACTGTGATAGTACTTTCCATTCTGTCTGGTGTATAATTATAATTCTCCCTAGGTGTCATTTAGATACAAGCTGGATTTTAAGCATGAAATAAAAATTCATATACACTTTAAAATCTGGCTCATATCAAATTGAACATCTCATTGACATGAATCTGCAGTGCTATGAAAATATTCTTTCTAATTTCAACATTATACATATACATATATGTACGTGCTTAATAATATCTTTAAACACTGCATCCCTGATCAGAGTGGACAGAATAAGTAATTCTAAAAAAATCATGATTAAAAGCAAATCATACTGTATTTATGAGTCCATCGAAAACCTCATTTAATGGCCAAATTTATTTTTCAGAAATCCACATCAAGACCATTTTGTTATAATTTCCGAAAGTTTAAACCATTACAGATATTCACTAAGAATAACTACGGATTTTCAAAATGACTGCTTTGGTGGCCATATTGGGAATATTATAATATTATTGACACCCATTTTCATTTAGGACCAACAATACAGCACAAGTCTTTCGGTGGAAACTTAACAAAAAATATTTTGGTCAAAGCCCCAGGTCACTTCAGGAAGAGCAACTAAGAATTTTCAGAATGACGTCTATGATGGACATATTGGGTATATTACTGACACCCATTTCCATTTTCATTTAGGACCAACAATACAGCACAAGTCTTTCAGTGGAAACATTACACAAAATCCTTTGGTCAATGCCCCAGGTCACTTCCGGAAGAGCATAATAATGACCACTGTCCATCATGTCCATCTGTGAAGCAAGTTTAATCTCTTAACGTCAATAATATATAATGCATTGCCTATTTGGTATATATTATTTGCATGTTGTCAAAAATCTAGTTAAACTACTATAGTGTCACACTAATATCTTAGAAATGGATGCAAATTTGAACACATCACACACACCTTAAATACATAATTTCTAAGATATTTTAAAGTACACATGACGAGTATAATTTGACACCTGTTTATGGAATATCAACAATATGGCAAAAATTAGTACAAGGTGCTAACGTGCCCTCTGCCAGTAAAATTCTGAACTTTTTCTGTACGAAACATTTTTTATTAATGTTGCTTAAATGGTCATTTGAAAGACGCCCTCTGATGTACATAGTTTTGTGTATCTTCTTTCACTTAACATAATGGAAGATGCCTTTGATTGTATACATATTAAAACAATTGTGTAATTATATCATCCTTTATCCATATAATTTCTTAAAGTTCATTCCATATAATTCGATTGATTTTGAAACAAGGCCATATTGTTTTCATGAACTAACGTAGTCATATTATTTCAGTCGTAGTCTTGGCCGGTAAAAATACCAAGGTGTACAGCTATGTTATAGAAGCAAAGTGTGAAATACATGCTAAATACAAATATAGACTTAGTCTCTTTCGTACTGTAGACAGACACACACTAATTTATATATTATAATACTAACTGATGACATTGTTATTTTTGCCATGTGAATTGCAAGTTGAACATATCCTTTTCCATTTCAGAGCTAAATCCTGATACAATGTTTACATTTTTTTCTTTATCGTTATTTGCACTCCTTCAATCAGCTGGGATGCGGGGAAGATGAGTCCCTTCTACTTTCAGGACCAAGTCCTGATATAATTTTCACAGCACATTATTGTCTTGATCACTATTTTCACACCCTTAATCTGATGGGCTACAAGTTAAATGTGTCTTGTTATCATTTAGAAAATAAATTATAGCCCTTTCCTTATATATAACATTTGCCATCCTGCTTGTATTATGACTTTTTTGTAACGATTATTCACAACATTTTCACTGTTATTTCAGGTACAAAAACGAGATATTATTGCAAAATATTACTATTGACTATGATATAAGAAAAACATGTAATTCAAATGCATCAGTAGGAATGACTATTTTAAAACTAGAATCAAAAACCAGATTTCAAGCCTATTGCATTCGATCTTTCTTATCTTAGTACCTATCAAAAGCTGAACGTAAGTACCCATATTTGGCTTTTCAAAATTAACATAAAACAAAACAAAAATCCCTCAAAAGGACCGACAATATGCTGGCTGAAAAGAATTTCAGGACATTTTGTTTTTAAATTAGCTGCTGTGGTACCAACGAGACATAATCAGAAGTCTTTTGATGAAAACACAATGTGGAAATGACCTTAGAAAAAATAATATTTTCAAATTTGACATTGTGGCAGTCTTATTTGAAATCAGATTGGTGCCATTGTCATTTATGACCAACACATGATAAGAACTCTTTCAGTGAAAACACCATGTTGATTTTACCATTCGCTATACAGAAATAGTTATAACAAGACTTTCAATATGACCACTGTAACAGCGACAGACAAACTGAACGTCTAATTGGCACCATCAAAAGAAGTTGTATAGTAAATTTTCCATGTTGATACAACCATCCATTCAGGAGTAGTGATACAGTTTTACGATGTCAGCTGTTTCTATTTTAATTTGAACCAAGTATACATACAAAATAAGTAAGTGACAATGCAATGGCTATATTAATTTGTATACATATAATATACGTCTTCTAGTGACAAAGCAATGGCATTATTAATATGTATACATACGAAATAAGTCTTCTAGTGACAATGCAATGGCAATATTAATTTGTATACATACGAAATAAGTCTTCTAGTGACAATGCAATGGCAATATTAATATGTATACATACAAAATAAGTCTTCTAGTGACAATGCAATGGCAATATTACTTTGTATTCATAAGAATTATCAATAACAACATTTTCAAGATGGACACTCTGGTGGCCATATTGGAGATCAAATCTCCACCATTTTCATTTAGAACAAAGTAAAACTTAGGATGAATGTGTGTATGTGTAAACATTCAATGCAAAGTAGTTTAGGAGGATTAATTTGTGTGTATGTGTAAACTTTCAATGCAAAGTAGTTTAGGAGAATTAATATGTGTGTATGTGTAAACTTTCAATGCAAAGTAGTTTAGGAGAATTAATATGTGTGTATGTGTAAAGTTTCAATGCAAAGTAGTTTAGGAGGATTAATATGTGTGTCTGTGTAAACTTTCAATGCAAAGTAGTTTAGGAGGATTAATATGTGTGTCTGTGTAAACTTTCAATGCAAAGTAGTTTAGGAGAATTAATATGTGTGTATGTGTAAACTTTCAATGCAAAGTAGTTTAGGAGAATTAATATGTGTGTATGTGTAAAGTTTCAATGCAAAGTAGTTTAGGAGGATTAATATGTGTGTCTGTGTAAACTTTCAATGCAAAGTAGTTTAGGAGGATTAATATGTGTGTATGTGTAAAGTTTCAATGCAAAGTAGTTTAGGAGGAGTAGTAATATGCTGTGCTATTGTACATACAACCATTCCATCCCATAATTATTTTGGTCTATGACCAGTAGATCAAAATTGTCCTACTACTTGTGATGTATACAAAAAAAAGAAATAAGAGAAAAAGCAATGTAGTAAAATTACATGTATTATTTCTATATAGAACTACAAATTACTAACATCACAGCTGGATAATCATGTTAGTAACACACAGTGTGAACATTCAAACACTCAAGCAGTTATTAATGCAACACATAACAGTGGTTCCATGCACAGTATTAACCCTATTGTACATACTCATGTACAAGTTTTGTCAATCTGCAAAATGCATGAATCTTGGCCTGTATCAATGAATTGTGTGAGGATTAAGCATTAATCTTGGCCTGTATCAATGAATTGTGTTAGGATTAAGCAGCTGACAGACCCTGATGGACCAGTACATTATGTGACTGCAGATCAGTGACTGTGATTATAGTAGATAGATGCAACTCATAAGCAGCATAGACTGTATTACCATTACAAGGTTGTACTGTCTTTACACACAAATCGTATACACTCAATAGTGAACAACAGGTTTCACTTTGTTCCTTAATATAGGTCTGACTGACCAAAACAAAATCTCATGTTATAACTACAACTCACGCGTTTTACAATTTCAAGACCAGGTTCTATGCTGTCATAGTTGTGCATGTGCAATACTCAAGTAAATACATGATTCTAGAATCAACAAAAACATGCATAATAATATGAAAACACCATGCTTCTATTAACACCTCATTAAAATTAATGAGTCATATCAAATCCGTATCATTTCATACAGCACATAATTTAATATGAGTCATATCAAATCCGTATCATTTCATACAGCACATAACTTAATATGAGTCATATCAAATCCGTATCATTTCATACAGTACATAACTTAATATGAGTCATATCAAATCCGTATCATTTCATACAGCACATAACTAAATATAATATAATAATAATTGAACATGTAAGGTTAGAGTATGTGTGTATGATTGCAAATGTATGAATACTATTACATATATAAATTTCTACTGATGTACACCATCTTTCCTTTGAGCATTCAATGACACTACTGCTAAAAAATAACAGTTGTCATGTTGCTAATATATTCACAAGTAAATAAAAAATTCAAATGCAAAATGCGACTTAAAAAAAAGATAAATATAACTTGGTATGGTAATCCTTGACCATAGGGGATGTATTTCATTCTACAACGACTGTATTTAATCATGTGCACTGTCACTTCATTAAAAAAGATCAATATACCTGGTATGGCCAATACATTAAAAGCAAATAAAGAATTCAAATCATATATGTGACTTGAAAAATATCAATATAACCTGGTATGGCCAATACATTAAAAGTAAATAAGGAATTAAAATCGTATATGCGACTTGAAAAAGATCAATATAACTTGGTATAACCAATACATTAAAAGTAAATAAGGATTTCAAATCATATATGCGACTTGAAAACGATCAATATAACCTGGTATGGCCAATACAGTTTAAAAGTAAATAAGGAATTTAAATCATATATGCGACATGAAAAAGATCAATATAACTTGGTATGGCCAATACATTAAAAGTAAATAAGGAATTAAAATCATATATGCGACTTGAAAAAGATCAATATAACCTAGTATGGACATCTTAGGCCACTGTGTTTCATTCTACAGCGACTGCATTTAATCACGACCATTGTCACTTTATCAAATTATATGATTTCACCTTGCTGACAGGTATGTTTGTAATCATGTACATTGTCACTTTATCAAATTATCTGATGTCACCTGGCTCAAAGGTATGATTTTAATCATGTACTTAGGCATTTCATCAAAATATCTGAATCACCTGGCATACAGGTTACATCAGGGCCAAATATCTAATTAAAAGTCCAAATTCTGCCACATAAACACATGGCAGCCTATATTTCATAACCCATTATGCAAGCTAGGAAATGCAAACAACTGTAAATGTCAGTATCTTCATTACTTGACTGTATGCCAACCTATTAGTCATGTACCCTTGCTTATTTTGTCCCCATGTTAAGTACCAGTGTTTGTTCCCAGACCACTGTCATTGCCCATTCAGTGTAAGTTTTGACATGAAAGATGGCATTGCCCATTCAGTGTAAGATTTGACATGAAAGATGTCATTGCCCATTCAGTGTAAGTTTTGACATGAAAGATGGCATTGCCCATTCAGTGTAAGATTTGACATGAAAGATGTCATTGCTCATTCAGTGTAAGTTTTGACATGAAAGATGGCAGTGTGGGCAGCAAATTGCTGAAGACTATATGAGTGAAACAGAATGCAATAAATAATGTATCAAAATAAACTCTTTATCCAATGACAATGACATACATTTCCTTGGGTCTTTAATACAGTAATGCAAAATCCATCCAGGCTTTAAGGCAACCAAACATGAACTTGGCTTGCGGTGATTGGCATCGATTTCAGCAATCACAATAAGTTTAAACATCTTCCAGGGAATGATATCAGAGAGAGCAGCACATACCATGAAAGGCCATCTTATAAAGCACATACCATGACCGGCCATCTTATAAAGCACATACCATGACCGGCCATCTTATAAAGCACATACCATGAATGGCCATCTTATAAAGAACAGACAGATCAGGGTCAATAGTGATAGTTCTTCCTTGTATTTCAAGTAGACATCAGAGACACTGATCTGCTGGAAGAATATTTGTTTGCATATGGGTACACACTTTATAATGTCAAATTACAGTGACACACACCTTAGCAGTCATCTCTGTATAACAGACACCTGCTGACCAAAGACAAAATATGAACTCATTCTCTGAAATGCATCTACATATAGCATCTCAACATAAAAGACATTCGTCTTAAGGGACAAAATATGTTATGGTTTTCTATGTGACTTCTAGATAGAGTTTAATTTGTATATATATAATATATATATATAGATGGATTCCTGTCCCCTTACACTAAACTCATATTTGTAATGAATGAGTCAGTCCATTGGATATGGAGTACACAGTAGTAAATACTTGCTTCGTACATAAACTGTGTAACCCCTGGCTCACACATATGCAAAGGTTACTTGGTTGTCCCATATAAGCTTATATTCCAAGTTTGACATATATATTGGTTTCCAGAATGGTAACAGCCAGTCAGATGTATGATTAGAAGATTATCTGGCATGGCTCTTGCACATTATTAAATACATGCACAACATTGATCATATCAGCTTATATTCCAAGTTTGATCAAAACCGGATCAGAAAATATAACCTCCAAAGTGGCAAGAAGAGCAGCCAATGTGTGGATCTCACAAAGCATGGTTTGCCATGAGACATGCAATTTTACCTAATCTGCATTTTGTTTCAATTTAAAATGTATTCAGTATTTGCCAAATATGTTTACATTTCAGACATCATCTTATCATTTTTAATCTATGATCTTAGAAATGCATTCAATTACAAAATTTGTTCTCTGTACTATGTTTCACTGACAGACTGCAACATATATATCTGGCCTTACCCATGTGTACACACCAGCAAGATACTTACGATCCTCTTCCAACAATTGTATACACATTATTCCTACTATGAAAATGAAGTCATATGGATGTTCTTTTGCATAGCAGGGCCCAGCAACATAAAATAAATTGCCCATTGAAATTAGTCCCAAAGACAGTGATCCATTTAAAGAGTGCTCTTAAAATTCACCTTGTTTTGACTGCAAGAACAAACTTAAAGACCTATTAATGTTTCCAGCCTTAAAATATTTTCTGCATGCTTTTAGGTTTTCTAATTTCATCATGTTTGTTTTGGGTTTTTTTCTTTGTAGTCATATCATTATATATTTGTAGTGCGCTTAGAGCTTCTAAAGATTAGGTGCTATACATCGTCCTCATTACATTATTATTTTTCACATTTTGTGTTCATGTTCTTAGAAATGCATTCACATATGTGTGTTTGTGATATCAAAAATGCATACTAAATTTAGGGTTTATGATGTGAGAATGTATTCACATTTTGATCTCAGACATTCATTCACATTTTGTGTTTATACTCTTGGCAATGCATTAAAATATGTGTTCATTACTCTGTTCATTTTGGAATGAACAAGCAGTGCATTTACTGAGTTTAGAATTTAATTTCTTTTTAATAAGTCAAAGTTGTTACTTCTTTAATTTGTCTTAGCTCTGTTTTAACTTGAACTTTAAAAGAAGGCCTTAATACAATAGGACTTACATGAAATGCAAATGGCATCACTGAAAACAAGAGCAAAGGCAACACATGTATAAAATAATAAGTGTACAGTATGAGCAATTTATTTCTAAATTCATTGTCTTCAAGTACATATTACAAAGATACAACCTCTGTATTGTCAGTTGTACAGTGTATGTTTCTCTTGATAAAACAATGTTGTGTGAGGAGTGAAAAATCATCAGTGTCACTCATCTGATTCTGTATTATCATGCAGCTGTGGAAATTTAGTAGTGGGTTAAAAATAAATAATTTTAAATCCGTACATGAAAATATTTTAATAACACTCCATTTTCATGTATTAATCATTGTTTTTTTATATATAAAAAGTTGATCATTTTATTTGCATTCGTTAAACATTTTATTTGGATTCTTCTTCACTTACCTGCATTCTGCCTATGAGTTTCATTTTTAACACAACCCATGCCAGAGACTGTAATTAATTCAGTGAAATACAAGATCACCTCATTATTATGAATGGTCCTCGCTTATTAATATGCATTGTCCTCACTCATTATTATGCATGGTCCTCACTCATTAATATGTATGGATGACACACATTATCAAATTCAACTGATACCTTAATGATATGAGCGTATTAATTTAAAGTACTATAAAAAATGGCTTCTACAGTAAAAGGCAGTCAATCAGATAAATGAATGATTACTGGTGTTAAGTACAGTATATGTGAAATTTGCTTATCGTCAGACTCATCCAATACTCAACAACACAAGACCATATTCCAAGTCCAATCAAAATCAAAGCCAGTGTCCCAAGTCCTTTGATATCCCTCAATTGACAGAACGGTGTAACATTTCATTAATCAGAATTATGTAGTGTTGTAAGAATACAACCCTATAATATAAACTTTCCCAAGCCTTTATATCTTGTCAGTTTTAGACATTGGATATTTTTCTATAATCTGGTTCACGTTTTTTCCCAAATATAACTCATATACAGTGTTCCAGCTAGAATATAAACATAGCAGGGCACAATTGTGTACGGAGTTTGTGAAATACTTATAAAAGGGCATGTACTAAAGCAAGAACATAAAGAATGCAACACACAATTGTGTACAGAGTTTGTGAAATACTTATAAAAGGGCATGTACTAAAGCAAGAACATAAAGAATGCAACACATATCTAACTACACAAATTTACCAATTAAAAACTGTATCATACATCTTTTAATTAAAATCACTTTACATGATTAATGTCAAAAATAATTTTTGAATTTGTTTATATTTTATGATACTTGATTTAACAGGGTTTAACTTTTTGAATTTCACTTTTTCTTCCATCAAGAATATGCAACACATCCCCTCCCAACTTGACAAGATCTCTAAAAGACTGTAAAATGCTCTAACATGAGCAATGAAAGTGTTCTCATGCTGCATCTCTCCCTCATCAAAATGGGGTCTAAAAATAGCCAGCATAAGCATCGGCTTAAGTAATCGAGTGATATCCAGAAAGTAAGAACTAGATGGACCTCAAGACTGAGATAAGGGAGAGGAGGGTTATTGATTAAATAGCTGAATACTCAGTTTATAATTACACTGGGAATAACTGTTAATATTACAGTTATTAATATTTCTAACAAATCTCTGACAGATAATCAGATCGTTAGGAAAGGTTTCAAGCATATTGTTCATATATCAGTGAAAACCTTGCATAATACGTCATTTTGGATACATTCTATTGTAAATTTCATAGGATTTTTCCCCCAGAAAATATGGAAATATTTTCATAAAAACTACAATAAATAAAATAAAACAAATTTTATTTTACTGTTTTAATAGTAAGATACTGAGACTTTTTAATAAAAAAACAACCATAGAAAATTTTTTATTTTACTGTTCGAAAAGTAAAATACTGAGGTTGTAATTTCACTGCTAGTAAAAGCAAAATTTTGGCTTATCCTAATCTCGATAATGAATCATATATGTGCTTTCCATGCACAAAGTAAACATTTTCAGTTGTCTCTGTTGGTTATTTTCGTCACCTTTGCAAATGAGAAGAGTATAACACTTATTAACATTACTTACATAATAATATTTAAACATTATTTAAACAGTTAACTGAAATATGTTGACCTGAAGCAAGCTCTTACAAAGACAGGATTTTATTTGACCTCCTTTAATTGATTTCATACCAAAACTGTGATCAATGTGATAATACAAATCACGTCTACTTTTAACTAACTGTATGTAACAACTCTTTCTGCAAGGTGAAAGTACTGTCAGCAATTAATTGGATTCACAAGGATATGTTCATCACCACTGCTGTGATGGCCTCACTTAGAATTTGAATACAAGAGGATATATTGCATTTATGATGATTATGCTGAAACATGAAGTTTACATGGCAAACATTATTTTACTGGTATGTATTTATTAAAGTATTGCCCATTGAGTATTATTATTGATCAATATTTCACTAATTATATCATTATTAATGGTGTATTGAGACCTTTGTATAACAGAAACTTCAAAAGGATGTCTTACTAAACATAAAGAATTTCATCATAAACATTTTAATTTCCAGGTACGAGCTGGCATTTTCGACAATACATGGAGTCATATATCATGTGCTAATATACAAATTTCCATGATCATTTATTCCTTTTCAATGAAATAGAGGCCTAATTTATGTGTGTCTTTCTATCATAAAAAATGGGATCAACACATGCTCTTGCAATAGAAGCAATAGAAGCATGTATGCAGGTTATCCTTGGGCACTAATACGAGGTGGCACTGTCCTATACAATATGACCAATACAAGATGAACATCAACCAACCTGCTTTAACCTACAACCTGCTTTAAACTGTAAAACAAAGTTCTAACTCCATCATATACTACTTATCAGATGACTTATCTAACCATTTCTACTACAACCTGCTTTAAGCTGTAAAACTCCATCATACTGTATACTACTTATCGGATGACTTATCTAACCATTTCTACTACAACCTGCTTTAAGTTGTAAAACTCCATCATGTACTACTTATCGGATGACTTATCTAACCATTTCTACTACAACCTGCTTTAAGCTGTAAAACTCCATCATGTACTACTTATCGGATGACTTATCTAACCTTAAAAACACAAATAGTTTTGTGTATGCAATCATTTATTTTATTGATGTTTTGGAAGTTAAAAACTTAATATCATGGCATATTGGCACATACCAAAATACAGCATACAAACTTACACTGTTCACAACATGGTGCACAGACTACATGTTAATCAATAAGGGAAATGGTGTTAGCAAAGATGGGATGGCAATCTAAAAGAAATTAATCTGGAGCTGGGTGTCAATCTAAGACAACAAAACAAGGCTGGGGTGCACAGAACTGAGGCATAGCACGACACCTAACTGTATCTGCCTAGCTGGAACACTAAGATAAGGTATAGCATGACACCTAATTGTATTTACCTAGCTGGAACACTAATATCCACAGATCTTGCTCATAACCATGTCAAGATCATGATGATATAAACATGTTTAAATATAGTATTTAAAGAGACAATATTATAAGAAAACACACCGAACATCATTTTATCATGCACAGATCTAACTCATCACTGAACTCATCTGAACTCTTGAGGTTGCAAGCCCACATCCGAAGCTTGATTCAACTAGAATTGAAACATGAAAACAACTGTGGCAACATGCTGAGCTGATCCGATGCAATATCTCTTCATTCATATTCATGGATTTGACCCACTATCAAACCTAACTAAGAAATATGTCTTATGGTGTATTAGCAATCAACGTTTAGGAAATAGATGATGGAAGCAAGGTCATACCACAAGCTTACATGCCCTGATGACCAGGTGAGCCACTGTTATATTATATAAGATGCAAATAACCAACAAATCTGAAGAAGAAAATAAACAAAATGTGGCATCTGACACCAGTGCTAACTTGGCACATCATATGACTTTCACGTGTTACATCAAAAGATTTTTTTTTGCATTTTTAAGTGACATTCTTCTTGTAAATATATCTACATTTCAGCTCATTCTGGGTCATCAACATAGCCTGTCACATAATGAAAGCATTATTTCTTAGGTTTAAAAGAGCTACATTCAAGGCAGCTACAATTGCATCATAAGGTAAACAGTTATGGTAAATAATAATCAAAAATGGGAGAATCTGTTAAACCAATGATCACTGTATTTTCTGTACTTGATTTCTGATCTATCATGTACAATGCTATTAAATTACTAAGGGAAATGACATAAAAGTTTCTGAGCTTCAATACATGCAGTGAAATAATGGACAGAATACTATATCTACTTATTTATAACAAGCACCTGACAGTTTTGTTCTTGTAAAATGTTTCCTATTATAATTTTAACTAGTCTCATTCAACCAGACTCTTGTCTGAATCTGCTAGACCTCTGTGCTGATTTATACATATATTTTATCAAGAAGTTCAAACACCTTTCAAAGAGAGAAACCTAACTTTCAAGCACTATCCCTACAGCTGTATAAACTGAATCAGAAGGTTTATGTTGTAGTAGACATAAATATTAGAACAGAGTATTTCATATTTTAAAAAGAACTAAAAACATTTTTTTAGGGGTGGGGTGGGGAAGAGGATTGCAACTAAGTAATGACATTATACCTCAAGCACTATTGGTCATAGGAGCAGAGGTTGAAGAAGTTCGAGAGTTATCAATATTATTATCCAGTTTTTATCAACCTGTGGTGACTTTTTCATGTTTAAGCAAAATATATTATAAATCCTTTCATACAGTCATTATTTTGTTTCTGTCATTTTTTCATGTCCCTTGTGAATTAAAACTTGTCTGACTCATGGATGTTGCTTAGATTAGTTCTACATACTGATGGTGAGGACTTTATCACTACAAGGTGCTAATTATACTGATAGTGAGGAATTCATCACTACAAGGTGCTAATTATACTGATAGTGAGGAATTCATCACTACAAGGTGCTAATTATACTGATAGTGAGGAATTCATCACTACAAGGTGCTAATTATACTGATAGTGAGGAATTCATCACTACAAGGTGCTAATTATACTGATAGTGAGGAATTCATCACTACAAGGTGCTAACTGGACTGATGGTGAGGACTTCATCACTATAAGGTGCTAGTTATACTGATGAAATTATACTAACGCTGTAGTCTTCAGCTCTACAAATCCCTAGTTATACCAATGATGGGGACTTCAGCTCTGTAAGTCCTAGATATAATGACAGCTCCCTTTAGAGCTAAAGTAAACTTTTTTTTTATTGATAGGCAAGTAACCAGACCCCCACAATTTCACAATAACAACCTTGCTCTTGTCGTATCGTATTACTTCATTGATTTTAAGAATAAATAATCTATCTATCCTACAACCAAGTTTTAACTGTTACACATGATTCTTTGTGCAAATGGGCCAGAAACATCTTCAGACTTTTTTTTATTACTATGACTTGTACAGAAACTGATTGCAATGTTCCTAATATCAGTATTAGATAAGACAGCCAGAGTTAGTGCTGATTAAACGTCATTAGAGAAACATACATACAGCATGTGTACATGCTTAGTGCTTTTCTGGTTAAATATTCTTTTTACATCACCTGATATTCAAATACTTTGTAAAGACTCTGAAACATTGTTAAGCATTTTCCCATTACTTGTTCGAGTTTACCACAAATTCAAGCACAAAAAACTGAAGTGCTGTTTGCAAACCTTGTCTACATAGTGGACTGTCATGATGCTTCTTTTACCACTATCATGGTCAAAAATCAAGGAAGCAAAACTGAAATTACAAAGACACTGCTTCTGGCTATCTCAAAATGTAGCTACATATACTTTCTGCAATCAAGTAAGCCTGAATTCGCTTCAAAACATACAATTCAACATCACTTTGAAAAAAGATGTGGTGTTACAGGATGTGTTTCTTAATCAGTCCGTGAAAATGTCTCTGTTTACACAGAAAAGGATGTCATCACCTCATTTCAACATACAATCAAATAACCTTTCCAAAATGTGGGGAAGTCTCATTCTGTTGTTACAAGATAAACTACTTTTATTACAGAGATCACACTGAGCCAAGCAAGAGTCGGGTTGAAATGAGACAGATTTTAAGCAAACATTAAAGGCTGTAACCGGTCAATGAATGATCCAATGGCAAAATTGTTTGTCTATTATAAATGTGTAAATATGGCATCAACAACACATATACAAGTATTGAAAATTATGGAAATTTGGTCAAACGTGATACAATAATTATGTATTAAAAGAGGTTTTTCTTTAAAACCAAGATGATATATGGATTAATTAATATTTAAGACATATACTAACAGGATCAGTAATTAATATATACTAGCAGGATTCCAATCTCGTATTAGAAATTATCTGGAACCCTACATCAATTTCATCTATCTCTACCTTAACAAAAATGGAATAATATCTTGTACTTAGATTCCTAGTCATAGAAATCTATATGTGCACCTTTAACCAGTCCTGGCAAATGACTGGTACAGTGTCTTACATTCTAATCTGGAATGTATGGATATCTAAATATTCAAAAATAAGCAGCAGACCAGGCCAAAAATCTACTGATTTGGTATGACGTATGAACACATTCATTTAAGTTATATTTACTTCACTATATTTTTATAAATCATATTTGGTGCGAACAAGCAATACAATTTTAAACTATTCTCAAATCCAACATGCAGAATGCAGAACTCTAAGTCATTTCATACCTATCTTGTGTAAAGACATTTCAAACAAATCTCAATTGCAGCTTTGTTTCTGCCATACACTACTTTGCAATTAGGTCCAAGACCATGACAACCTTAATTCTGTACTCACACTTGCAAAAACAATAGAATAATGTTTTGCTTTGCTGTCAAAGAAGATTGAAAAATGAAAAATGCATCCTAACTAGAAATGTTCACTATGTTTTTGTAATACTACTATTGTTGTAACCGCTGTCCAATGAAGTGCTTGAGCCTTTACGACTATGAGCAAGTGTTCCAGTGGAGGAATTATGACTAACCAATGAGGATGACGTAAATAATTTATACCATCCTATTACAATATTGGATAAATCTAACTGGTCCAGTAGAATCTGAGCCACACCCATAAAAACTTTTCTGTCCATTCGACCATAGTCACCCTATACAGTAACCTGAAAGAGAATAAAAGCAAATTTACTAATATGTATTGAAGGTAACATGCGTACATGGCGTAAACTCAGATCTTCCATTCCATGTGTGTATGTGTATTGAATTTTTAATGTAGCCCTAAATATATTTCAGTCATATCACAATCATGTCTGCAATGTGACAGTTTATAGTTATGTCTAGCACTGGGGCAACATACCGCAGACATGTAGTATCATGTCTCACCCAGTCACAATAGCAAGGCTGCTGTTAGTACCATTTTTATAAGTCTTTGGTATCACTTGGCCAGGGTTTAAAACCACAACCTCCAACATCTGAGGCTGAAGCTCTAACAACCATGCCACCTTAGCGGTCTTTCCATTTCATAATGTGGTGAGGGAACAAATGTTATGCAATTTCTTCTTAGATTTGAAGCAACAGAACATGACCTGTCTACACTTTAGGGAACAGCAGGTTTACAATTCATGAGGGAACATAAATGTATCTACACTAAATTGGACAACATAGTGTCAACACTTTATGAGACAATAGCTTTGTGTTTTAAACTTATGGGACTGTTGCTGTGCTGACACTTTATTTGACAGCCATGTCTGTGTATACACTATTCACAATTAGCTGTGCTGTGCAATTTACAGGTTATAATGGTAAAAATTGTATTGAAACTGTACATGGAACAAATACCATGAAAAGGTCTATATCAATGTATTGGTCTATATCAATGTATAGAAAAAACTATTTACTGCATATGAAAAGTAAACTCTGTGCTATTCGTGGACCTTGTTACTATCACAAAAATAGTATTCATTCAAATCATGTCATATTATTTCTTAATTTTTCTTCGTTTTAGATTACCAAAAAATGTATACTAACAGCTGAAAAATCATATTAAGAATTTCTCTTTTTTAAAAAAAAAATGCCTTTTTAAATCATTTTCTAATACAATATTTCAAGTACTACCATGAATAAGTGTGTATGGGGGGATATCTAAGGGAAATTCTTTCAGTTACTGCGAGGGATATCTAAGGGAAATCCTTTCAGTTATATAACTGACCTGAAAGGCCAATCCCTACACAACATTACTAAGTTTAAGAAAAGTATTAAATCTGTCATAAATATTGATACAGTCCTACCCGTTTATCTCGACATCCTCGGGACCGAGGAAATATTGTCGAGATAAGCGGATGTCGAGATAAGTGTTTTTGAAGGGGGGGGGGGGGGGGGTCTGCAAAAAAAAAAAATGAAAGTTAAATTCTTCAGTAAGGGGTAACCGCTCATCAGTATTTAAACTTTGAAAAAAAAACAATGTAAATTGTTAGTATGTGGGGACAAAACTAGAGTGAAATACACTTGTATATTGACAAATAACATTTTGGTTACCTTTGTGTAATAAAGTCCACAATAAAATATTGCATCGGTCAAATCCTGATATGAAAAACATGCGAGATTCAATGTCAGCATTAGCACGTGTTTGTCTATTTGTTAGCTGCATGCTTCAAGTACATGTACTTAAATCAGCCTAGATATCGGTCAGTCTGTTCCCATGGTATTGAGGGTACCAAGGGGATAGGGCTATTCACATGGAAATGAAAAACTGTCAACAGTACATGTATTCTCCACAAATACTTTTGTATCCGATGTTATGACGAACATTAAAGCGACTGCATCAACCTCTTGTTGCAGCGAAGTTCTCCACACTAAGCTTTTTCGATAATGTCTAATTGAACCGTGAACCGTTTAGATGCTTCCTCCACGTCTTCAAATGTACCAGTCTTGCTTCTTAGGGGAGCGCAGTTACCTTCAACTTCGTCTTTCTTTATAGACTCTGCAGCTTTCATCCTTCCTGGACGTGTTAATTTTAAATGAAAAATTTCACAGACCTCTTCATTAACAGCCAGATATTTAGTTTCCAAAGACTGTAAATTTAATTTGCGTTTTACCCTTCTGTCGGAAGCCATCGTAAATATAAATAAAATTAAAAACGAAACTTTCACAGCGAAAATCACCGATCACTTTCAAAGGTCTCGGAAACGTGTAATCCGTATTTTCATGCAATTTTTATATATGGGATTCAGAAAATCACGTATACAGGAGTCCTCTGTACGGATCAATTTCCTGGACGGCAAATTTAAGGGCTTGCTAATCCAGCTTCTACCACCTGTTGATTGGGAAATTGTGTACATCAATTGATCCTTTTCGCTGTGCTGATATATTTACAATCAGAAAATTCAGTGGTTGAAAGACCCACAGATGTACATGCTGTCATTGTAAGAGTACATTTGAATAACATGATTCACAAGCTAGGCGGCAAGATCAAAGACTTAACAAGCTGCAGAGTGGTGAGAAAACGTGCTGCTATGGGTTTGTTTGTTTTTTTTCATCCGACCGCGGCATTAAAGCCTGGCGGCAAGATCAACTAATTGTTGAACAAAGTATTGGTCTTAACTGGCAGCTTGTCGAGATAAACGTTTTGAAAACAAAGGATTTGTTCAAGCTGGGACCAAGGGCTTCTGTCGACATATACGTTTTTCTTTTATCTCGACGTCGACATAGGCATGACAATTTGATAGTAATAGTAGACCATGGGACCGGGACTTTGCTTTTTTGTCGACATAGGCGGCTTGTCGAGATAAGCGATGTCGATATAAACGGGTAGGACTGTAATTAAAACTATGCCATAAGCATGGAGGAATATAAATCCAACAAAAACAGGACAAAATATATTCTGATACAGTGAATTTCATAGGAGTTCTCATTTAACAAAAACTGTATGAAACCAAGAATGCATTCAATAAGGCTAGTGTTAGGAGACAAAATGTTAGTGCTAGGCTTACAAGTCTTCTGTATGGCTGTCAGTCATTGGAGTTGGGTAATCAAAAGCTGTATTGGTTTTCAGTCGATATAGTCAGATAACCAATTATAGTTTTATGGGCCCTCAGTCAATGTGGTTGGATTACCAAAAGCTGAATTGTATGTTAGGTCAATGGCGTTAGATAACTAAAAGCTTCATGGGCTGTCAGTCAATAGAGTTAGATAACCAAAAGCTTCATGGGCTGTCTGACACTCTAACCGCAAGGCCAAAAGAGCAGTATAAAATCATGAATGGTGAAAAAAAATAGAAATGTTTCTCCATCTGATCAAGTTATTGGTTTTGTTTCCAAGTTTTCTTTTTAGAAATATGCCAGTGTCCATGACTATTAAATTGTTGTTGTGGTTGTGTGGTTTAATGCCATTTTTCAGCACATGATAGGCTATATATGGCGGCCAGTATTAATGGTGGAGGAAGAAGCCAATGAAAACGCCCGGAAAGAACCAAGGACCCAAGAGAAGCTACTGGCAAGCTTTCTGACATACCCACATTGGCCAAATCTGAGACTCGAGCCCATGCAGATAGGGGTAAAATTTCAGTGATCCATAACAGAGTGCTTTAGAACCACTAAAACTGAGGTGCATTTATGGTCCTCATAGCAAAAGATATGGTTCAGCCTATATCAACATTCATATGGTTGAATGACCTAAGTTCAGTTGATTATAAATTATATTTCCTTTTCTTTTTGCTGTAACCAAAATTGCCACCTGACTGAAGCAAACATATTCAGGTGACCTGATTACCTGGTTATGGTGCCAAAAACATTAACTAGTATAGGACAGAAATAGAGAGGGAGATGGAAACAAAGATGACATTACAAATAAAAAATGAAAATAATGAAGCGTACTTGTAATATTTTGCCTTGATAAGACTCACTGAAGACCAACTGCTGCTGATACAGAAGGTCCAAGGTCCTCCTTGCCACCGTTGTCTTTTGCTTCTCAACACAATGCTTTCCTTCAACTAAATACACCTTAACATATTGAGCTGCCAAATAATAATAATAATAATAATAATAATAACTTTGCCATATGAAATTTTTAAATATATTTTAAGTTTTCACAACTGGTCCATCTAACAAATTTTGTGATCCTGACCTTCAATATCTTTCAATTTGAGACCATACAATTGATATTAATAATGTTCTAATCTATTAGTGCTAATCATGTATGGAGTTCTTTCATTAAACATATATACATGAAAAGTAAGGCCCACTTTTAAACTCTAAAACCCAAATCAAACTAAATCCATCTTATATATAAATAAAGGCAATTGTTTGAGAAAGCTAATACATGTATACACCTATAGTCTTTTTCCAACTACTATTGACAATCTTGATTGATCACAATGAACTGACTGCTCATATATACAAAAATGAATTTAAATAGCACAAATCTTCACTATGGATTGTTCCATTTAAACATACATATAATATTTAAAATAGCACAAATGTTCACCATGGATTGTTCCATTTTAACATACATATAATATTTAAAATAGCACAAATGTTCACCATGGATTGTTCCATTTAAACATACATATAATATTTAAAATAGCACAAATCTTCACTATGGATTGTTCCATTTAAACATACATATAATATTTAAAATAGCACAAATGTTCACCATGGATTGTTCCATTTAAACATACATATAATATTTAAAATAGCACACATGTTCACCATGGATTGTTCTATTTAAACATACATATAATATTTAAAATAGCACAAATTTTCACTATGGACTGTTCCATTTTAACATACATATAATCTGTTGGATACAATAGCTATGGAATTATCAACAGACACACTGTTCTTCCTAGGCATGCCTTATTTTTCCCTAGGATGTGCCCTATTTTCATATTCTTGTCAGATGTGGCAAACTGCACAATGGCTAAAGCCTAGTCTTAATTAAATAAGTTTAAAAAAAAAAAAAACTGATAATAATTACTTCATCACAACAATATTCACAATTTATACAACTGCACTTGGCTTCTGTTGATTGCACAAGATATATCCATTTGTGCAGAATTTTTTTCTGAAAAAAAAATTTGATAGACATAATGTAATTAATAAATTCAAGTGTTCTGTGCAAAATTTAGGAGATAATATAAAACGTGGAGGTAGGCATGAAATGACCCCAAAAGAAGGGATTAATGTTTTCTCATGAGAGCTGACAGGTATGAATCTAAAGCAAATTAAATAAATGGTGAAATCATGGTGATTAATATTATTATCATTTATATCAATGAATCATTTTATAAACAAAACAGTAAACAATTTTACTACAGTATTCTGCTAACTTGGTAATATTTTAGCTCCATGTTTCGCTAGCAATCCTCGTGCATGTATAACTTCAACCTCAAGGTGCCCCTTTCTGTCATACAACCCAAGCTGGACTTCCCCAAGACAAGGAGAGCCTAAGACCTGTCTCCCTACAAGCTGAGCTGGCCCCAGCCCTTCAATAAAGTCCCCAAAGTGAGTCTCAGTACCAATTCTCACACCTGGGGTGGCCACACACTAAAACATGTGGAGAAAACACAATGAACAGTACCATGGTATGTGTAGAGAAAATACTTCTTAGCACCCCAAGTGAAATAAACAGAAGTATTCTGTACTGGATGTAAAACCCTCCATCCCTTCCCTTCTCAGTTCTTGCACTTGATATTTGAAGGAAGAAAGAAATGCATGCATGACACAGGGACTAACAGTTTCAAAAGTTTTGTATAGCACAAACTAAAAAAAACTTTATGAATACAACATTGTAATAAATAAAGAATAAATATTGTGTTGCGTTAATAATATTTTCTATCTTTAATATTTCTTCTTTGATATCTTACAAGTTCTCCTTGAAAAATGACATGCCAGATGTACACAAACAAAAATAAAATATCTACTTCCCATATTATTTTATGGAGTCACTGTAAAATGGTTTGAGCTTTCTGCTCATCTTTACAATGGTTTTCAATTTTATTTCTTTAAATCTAATTAAGACTTCCAAGAAACTAACAAATTCATTATGTACAATGATTGCTGATCAAGATAATCATAGCAGAAACTCATATCTTCTATGAAACTTAGCTTGCTTTTTTAAATACAGTACTAAATTTAGCAAATTAGATGCACAAGGTCAGTTTTGTTTCTGATTTTGTGGAGTTAACCTAAGAAACCATAATAACATTTATACCTCTTACCAATAAAATAGAGGGAAGTCAACTACTGTTCCTTGTCATTTTAATGCTTTTGGATAACTTTACAATACTGACAATACTGACCAGTAGTTTGATTTAAATTCTAAAAATGTAACAAGGATAAGACAAACTTTTACCAAACAATGTTTTATTTTATTCTTGGCATCAAATAAGAACATTATTTGGATAACCTTAAGTACAAGTAATGAGAAATCAATGACTGATTTATACCAGTTAGCATGATAACTGAATTCTACCATCAGATGAATTTATTGCAACTAATGTATACATTTTAACTGATGTCCATTAAACATTTTTACCCAGACCCAGATCTGCCTGTACAAAATGTGATAACAGATCCAAGCCAATGATTTAACATAAAAAATACAGTAAAAAATGATTCAATATCACAAGTACAGTACAAAATGTGATAACGTCAAAAGTACAGTACAAAATGTGACATCAAAAGTACAGTACAAAATAAGATAACATCACAAGTACAGTACAAAGTCTGACATCAAATGTACAGTACAAAATGTGACATCAAAAATACAGTACAAAATGTGACATTAAAAGTACAGTACAAAGTTTGACAACATCAAATGTACAATACAAAATGTGACAAAAAGTACAGTACAAAATGTGACAACATCAAAGTACGGTACAAAATTTGATAACATCAAATGTACAGTATCCCCTCAGAGGCACTTCAGTATAATGCAGTTCCTCATATAGCATGGGTATAGTCATGGAAACCATTTCTGAGCCATCATTTCCTGTCTCCCCTTAACAGTGTTAGAATTCAGAACAGCAGTATAATGAATGATAAACACACTGATCTGTCTCAGCATCATGAAGCAGCAGATGTGGGTCGATGACATTAACTTTGATGCATGTGGAGATGCCAACCCATGAGCATGCTGATCTGAAATCCTTGCGTTAATTTTTACCAAGAATGTAAGTTAATTATAGCATTCACCTGCTATAAGGCCCTTCATTATACATGCATGTGATTTCTCTATGTCGTTTCTTCTGCCCATTCCTTCTAACACATTGTATAGACCCAGATATGCCAGCACATTATGAGATAGCAGATTTGGGTCACTGCATTTTGACTAGACTTTAATCGAGAATATATACATATACTAAGAAGTTGAGGTGTCAGGTTTATACCAATTTTCTGAACGCGCATTTACAATAATGACCAACCATATATTTCTGGCCTGTAACTAATCAGCATACCAACATATACATAATTTATCTCTGATTTAACTGATTTTGGATCTCGAAAACATTACAATTAATCTTTGTTTTCTTTTAATCTCTAACATCATGTTTCACCCATTACCAGACTATGACTGACTGGTAACTTGTTAGATAGATTATGTTTTAGGTATTGTGAAACTAAACTGCATGTACCAGTCTATCATAATGGTATTAAAATATGTTTCCTGATCTGTGTCCATATAAAAAAAATCTTTCAAGGTAATTTGGAATACAGACATTTAAGCACAAATTCACATTGATTCTACAAAATCTGAAATAGTTCGCATTTTGCATATGTTAAGCATGAAAAACGATAGACATCCCTATTAATGTTACAAGATTAAAAGTGACAAAGAAAAGACTAAGACTTGACTACAGTGAACACCCAAATAAACATTTAATACATGGGACAAACAAGGGGACATAAACAAATAATGGAACAAAAGATCAACCCACAACACAAAATGGAAGGATGAAAGTAATGTTTGCACTTTATCTGACCACCCACTTGGCACACATTGTATGTTTCAACTCAAGTAAAACTTGTGAAAAGGTGAGCCTTGAACATTTTTGTAAACAATATTTCAATGTAGATAAGTTAGTACATAAAATATTTAAATTAATTAAATAAATGTATGCATGATAATCAACAGAAAACTACTACTTGTTTCTTGTCTTGACTGCTCCATAATGTTCCTTTGCTCCAATAAACTTCAAAGACTTTTCCATGACCTCCAATGGCCTCATAAATACATTGTGAGAACCTCGAAGATAGACAGTAAAACTTAAACTCATATATGGAATGACAAGAAATACAAACCAAAATAAGTCCCACACCCTCATTTTCCCCCATGTCAAAAGAAAAACAAAATCCACATCACATTAGATATAAATAATGTTTACAATTTTTATTTTAAAAAACAACCTATGCCTTTCTAACATAATTTTAAAACCAGCACAATAGAAAACAAACATTTTTCTTTTTGCCCAAACTTCAAAACCAGAGATTGGCAACACAACCAAAAAAGTTTGGAGCAATGACACCAAATAATTATTAGAAATAAAGGAACATTAAAAGCCAAACTATAAATAGTTTCTCTGACTTGATTTGTTCATATATCAACCAGGTTTCAATCTCTGCAAGTAAACTGCATGCAAATGGCCAATATTTTAAAAATTCCATACATGACAGACAACGATTACAAGCAATATCCTGTTACGAAAAGAAGTGGTTAAATACCAAGGGCCATAACTCTCTCCAAATTGACATGGCAACAAAATAAAAAGAGTCATAAAACACATGTAGGACAATGTACAGACCAAATTGTATCATAATTATTGAATATTTCTTGAGCTATGCTGTTTGTAAGGATCAGATGTGATGGAGATTAAAACTGATCAAGAAATGCCAACAATTTCTGTCAAAATTGGACTATGATTAACGAACAGAAGACTAATTGAATTTTTAGAAATATGACTTTAATTTTGGTTAAGTATGATATAATTGTGATTCTGCAAATCCATTATAAATCTGAAAATTCTGATGCCATTAGGAACTATAACTTACACACTGCCCGAGTCACTGCTAATGCTGCCATCTGTGGACTCTCTGCTGCCCTGCTTGCATATCTGAGCAGCCATGCCTGGGCCAGGTATCACCTCCTCACATCGTTGGAATGAACTCTTCTTGTTCTCTGGGAGAAGAAAATATAAAACTCATAGTCAAACCTGTCCAAGACCCCTGTGGCAACCTTGACTTGTGTCTTTCTTGTTCCAAAGAATCACTTCATATTTCTTGAAGCAAATTTGATGACAATACATATATAGAATGAACTACATATTCTCCATATATGGTTAAAAGATATGTCCCTTCGTATAAGGTCACAAGGTTACTGGGGATTAAAATCTATAAACCTTAAAAATTCACTGAAAAATAGTGGATATACAAAAAGTAAACCAAAACACACTGCAAGGCAAGGCAGCTCAAATCATAATCCCTATAAAATTAGGACTATTTAACTTCATGAAATGGATAATCCTGAATCTGCAAAACTAGATTTACAGAAAGGTGTTCCATATATATTCACTTACAATTCAATTGCAAACAGCACATACCCATATCAGACATTGCTTAATGCACTCGCAGATCTAGGTCAATGCAGTTTTAGGAACAATCAATAGAACAACATCACAGATCTGACAGTGAATTAGTTTGTTTGCAGTTGGATGTGACTTTTATTTGAGTATATAAGGTAAATGTTAATCTGTATTTGAAAATTGTCAAAGATTTCAGTCAAAAGTTTGCCCTCAGAACATAAATGGCAGATACCCAGCAAAACTGATCGCTAGCCTTATTAAAGAATCAAATAATGTTTACAAACCTCAAATAGCCTTGTTATTGGATTATTTCTTTGTGAACACTAATTTCTCTTTTTTATTACTGTGTAGCATTTTGGTCTGAGTCTTGTACATGTGACTGGTAACTTTACATTTCCATTAATGCTGTGCAAATTACAGGAAATGTAAACTTACCAGTCATATATTTAAGTATTTCCAGTCAATTCCCAAGAGAAAAAAGTCAAATATGATATCCACAATCTGATCAAACGCATTATTAACAACAGGGATTACATGCATATAATTCATTCCTGCTAATTATCTCATTATGAAGTGAGTCCATCATGCACTGTTGTAGTCACATGATTCTCAAGTGTCAGATCCAGTAGACCTAACTGATAAGCAAAATAAAATGAATAGCACTGTGGGTACAGTTGCAAAATTACTTGACAGTACTAAACACTGGATTATATTGCAGCTGTAAAACCATCATTCTGGCTAGAAATTCTTAACTTTATCTTGTAATTTATAAAAAACTACCGTGTCTATCTATCCCTTAGTCTTGCCGACCGTTGGGGCACCACTGATGACCTGACAACCAGCTTCCTCCATTCCAATCTGTTCTCTGATACTCTCATTGTGTCACTCAGCTTCAGTCCTGTCCACTCTGAGATGTTATCCTCCCATCTTTTCCTTTGTCTTCCTCTCCTTCGCCCTCCATGCACAGTACCTTGCATGATTGTCTTAGCAAGCCCTGTTGATCGTGTGACATGTCCATACCATTTCATTTTGCGCTCTTTCACAATGGTCAATAGCTCTTCATAGGGCCCAATGAATTGCTTAATTGTTTCCCACTTCCTCATTCGTGACATGATCTCTATATGTAATGCCAAGCAACCTTCGAACTACCATATATACTGACTTAAAGGTTGAGTTCAACTGCAAACTTTACCAACCCTGATCTGCCATCAGATAATTCACTAGCATATATGGGTTGATTCAGTTTGTTAGGAGTAATCAGTAAAACAAACAACACAATTTCTGACCTGACAGTGCATTATGTGATGGTCAATCAGCATTTCTTTTGTTGTTGTTCGATTCGACTTTCACAAGATTATGTACGGAAATTGCTATACAATCTAGTCTTAAGAACATATATGTAACGGTTCAAACAGGTTGAGATTTACAAAATTTGATTAAGATTTCACTTTAAATCACATCTCCACAATTATCAGTAATACAATAAATGATGTTGTGACAGTCAAAAGACATTAAAAAAGCATCACTTGTGTAATTCAAGCAATTAAGAATTAGATTTCCCTAATTTATTTATTCTATTTGGAACTGGGTTAAGTAAATAAAATCCATGTTTTGCTTTTGTGTTTCTTTTTGCTTTTAAAAAATTGTTTTCTTGAGGAAGGTTAGGTTTTATGATGGGTGTTAATTTTCAGCCACAAAACTGAACAGTCTAAAGCATCAAACTAACACAAAATAATGACACAATTCCAAGAAGCTAAGTAGAATTGACAAACTAGTGACTTTTTTATCATGCATGCTGACTGAAATGAATAAAGATTTAAAATATGATTAACAACAATGGCAGACCAAAGAATAGATTGAATGAAGCTTGTCAAAAAGTTCTATTTACTATCTCATATTTTGGAAATCTACATGTGCAAAGCTGGCATGCTGGCAACCAACAAACCAACATGCACAATGCTGACACAGTGATAACTAAAATAAAATGCTTTACTGACTGACTTTTGGAATGACATCATAATGTACAGAGATGAAATTGCGGGCAGACTTATGGAATGACATCATAGGGTACAGAGATGAAATAAGGGACAGACTTATGGAATGACACCACAGAGTACAAAGATGAAACTGGGGACAGACTGATGGATGGACATCATAACCTGATATGCTCCCTATAATGGTGACATATAAAATTACCATTGGAACTTTACAGTCAATCTGAACTCTGGATATTACTCATACACGCCAGGTCTGATCAAAACCAGATAAAAAAATATAGCCTCTGGAATGATAAATAAAACAATCAAAAGAAGCCAGATCATTTACAACTGAACTCACCCAAGAGCTTGTTGAGAAAAGCTTTTATGCTAAGCCCAACATAACATGTACAACTATACAGCTTTAAGTTTGGAAACAGCGATGGTTGATGGATGAAGGGTAATATAGATTACTTGCCTTATGACCAAATGAGGTTACAAGTTTCTACACAAATATTTGTAGATACAAACCTAAATCTGCAATGTGGCCTTTCAGACTGTGTGGAGCGAACACTGATGGTGCTGATTTTTGACACCTCGGACATATCACTGGTTTCTGATGCATCACTTACAACATCGTCTGATCCATTGGGACTTAGCTCTGAACAGTAACAGAAGAAACAATGAACTTAATGCTGTAAAACTTCACAAAGAATATCAAAAGCTGAGATAATGACATGACATAATTTTAAAAAAAGTGTTCTAATAGTTCAAATGAATTTTCCAGCCATAGGATAAAGTGTTACATTTGTATTTTTTTATTAATGTGAAGCATATTCAGTTTTTAAATTTTCGTAACGTGAAATAATGCCTTTACTACCAGGCAGACTTGAAATATTGTGACTTTTTTAATTTAAGTTGTCACAAGTTGCTATTAAGGGTTTAATTTAGTAGCATGTATCTATGGAATTAATTCTCTAATTGTTATTATGACCAGTTTGGTTTAATTGTAGCTGTCTATATGGATGTCTATACGTATATCTGTATGTTGTTGTAGTGTTTAATGCCATTTCTCAGCACACGATTGGCTATACATCGCATCCAGTATTAATGATGGAGGAAGAACTTGGGGGAAACCCCCAGAAAGAATGACCAACCCACAAGAAGCAACTGGCAAGCTTTAACACATTACCCAAATCTGAGACTTGAACTCATGCAGACAGAGGTGAGATGGCAGTGATCTGTAATGGAGAGCGTTTTGGACCATTCGGCCACTCGATGTTTGTAAGAATATCTATACTTATGTCTTTGCGCATGATGGATCCATGAAAGGTGGGTATGGCCAATACAAGTGTGCTACATAAGTGATACACGTGTGGGCAAACCCAAGAATTTGGGACAAGTGTGTGCTTTGTCAGTGGCCACATTTGGCTGTACAAATGATCAAGTCATATGTTTGTTTCAATTGATTGTTGTTTCAACTGAGTACAATTTGAGTCATTTTGATTACATGAGATTATTTGAATCTTATTTTCATTCCATGAGATTATTTTAATCTGACTTTCAATGTACAAAATTACATGGGATTATTTGAATCTTATTTTCATTCCATGAGATTATTTCAATCTCACTTTCAATGTACAAAATTACATGAGATTATTTGAATCCTACTCTCGTTACATGAGATTATATGAATCCTGCCATCAAAAATTTTAATTTTTTTTCATTACCTATTTGTGAATGTTTGGAAAGAGTAACTGAATGAGATGTATGTTTAGAGCATGAAAGATTCCCTGTATATGCAGAATATATATTTTTATTAATCCATTCCATACATTTCCATCTTTCATCACAGTTGTGTTGTGTTGTCAGTTGATCCAAGCATCCATTCAAGTCTTTCCTGTTACAGTTTCCTATTATAATGTGCCCCTGGGTTTCCATTACAATGTACCCATGGTTTTCTATTACAATGTGCCCCTGGGTTTACATTACAATGTGCCCCTGGATTTCTACTACAATGTGCCCTTGGGTTTCCATTACAATTTGAATCTGTCTTTCCAATTAAAATATGTCTTTTTCTTTTCCATTTTAACGGATTGTCTCTAAAACAAATTCAATTTTTTTTTAGTAGTTTTCAATATGGATTTTAAGAACCTGGTGGACATCAGGCAAGAATGGTATTAAAACAATGAAACAAGCAGCACACCATCCTTAAAGAAGTTTCTTAAGTAAGTTTCGTGTTAAAACTGCTAGTTGTGGGCTACCAAGTAGGCCACATATTTAAGCCCAGATCTGCCAGCATATTATGTGACCACGGAAAACGGACCCGGATACCCGTTGCGCCATTTAACAGGTACCCGGGTACTCGTTAGAACATGAACAACCCTTGAGCAACAAATTTTTTTCCACTAAATTATGCGTAACGCGTAAACATACATGTATATGGATTACACTTTTTCGGTATATCCACCTTCCATAAATCTCGTTTATATTAACATTCCATTAATCCCACAGACCGTATTTTAGAAAAGAGCGCTTTACGTAACTACAAGTACTCTTGTCCGTGGACTTATACTTTCCTACAGTAACATGTTCTATTTATAGCAAACCTTGTTCTACTTTCCCCACGAATTCTATTTATAGCATCTGTATGGCTTAGTGAGGAGAGAACAGACTATATTTATTTATGTTGCTACTATATAATATGTACAAATTATATGTACAACAACTTTTGAAAATTTGCTTATTGTTGATATTACGTGAATGTATGACCTAGGTTGCGAGATTTGTGTAGTCACGTGACTAGAAATGCAAATAGACAGATCCTGGATAAATTTCAGCAATGATGTACTTTCGTCTCGTCTGTCAGCAGATTAAAGGCATAACAAATGCTATGCTTGCGATTTTTTAGAAAAAAAATCATATTCCTATCGATTTCATGCTGGTATATCTCGATGAAAGATCGTTCAAGTTTGCTAGGGTGGCATGTAAGCTGCTACCCATGCTGACATCAAATGGTGTCGTCGAATTCCAACTTTTGTGGTAGGAAATGTGCTGACCCTTCACCCCAACAAGAATCATAGAATGTCCAAATATCAAAAATGGGGTGGCATGGGTCAGAGGAAACTCAGACTACTCAGACCAGTGTGATGCTGATGATATATGATATTTTGATAGTGTTGTCAACAACTTTTTTTTTGTGAATGGGTACTCGTCATTAATTTTCAATACCCGGGTCTTTCACTACGGCCGGGTAACAGAGTACCTGTAGACAACCCTAACAATGAAACAAAATCTTTTTGTCTACACTGTACCTTTTCTTCTTCTTGGTGCATGTACTCTGTCTATATCTCTACCTCTCCTGTCATATTGACGTTCTGTTCTCTCTCGTGATATCCCTCTCTTCCGCTCCCTTTCATGTGTGATTCCTCGCTCATGTGACCGTTCTCTATGACCATGTCTATGATAGCCCTCACTATCTGAGTATGGGAGGTGACCACCACCTTCAGCCTGCCTTATTATTCTTTGCTTCATCTGTCGTGCTCGTTCCTCTAATTCTTGTGTGACTGAAAAGGAAATGTTGTCTACTTGCATAAGAGAAATAGCAAATCAAAGAAATGCCGTATATAAGAAAGTCATTAAAAATCCACAATCTTCAACATAATGGCCTAATGGTTTTCTGTGATCCTAAGACTAATTTGTGAACTTCTCCAAAAAGTTACATCTCAAATTTGAATCGTTTATCAATTATCTGTTCAAGAATACAAGTATCCACATACAATTGATCTTCATCCCTTCAATTAACAATTTTAGTGATAAATCTATGTAAAATCTCAGTCAATGGAGAAATCTGTGTACTTTACAAAGTGGAAACTTGATTAGCCTACTTGAACAAGGGAAGTAACTCACCTCTATCTCTACTGGCTCTCTGTGCCTCTAAAGGAATGGCTGGAAGTTGTCTTTTCTTTGGAGAAGGTGTACTAGTGGGTGTTCCACTAGAAACCCTGGCTTGGCTGCTAGGCAGGGAAGATCTACAGAAAAGATTATTGTAATCAAGCATAAAAGTAGCATAGTGTATGTATGCTGTGAAACATATAACAGTCTACACACAATAATTAAGACTACTGAGGCTATATCATGATGCCTCAGTGCTAGACATCACTATAAACTGTCACAATGCAGACATCATAGCCATATGACTGAAAAAGTTTTAAAGCTATGTTAAAAATCCAAATCACACACACACTAATTCAGCTGGCTAACTGTCCTGAAAGAAGAATCATGGGATACTGTTCTTAATAATTCCAGATCAGGTCAGTGTATGTAATATCAGCATGAAATGGTTCTATTTTACATTTCCAAGACTTTACCCAAGCTTTTGACTGTATATAGTTTTTCTGTGTGCTTTTTCTCATTTTCCTTATTTTCTTTTGCAGGCCAAAATTATTATGTGCCTCCTCAATGTAAGGTTTTTAACTAAGCTAGCTTAAGACCGGATTTAGATACATTTATCTGAAGAAAAAAAGAAATACCACGAATGACACCATTTCGATTCTTCAGAATGTGTGTGGTAATTTTAACCATGAGGTTAACCAGGGGTTACTCAATGGGTCATCTCGTGTATACAATGATTTTATTTCCTCAAATGATAACAAAGATGTCTACAAAAGGCTCCAGTTTCTAGATCTAGTATGATTGCTCATTTATCTCTCATGGCATCTGGTACCCACTGTGGAGCCAGGTTTTGACCGCCATCCAAAGAAAGTGCTAATACATTAAAAGGTCTATAGTCATTAATGTACATATCTGGGCATTAAAGACAATTACCTTTCTCTCTGTCTATAGTAATATACAAAACATGTTATAATTTCTTCAGGTCTACAGACTTTAATGTATATGTCCTGGCATTAAACATAATTACTTTTCTTTCTGTCTATAGTAATATACAAAACATGTTATAATTTCTTCAGGTCTACAGGCTTTAATGTATATGTCCTGGCATTAAACATAATTACTTTTCTTTCTGTCTATAGTAATATACAAAACATGTTATAATTTCTTCAGGTCTACAGGCTTTAATGTATATGTCCTGGCATTAAACATAATTACTTTTCTTTCTGTCTATAGTAATATATAAAACATGTTATAATTTCTTCAGGTCTACAGACTTTAATGTATATGTCCTGGCATTAAACATAATTACTTCCCTTCGGTCTATATAGATATACTGGTATTTAACTCATTAAATTTTTTACCCATTTTGATAATTTATATCTTAATAATCTTTCTTGATTATTGTGTCTTAGATTAGAACATTTCTATCTCTATTGTCGGGAATGTGTAATGATGTACCTGGGAATTTCAACATGTCAGAAATGTGCATGTTAAGCTAGGTTTCGTTATATCCTCTACATGCCACTAAATGACACATGACAATACTTCAGTTCATTTCATTACAAAGAATTCTGGTTGCAAATCTGGTGTTTTCCTTTTAATTCACAAATAATCTCAGCTTCCATGTATTTTAACAAAATCATGCTATGTAAGTAAACTCACAATCATTAAAAAAATTAAATCTGTTAACCTAACAATCTTATCTCATGCACAGTGTGTGTGATATTTGTATTTTTAACTTAGTTTTAAAAAACATTAAATCTGTTAGCCTAACAATCTTATCTTATGCACAGTGTGTGTGATATTTGTATTTTTAACTTAGCTTTAAAAACATTAAATCTGTTAGCCTAACATTCTTATCTCATGCAGAGTGTGTGCGATATTTGTATTTTTAACTTAGCTTTAAAAAACATTAAATCTGTTAGCCTAACAATCTTATCTGCTGCACAGTGTGTGTGATATTTGTATATTTAACTTAGCTTTAAAAAAAAGATTTGGTCATTTTGCTATCATGTCTGCATTGTGGCAGCATACAGTGATTATCACGCACTGGGGCATCGTGTGACAGACATGTACCATGATGTTCCACCAAGTAACATCCTCCCCGCACCAGGCCAAATAGTCCAAGCACTAACCTCTTAATGCTGAGCACCTAACAAGGCAGATGTTAGTACCGTTTGTATGTCTTTGGTATGATTCAGACGGGGATCAAACCTATGACCTCCCGCATCCAAGATGGAAGCTCTAACCACTTGGCTACTGTGACAACATTACCCCAACTAGATTTACTGCATCAATTCGTACAATAAACATATCAACAAAACATAAATATCTTGTTATATGAAAAATTTAATAAACAATGATAAAACATTAAATGAAGCATTATGTATAGGTGATAAGTTAATAACAAATCATAAAATCTTGAGAACCTTTACTTATCGACTGAGTAATCAACTAATACAGCCATAAACTATATTGACACATGAAAAAAAGGTCAATGCAAATCAATGTTCTTTTCAATACAAATTATAATATAATTAAAAATATTTACAAAATATTTGGATTACATAAAAGGAAATATTTCACTCTTGAGACAATAATGACAACAGACTGTACCGCCAAAATGATACATGTCTATTTCAATTAAGAACAGCATGAAATATTTTTTTTAAATATCCAAACCTTGCTTGAAATGCTCTCAAAGATACAAACCCAAATATGTATTTCCCCAAAGATTCCAATAAAAAGCTAAACCACAAATTGGTTCAGGAATTTATTAACTGAATATAGTGGTGTGAAAACCAGAATGACTATATACAAAATAGGTTAGCAGAAGGAAATCTGTCACTGAATGAAACTGAAATGACAACTTGCTAATGCTGCACGTAATTGTTGAAATGCACGATCGTTTAATGTGTTAACTGTTTTGATTAGGGACCATTCACAGAACTTTCAGTTAATACATGAAATAAGAAGGCATGGTCTGACAATCATCTATTCCATCACTTGTTTTTGAGTGTGGTTCAGACAACCTGAACTTTTAATTTTTCAGCTGCTTTAAAGAAAAATACAAGATTCCTGGAAATGGGATATTTACAATAATGGAGATATATGGTGGATTCATTTCAAACACAAGGAAATCATTTCTGAAGAATATGGGGGATAAATTCTGGGGAACTGAATTAAGACTGCCTGACTAAAATCAGGAAGATCCAAGTTTCTATCTCACAAATGCCACTAATTTCTCCCATGAAACTGGTGAGCTCATTGGCTCTACATTCAAAACTCCAAGGCACTAGTATGGGTGGTTGTCTTAAAGGATCCATAATTGGGGAATTAGCAAAGATTGTAGAAAAATAATGTCTATGACAAGCAGATACACAGTAGTAGCCTATTATGGAGCTGACTGTCCACTCAAATTAAATTAGGAAGGTACTGGGTTCAAGCCCTTGTCCAACTGCAATAATTTATTCCTTGTATCAAACTTTGTAACCACCGAATATCACATGTCTTTACAGTATACCAACCTATGATCTGGTGGAGAAAGTGAACCTGAAACAGCAGCTGAGTCTAGTAAACGATGGTGGGGGACTGGTGACCGCAGCCTTGTCCTGGTATCAGGTGCTGGTGACCTTGACCTCTGACCAGAAGTATCTGTTATGGAAAGTTGGTTGTCAACCACTGCCTCTGAACTTGGAAGTCTCCATCGTCCATCTATTGTACCAGGTACTGATATAAAAAATGCAGAAAATTATGTACATTTGTAAAACTCGTCCAACTCAAAACCATGCCCATTTTGATCCAACATTCCCCCCAGTCAGCCAAATCTGAATTTATATCACTTGCTTGAAATCAAAGAGAGAACAAAGTAGACCCTGATTTATTGGTGCAGTGTTACTGCTGATGTGTGTCTACAATGGATATATTATAACACACAATTAACATATAAGAGATCCCTTTCCCATCAACCCCCATCATTTATTAAGGAACAAAGCAAATTTTTAAAGTAAATTGTTTCTCCGAGAATACTTACCCAATCACTTAACATTAGGGATATAAGCCTGCTACCTCTTGAATCCAGCCCTACTAAAAGACGAAAATTTGTCTTTTCTCCTAAAGACAAAGGGCAATAACTCTCGCCCCTTACCTCCCCTTGCCAGCGCCAGGTGTTGATAGTTATTAAGCTGAGCGATATATACTATACGAGGATGCTCGCATGGCAGGGTGGTTGGGAGGGTTTTTAAGTAATGTGATTGGGTAAGTATTCTCGGAGAAATATAATTTACTTAAAAAATTTGCTTTCTCATTTCAAATACGTTCCCCAATCACATAACGTTAGGAGAATAGGTAATAGGAGGAGGGAATGCTGAGCATCCTACCTCTACCCTGGGTATCCTCTAGGGAATGATGGCTGGATTCCCCATTTGAACGATAACCCATTCTCCTAATTTCATTAGCAACACAGCCCAGGGTCACATTATATTATATGTGACCCCTTTATACAGTTAAGAAGATAGTTATTGAAATCTTCTTAACTACAAAAATTTTTCTGGCAAATTCAGCGAAGCTGATGGGCTGTGCTGATTGTTTTAAATGGGTCTGGTGGTCATCTGGGCTGCCAACACCGGACCTACTAGATTCAAGGTTTGCCTTTGCGAGGTCAAATCTTTGAGATAAAACTGGAGAAGGTTGACTCTGCATGCCAGCCAACAGCTTCTATTATATCTTGGATCGAAACATTGCGTTTGAATGCAAGGCTCACTGAGATTGCTCTAATCTTATAAGCGATAATCTTCATGAGGCGACTCTGATATTGTGAGACCTCAGAGTACGCTGAGTGTATGACACACATCAGCCATGAAGCAAGGGCTTGAGGGGTGATATCCCATTTTCCAGCTGTCACCAGAAGAAAAGGTGCTTGCATGTGGCCCAAAACGCCTCTGTGCGTATACAATAGTGCTTGAGTGCACAAACAGGATCTTGCATGGCTGCTGCTCCTGACCTATCTATGGAAGAAAGCGAGCCAATGACAACTATTTAGACTATATCAGGTCTAAGTGGGCAGAAGCAGTCAACGCATTGGCTATGGAAAGGTGAGCTGCCCTGTTAATAACTCTAGCAATCCAGACCATCGCTTCCCAAGCATGATCATTGCCGGATTTTCCTGTGAGTCGGAAAATGGCTAGTGAAGCCAAGTCTAACATTGAAGACGAAGCGACTACGTTTAGGACTAGCTTTGACGTGGCATTGAAGATCAGTACTGAAGGTGTCTGATTGAGTTTTGTACCAGCTACACTAGAACATCGCTGGTACTTGGCTTTCTGAAGGATATCGTCTCTTCCTCCCATTCAAGATCTACAGACGCCTTAACTTTGTAGTCTTGAATGGCGGTAGGAGGTGGTGGGCATTCAGAAGTTGCCAACACCCAATAAATTTCCTCCACTGCGGCTTTGAAGCTAAACTCAGTCCGTTCCATGACTGGATCTGTGTACGGCTGATTTGCAAGAGTTTCGTCACACTCACTGTATGCCGAGTCGTGTTCTGGTCAACGTTCCCTCTAAGCTGCACGTGCAGCTGCTCAGGCATCCCTGCGCAGCTGAACTGTCAATTTTTTGCTCAATCCAACATTAAATTTTGCTCGTCTTCGTAATGCTTGCGCAGTGCAGCAAGCACTGAGTGCACATCTACCATTGCTTAGAAGGGAAATTGGTTCTGGTACAGCTTGCATCTCTGGATAGAGCATACCAGGTGACATAGATGACGCAATTCCGTCATCCTTGACAACTTCACTAATTCTCCCTTGTGGCGAAGCCATGAACATATGGACAGCCGGCACTGCCAGCTGGTTTGTCTGGCGAATGGTCGGCCTGAATGTCAGCAACGGTCCGGCTATCACCGGTACCGGCCGCTCCAATGGACTGGCTGGACAGGCAGATTTCTCACTAAAACCTCCATCATAGTATTGGCATGTTGCCGGCGGTACAGCTTGAAGGACAGATTTGTCACTAAAATCCCCGTAAATCATAGTTGGTTGGACCATTGGTGCAATATGGGACAGCTGGACAGCTGGAGACGTCAAACAGATCCAATGGATCTGATAAAAAAAAAAACATGCATCCTGACTTACAGGCCGGTAGGCCATGCTCAGATATGTGGGGGACTTACGCCCACTGGGCAGGCGAAAATTATGGGAACACTCCCCCAAAGAGGTAATATCCGGCCTGATGTCAATAGGTGTGTCGTAGTTTCCTGGACCATCTGTTCAAAGGCGGACTGTTGTACCATGTCAACATTATTTTCCTCTCTCTTTTGCTGCCTTCTGGACTACATCAGCCCACAATGGCTCTGTCCATGTATTACACACGCTGCATGGTACAGATGATGTACACTTGGTACATACAATACAAGTGTCATGGTTGTCTTCTTTTGTTTGAACTTTTTGCATTTCATGCATTTGGTTGACATTTCTACTGAAATGACAAAAGAAGATAAAACAAACCACAAATTAGCATGTTATTAATTCGCTAATACCACAACCATTACTAACGGAGTAAGCAAATTATTCAGTGCCGCGTTAACTCTTAAATGACGAAACGAGTACCGCATTAGCGTGTTGCCACATGGTCGTCAACAGACGAAGTCCGTAAAAAATGACAAAGTCACTCAAAATTTGAAAAAAATGTAAAATAATGTATACAACCTGTTGAAGAAAGATTGTCCAACACAATAATTCCAAATTTGACTTAGGATGATCCAATTTTACACTAAGATGGCTTGGATTATCTGGAGGTGTAATTGTACGTTGTGAACAGTACAAGTGAAGCTTATGAACTAGCGATACCTGGCGGTGGCAAGGTTAGGTAAGGGGCAAGAGTTATTGCCCTTTGTATATAGGAGATAGCCAGAAAAGACGAATTTTCGTCGTTTAGTAGGGCTGGATTCGAGAGGTAGCAGGATTATATCCCTAACGTTATGTGATTGGGTAAGTATTTGAAGAAGAAAGTAAACAACTGTAACATTAAGATTATCTAGAAACATTTCCCTGTGCTATCAATCTAATGTGTGGATGGACAGACAAATGGATGGATGCTAAAGTGATAATACCCTGTCAAGCTTCTGATAAAGTCAACTCTGAGATCCTGGGTCCAGATTATTATATCGGGAAAGTGATTGAATATAAAGATATTTCACATAGAGATTGAATATGACAGGAGATTTGACACTTCTTTACAGACAAAAAATACCAGAATGAGAAACAATTTCCACAGCATTCCTTGTTGTCAAAAGGGCACTTTGTATTTATCATCTACACTGAAGATTTTTTCCATATGACATCTAAGAGGTAAATATATCTCTCATTTTGTATCCCCTTAATAAAACAAAACGAGTGTGTGTCAAGTGAATTCAGTATCCAGTTTGACTTGCATTAGCAAATATCTTCATATTATGGTGACCTGGTCTTTAGATTATATAAGTATTTTCATGTTGAGACAACTCAAAATTCAGACTAATTTGTAAACAGACAGCTAGTCAATCATACATGGGGACCCATAATCACACACTGTGCACAAAATTTTATCTTGTACTCAAATTTCAAAATCTTTTTTTTCTAAAAATGTCTCTCTGAATGGAGTTATAGCAAATAAAAGTTGGCATGATATTAATGTTTAAATATATACATGCATGCCAATTTTAAATGAAATGCCAAATTCTAAACATTATTTTCAACTGGCACATAGAATGCGAGTTCAAATTTTGTGCTTCAACTGTCTCAAGACTACAGGACCTGATTTTCGAGTTGTGCCCAAGTCAGAGTAGGTGAATATTTGTCTTTTCGTAATGTCACTTTTTATTTTCAAATTCCATTTTAACTGCATGATTCTTTGAGCTATGACCTGACTGGTGACAGCTAAAGTAGCCAATGGCAACTGAATGCCTCAAGGGCTGCATAGCATGTCCGACTCATGACCAAAATGGTGCAGGTTTGCAGGTTTACCATCCAACTAACCTGGGTCATCTACCATGGTGTGTCCTTGACCACGTCATTCAACTTCAATTGTCCTGGAACTAGATAACCCATTTGTGTTGCTGAACAATAAAGCACCAATCTAAACCCAACCAATCCCAAATGGTTATTTAATCTGGTGAAACAAGCTACTATGTCTAATGTATTTTCCTTCCTTATCACACTGAGAATACAGACAAAATTTAAACATTTTAACAACTTTAGAATATTCAGTAGGAACCCAACACAAGGAACAGCTTTAAGTTTCCTGGTTTATTAGGCTCCAAATCAGTGGCTACCATAGTACATATCATTACTATTTCTTACTATTTAGTATTTAGTCTCATCGCGGAGTACTATCCTCAGTATTATACTATCAATTAGCAAACTCTATCAATTCATGGTCAATTTAAAAGGGACTAGTGAATAACTATTTGACAAGAAAATATAAAGTTGGAGAACCCAAATCAGCAATGTGCCATATCAAATAAGTTTTTCTTTCCTCAGTTCAAAAAATGAATTAGCTGTTTATTTATTACAGACTCCATTTGTATGCTTGCTAAATAACATTAGCTTTACTATATGAATGAAATTCAAAACAATGATTTGGTAATTTTAAAAGTTTCTTGCACTGCATCTAAAACTATATCACAGATTTCAAACCTGATTAGTTCAAATCTGATATAGAAATATATTTATCACTTTTATTTAATGCCAGATCAAGTGTCAACTATTAACTGAGTAACTAATTCTGCAAAACATCATGGAAGACTACTACCATTAGAACTGAGCCCTGTTTTAGCAAGCTCTGTCATTTCATGGTCAAATTATATACGAGTAAGTGCATTGCTTTTTTCCAATTAAATATGGAAAAATCCAGAACATGAATTAGAATAAACTGCATCATTATCATGTGGTCACTCACTCTAATTTCCATCAGTATTGTGTTACTAGGCTCTAATTCCCATCAGTATTGTGTGGGCCCTCACTACAATTTCCATCCTTGTTGTGTTAAATGACTGTAATTCCCATTACTGGTAGTATTGACTGGTCCCTCGCTATAACTCTCATCAGTATTGTGTAACTTCACTGTAATTCCCATTAGTATTGTGCGGACCCTCACAATAATTTCCATCAGTAATGTGTAGGCCCTCACTATAATTTCTGTAAGTGTTGTGTTAAATTACTGTAATTCCCATTAGTACTGTGTTACCTCACTCTAATCCCCATCAATATAGTGTAGGCCCTCAATATAATTCCCATTAGTAATGTGTTACCTGACCCTAATACCCATCAGTCTAGTGTAGGTCCTCTCTATAATTCCCATTAGTATTGTGTGGGCCCTCAATGTAATTCCCCTCATTATTGTGTAAGTAACTATAATTCCTATCAGTATTTTGGTCCCTAACTGTAATTCCCATCATTAATTTGTTACCTCATTAATTTTCATCAGTATTGTGTTAAATGACTGTAATTCCTAATGGTATTATGTTACCTCACTATAATACCCATCAGTATTGTGTAGGGCCTCACTATAATGTCCATTAGAAGTGTATTAAATCACTGTAACTCCCATCAGTACTGATTTCCTTCAATGTAATTGCAATCAGTATTGTGTGGTCTCTCACTATAATGCCATCAGTAATGTGTGGTCTCTCACTATAATGCCATCAGTACTGTGTGGTCTCTTACTATAATGCCATCAGTACTTGTATGGTCTCTCACTATAATGCCATCAGTACTGTGTGGTCACTCATCATTCATAACAGTATTATGTGGTCATTCACTATAATGCCCTTCAGTATTGTTTGATCTCTCAAGCAGCAGAGAGGGTGAACCCTACAACGTTTTCAGACAAAATTTGATTGAAATCCTAAAACGAGCCGTCCTATAATCTCATTTTAACCAAAAAGAGGGCGAACCCTACAACGTTTTCAGACAAAAAAAATTGATTGAGTCCTTAAAACGATCCGTAGGATTTCGTTGAAATCTACGAAATCTCATTTTAACTAAAAAAATGAAAACGAAGATTTTTACGATTTTTTAATTAATTTTGGTCGCAACTTGTTGTCATCCACCCTCTCTGCTGCTTAGTGATTTCATCACTGGGTTAACAAAAAATAATAAAATGATTTGATCCAGTCTTTATGATGAAAGTCCTTAGGACGAAAATCATTTAGGATTTCACAAACAAACTAATCACTAACACCTCCTCTTGTAGATCAATTAGATTATTTGACTGGTCGGTGAGTTTGAAATTAATTCTGGTTAATGAATCATTATGGCATCGCATGTAGACAGGATTAATTGGGTTTTCAATAATTAAAAATCCTGGAGGAGCTGTTGGTGCAAACGAATACAAAATATATCCTTGCTGAGCTTGATTTGATTGCTCTAGATTAATTTGATAGCTTCCTTCGATAACATCACATACTAAATTGAGCGCAATCACCGATGAAATATTCACGTTGAACGGAGCGATATGCCTACCGCCACCGTCTGGGTCATTATTGTGTTTGAGGATTTTTATTTCCCCTGATGATGTTTTTTTCCATGCATCATGAATTATTTTAAAACCAACATCGATGGTGTCACTGAGAAGTTTTTTTAGTTCTGGTACGTTATATCCTGGTAGTTTGAATGTGGGGATATCTTCAACGCGGATTTCATAGTCTAATGCAAATTCTGTTCTCGATTTTGGGTTACCTTCATCTAATATAACTCGAATGATTTGTGAATTAAATACTTCCATATCGTCGATAATTTTATTGCATGTTTCTACGACGCTGATAAATTCATCTCGGGTGAGAGAACCGGATTTAAGAGATATTAACAACAGTGAAAAATCATTATTCATTGCTGTGAAATTTTTAACGATTTCAGGTTTTTTAGCAAAAGCATACTCTGGCAATGATCTACCATCCGCCCTTTTTGGGAATATGAAACCAAAAAAATCTAAAGTGTTTTCGTGCTCTTTATAACTCTTTATTGGATTATCAGGTTTTATTCTGTCGGTGATATAATCAGATTTTTGTGGTTCTGGTAAATCAACGGTTTTTCCCCCTGGTGGTAATTCAGGCCATCCTAGTACGGTTCTAATAGAACTCTGATATATATCTACGACATATCCTTCTGAGTTTATTTCAATTGCGGATGATAGCGTTGGTTCATGAACCGTTATAGCGATTTTTGATTCTTTTCCAGTAATCGATTTTATTCTACGCGCGAATTCATTATTGATTTGTTCGATTTGGTATGACCCTGTTGGTATCGAAACAACTTTCCAGTCTGGGGTTCCGTCGGGTTTATTCTCATTTGCAAACACTAAAGAATTATTGGGTTGTTGACCACCAAATGATTTTGATCTGATATTAGGCCAACTGTGATACACTCGTAATTTTGCTAGCGCTATCTCCTTCACGGGGACTGGGCTAGGGAAATTCACACTAAACTCGGGTTCCGTTGATGTTATTGATATCATACTTGTTTGTACTGGGTTCGTGTTCTCCACTACTCGTTGAAGTAATTCCTGCGGTGTTGTCATTGTTATTATACTCATGATTTATTTCTAATTTTGGTATCGAGGAATCATAAATACTGACCATCACTGAGAACTCACAATCTGGTAATGTTGATATTATTGAGATCATTTTGTTTTTTGGGTTCGTGTTTTCTGATTCCATCGGTGTTGTCATTGTTATTATACTCATGTTGTCGCTCTAATTTTGATATCGCTGAATCAAAAATACTGACCATCGCTGAGAATTCACTATCTGATATAATTGTATTATCGAGTGACGATGATATCATCAATGATAATTGCGAATATGCGGTTGATGCAATATGAAATTGAAGTAAGTAATTCTGCAGTTTACTCTGGCTGCATGATGATATCTTTTTGTTATCCCGGTTGATATACCCCCGATTGTAGCCACCGCAGAAATGCAAATTGGAACTACGACCGGGGCAATCATTATAACCGATCCAAGTATTATTCCGGCGCCAGTGAGAACGCTTGACACCGAGTACATAATAATATCAATTGCGGTGATTCTTCGTCGGTATTTTTTTATTTTTATTTGATACTCCTCAGTGAGGGTTTTGAGTCTATTCTGAAATTCTCTGACCTGATCATAGCGACATTGTGTTGATGAAATCATTGTTATTTTAAAAAAGCTAGCGTTTTCAATTGTGAAATCCTTTCAATTTAGTTATTTACTTAAATCCGCTACGAATTCCACATACCAGGTTACTGAAACCCCAATCAAATTTTTATCAGTAGCTGTTATAGTGAACTTTTCAGTTGTATCCTTGTCGATGATCGTTGAAATCGTATTATTAACCCCGGATGAACTCGACGATGATATATTAAATTGAGTTAATGGTGTTACTAGTGTTAATCGATAAATACCCTTAACGGTTGCAGTGATATTTAATTTGTTGTTTGTAGGTGTCCACTCAAATGATCCGTGTTGGATTGTGTATACCACGTTGTTGGTTTTCTCATGAGGAATTTTTGTTTTTTCAATGATTGTTATCATCCTCGAAAAATCACCTTTGACGGCTTCGATGAAGTTTTTTGTCTCATCGATGGATTTTTTAATATCAGGGAGTTTTATTTCAATTTTATCCAACTGGGTTCCAATAAATTTATCAATGATATTTCTACGAAATGATATAAACTGTTTTCCGTTTTCTTCAATTTTAGATTCAAGTGTTTTTAGTACAAACAGAGAATTGTTTAACTCATCGTTGAGAGTTTTTAATCGATCTGTAATCGTCGAAACGATTACACCCGGTTTGAGTTTACCCTGATCGGAAAAAAGCGCGATAGTATTTTCGATTGCGTTTTGTTGTTTAACCAAAATATCATCCAGAGAAATATTACTGGTTTTCAATTTACCCTGCTTGTCTTGAAATACAACTATTTCGTTCGGGTCAACACTTGTTAAGTTCAACGTCTCAGCTATTTCATCTTTGATTAGTTTTTTTACATCCTTGACAGAATCAGGTGGTGCAGTGCCATCGGGTTTGGGTTTCAAAGATCTCCCCCAAATATCAATCATGTTATTGTAAAACTCTTTCTCTCTTTAAAATCGTTTTTGACGACTTCGTCGTTGCCAGCGATTACTAGTGTATTCATTAACGACAACATGTGGTGGTTTTCCGCTTGGGTTACTCAAGGAGTTAGAAATAGCGTCAAGGACATTTAATACTTCGCTGCCACATATTGGTGGGTCAATCATCGTTTGTGTTGGTAGCGTAGAATACCAAGTCTTCATTGGAAGGGTTTTTATATAACGCAAAAACTCTTTTGGTGGGGCTAATCCATATGAATCGAAATAGACAATCCCACGTGGATCAATAGCGTATGCAACCCAGTGAGTTCCAGGTCCGGTGCTGTTATCGAGATTAATAATACCTGTTTCAACGCTGTTTGGTTGATGTGGTAATTGATCTTTCATAAAGACACCTCTGAAGTTTTTAATCGCCAGCTTTTTAGCAGCATCCATTAAATCAAAATTGGACATAGGAATCTTCGATTCCCGAATTAATAAATCGTTCCTGGTAGTCTTAGACCCTTTCCGCTGTACCACGAATACGGGGTTCCTGGTAGTCTTAGACCCTTTCCCTTTTTTTTATATCCTTTCCCAGTTGCTTTCTGTAGTGCCATTCCTGCCGCGGTACCAACGGCTCCTAACGCCGCTGCTTTAGCCACCGCTGGGGCTGCTGCTGCAATCAAGGCCGGAATCGCAGCTAACAACGGAAATATACCGCCTGTTTTAATCATATTTTTGATAGCAGCCGCAGAAAGAGTAATCTGAACACCCTTTTTTGCTACTAGTGCATCATTGAAATGTTTCACCTGACGAGTTGTCAGCGATAATTTATTTGCACCACCAGTCATTTGGTTGGGTTTCAACGTGATTGTGGTTCCACATTTTTTAGCCGATTCTGATTGCAATTTTTTGATTTGACCAGGAGTTAACGCAACACTAATAACACTATATGACATTATACATAATTGATTGATTCTAAATCGTTTACAATTTCAATTACATGTTTTCCACTGGTGCATCTACCACTCTCATTCTTCCACCAACACCTTCAAGTAGCATTGATTTATCACTGAGAATGACAGCAACCGCTCTATAATTCGGGATAAGGATAGGAGGTACCCCACCAACTGGTGGACCAGTCGGACGGGTTACACGGGCTCTAAAGTGTATATCAACGACAGATTGTCTCATCAAATCGAGATGTTCCAATGAGAAGTAATAGATCGGATAGAGGCTTTTAAAATCCAATTGTGATATTTGCAAACCAGTATCCACATTTAGATCACGTGCCATAAACGACAATAGGTTATGATACACGCGTGCAATATGATTCTGACCGTAATCAAGTTGTATATCCTCGGATGGTTCCTGCTGTCCGTTTATTCTCAGCGAGACTTCACTAACACCTAACTGATCAAATATCATATGGCTTCGTTCTTGATTACCAACTCGCGCATTATTCTGTAACGCTACGAATATATGACGTGGAGCTGAAACACCTTGTTTTGATGCCAGGTGCCATGTGAATGTACCATCAACATTGTCCTGTTTGATATCCGTAGTCACTGATAACCAACTTAACAACGACTTTCCTCCTTGGTCCATAAATGATAACAATTTTTCTTCTGCTATGATTGATGGAGTTAACACTGGCATCCACAATGATAGTTTTGTTAAAATGACTTTACCGGCAGCAACCCCAGCATTACGCCAGATTGCATCATCATCAGTACCCTTTCGTACAAGCGCTACTGTGTGTTTAGCTCCATAAATAACTTTTCGGACGTTTCTACAGAATCCAAATATATGATGCAGTGGAATCGCACATGAAAATCGTCGACGCTGCCCATGCAACGTTGCTACACGTGTTGCAAATCCTAAATTGAGATTACCATTAACGCCTCCGAGAATATCAAAAGCAGCTCCGGGTCTAGTTCGACGTTCTGGATTAGCTGCTTCCTGTTGATCGGCTTCTGCATTATCTCTTGCTGTTAACACTTTAATGAATTGAAGGTGGTCAGCGTTATCAGAGGTATCCTTTGCAAACATCATAGATGGACCCGCTGATCTTGAATAATCATCAGAATATCTCGCTAACCCTATGATTGTTGTGGCCACATCAACTTCACGGTCAATGGATTCAATTTCTTTTCCATCAATGAGATATCTAGCGCTTTCAAATAACGCCATTATGCCGTTATTAACAAAACCAACTCGGACATTTGCGTTATTGTCATATGGGGTATCAGCTGCAACATTTGTTACAAGTTCTCCTTCTACTTCAATAAATGCCTCACACGGTAGGAAGTATTTACTGGTATCATGAACTTGAAGTTCAATTCGCGATCGGAGATCTGGTTGTACTGCGTGATAAGAATAAAATTGATAATCGCGTACAGAATCATCCTTGCCAACTGGGGCATCTATATCAAATGCTGGATCACGTGACTGTTTGAACATTTTATTCTATTTATCAGAGTCTAAATCGCGATTTCCCATTTCATCGTCGTGTTTTTTTAAAGCCACTTCCTGCTATCATGTTTGCTATCATGTTATTTTGGTCCTCTTGATTTATCAAGGGAGTCACCATCGACGCTAATTTTTCATCTACTGCGTTATTTATAATTCTACTAACACTTGCAGGCATTTCTGCTGTAGACGGTAACGGTACCGGTTTCTTTTTTCGTCTCACTAATGATGTTATTTTATTCTTCGCAGTTGAAAACGCTTTTCCAGCAAGATCTCCAACAGCACCAATACCCTTATCACGAATAACATCAATGGCTTTCATTCCTAGTTGTTTAGCTAACGGCATCACTTTTGGAGCCATTCTCGCAAATAACCCTGCAATGGTATTGCCTAAACCATCTCCGTAGTATGCTCTATAAACCGGAAACCGTGAATTAACTACGTAGACGGGGGTTGGTTTATCATGATTGTAGTGTATGATCATTATTTTAAATCAGAAACAATTTTTCAATTGTTATTTATCTAATCGATTCAGTCACTATGATAACCATGGACGGTTTCACCGTCTACTAACTCGCCAATGAAATCTCGATATGTGCTGATATCCATGATACCACCCTGAAATAATCGTCTACAGATATCAGCTGCTTCATTAATTATTTCCGGTGAGTTATTTCCAGCTCGGAAACCTCCTACAAGAACTTCTAATCGTGATATATCATTGATAACACTACCAGGACATGTCGTGGTAGAGTCAAAGACATCATTTGGATTTCCAATCGAATATCCTTTTCCGCTTGTTTCCTTAGTTGTACCAGTTGCGCCTTCACTATCATCAAGTAATTGCCTTTGTCGGCCTCGTTCTTGTTGTTTTTGTATACCATAACTATCAACTCCTATTTTAAAAGTTCTGTACTCAACTGTATCCTTTTTCAAATTACCAGTAATCCCCTTATTCGTTTTATACAACCAATTAACCCAGTCGTCTCGGCTTATTCTACTGTTTTTATACTCGTCTTTTAAAAAGTCCTTTTTAGAATCAAAGCTTTTGGCGGCGAAATCACCAAAGGTCGTATAATCCTTGAGTTTCTCCAATTGAGGTTTTTTTATTTGTGTTATAGCTTCTTCGGTGAGTTTGTCTATAAAGGGGATACCTCTTGGGGTGACGACATCAACAGGTTGTGGTTCAGGTGTAGAAACTCTTTGAGTTTCAGGCGCAGAATCATCAATATCAGCTAGTCGTTCATACTCGCGTTGAGTTTTTATATCACTGGATAGCTGTTGTATTCCTGCGCGTGTTTGTCCGGCCTCTGCTGCTATCTTTTCAAGCGTATCAAGCAGCGGCGCCTTCTTTACTCGTTCTCGCTCAGGAATATCTCCATATATCGCTGCTTCAGTTAGCTTTTTCACATCTTTGGTCGCACTTGTTATCGGAGAAAACAGTTGTTCACTTGACACAGAAAAGTCAGTCTGCGCTTGTTGTCGTTGTTGTAGTTTATTCCGTACAGAGTCACGAATTGGTACAAATCTCTTAATTGCATCTAATCGTTCACGAGCCAATCGGGTTGTTAATGCTTCATTGACCATTATTTGAAATCAGAAACAATTTTTCAATTGTAAAACAATTTTTCAATCCCGACCTAACACCATCGGATGGTCATGGAAGTGTTATTTCATCCTATAACGGCTTCTATCAATGATGGCGAAAGTCACATAATTGCTATAAATAATAATAATACTGTGACTTTCGCCATTCTATTTTTGATCAATCCGAACCAGCCATCAATTTTTTATTCACTGTTTCTGACATTATCAATCAAAAAATGCTAAAAAAAATTAAAATCTCTATGAGGGACGGTCACAATCAAATAATGATTAATGGTCGGGCAATCAAATAATGATAAATGGTTGGTCAATCAAAATTGTTCATTTTCTTGAATTAACGCCCGTAGGTTTCTAACTTTAGAATTAACCTCCTTTTTCAATTCGTATTCGTACCCCAATTCTTTTCGTATTCGTTCTACGATGGTATATAACGGAGCGAACACACTTACGTCACTGGAGAATGCGAGAGAGTCCTTAATAGAATTCTGAATTCTTTTGATGAGTGCATATTTCTTTGGCAGCATGTATTTATTGTTGTTAACTCCGTATTCTATATCCTGAAAATCAGACATGATTTGATCAGGATTTAACCCATCTGATAGTTCAATATCCCAACCTTTCAATTTTGAAATCTCGGATATGATGCTATTCATGTTTTCAGAATTCATTATTCTATAGCAATGACATATTTCTAAATGAAAAATATGACGCATTAGACATAACTAAATTTAATTTTCTGTCCGCGATTTTTTGAAAACGCAGATCGATAAACCCCCTCTGCAACATATCGTACTGAGGGTGGACAAATATCGAAGTGCCTACCGGCTTCATATAATGATTGAAATATTTTTTCTTCGTTAGTTATCGTATTCAAAGATTTCACAGGTCTCGCTTTTTTCGAGTATTTCCCAGTCCCCCCTCGTTCGGTATTCTCACTTTGTGTAACAGCCTGCAGATTTGATAAAGAATTGTTTTTCGGATTAGAATCGATATGATCAATGACAGAATCATCCTCGATCAATCCATGGAAACACTCGTACACGAAACGATGATTGAGATATTTCTTCTTTCCAGCACCAAACATCAAATACCCCATACCATTATCCCACCCAACTGGTTTCTTCAGTCTGCGGTTTCTTACAACACCATCACTGGATGCTTCATAATTTGTGATCACAGGATGTTGTCTGAATTCTTGGTTCATTCGTATATATAATACTATTGTTTGTCTAATTCATTGTTTGGTTTAATGATAAATCTTTCGATGTAGTCTTGAGGAGTTCTTATGATTTTATCCCTGATACTGACTTTGTCAGCGTCAAGAATACTGACTTTGTCAGCGTCAAGAATACTGACTTTGTCAGCGTCAGGGTCATAATTTCTGATTGATTGTCCATTTTTTATTCTTTTATCATAATAACGCTTCAATTCCCTATATCGTTTACCACCACAATTCAAACACAACCGTGATTTCCCCCTAACCCCAACTCCACATAGAATACAGGGTAACGGACCAAGGCTTCCACGACGAAAGCTTTGCATATGATACCCACAAAACTCACTTCTGCATGATTTGTTACACGGGATTACTGATCCAATCATAAGCCACTTGCAGTGATTCATTATATAAAAATCTTTCATTTAAATGCTTGTTTTAATTATAGAATGAGCGAATTAAGGAAAACGCCTTCGAAAAATGCTGAATTCAATGTTGATAAAGAGTTTAAGAGATTATTAAAAATCAATCCTAGATTTAATCTCGATAGACCCAAAAAACGTATCAAACGTCCAAGAGACGGAAACATGAAAGAGTTTAAGAGATTATTAAAAATCAATCCTAGATTTAATCTCGATAGACCCAAAAAACGTATCAAACGTCCAAGAGACGGAAACATGAAAGAGTTTAAGAGATTATTGAAAATCAGTCCTAGATTTAATCTCGATAGACCAAAAAAACGTATCAAACGTCCAAGAGACGGAAACATGAAAGAGTTTAAGAGATTATTGAAAATCAGTCCTAGATTTAATCTCGATAGACCAAAAAAACGTAACAAATTTAATCTCGAGAAACCAAAAAAAGCGTCCAAGAAATTACCCTGGAAGGATGCTCAATTCAATCTCGATATAGTCTCTGATACACCAAAGAATAAAATTCTTGATAAAGCCATGATTAATAAAATCAGAGATTGTTTCAATGAATTTAAGCGTGATGGAGCATCCTATTGTTGGTCAACATTTTGAATTGATGGTGTTGTTGACGCTACCATGAATGATGAAAAAGCAGCAGTGATAATTTCACATGTTGGGGAAAAACGGTATTTTTTCCGAATCAAATTCATTATTGAAGTCGATGGCAAATGGATTATTAGGGATAAATTTGAACCAATCCTCAAGAATAAAAAAGCTGTCATTGTGAGTAGAGATTCCAAACCAGGGATTCTAACCGGCATTGACAAACCATACTACGAAAGATCTTATCCCGTAACAGCAATGGTTTATGGGCTATATCCGTTAAATGATAAACCCGATATCGCAAAACTAGCTCCTATGAAATATTCGTCAGGGCTTAATTGTGTAGCAACACGGGTAATGGAGCACTTCACAAATGCATCCCGAGGAAATAAACTAACTGATCTAAGACGAAAAAAAATAACCGAGTGGGAACTGACAGTGAAACAGAACGGTGCAAAGATTTCTGATATAGCTAAGTTAGAAACATCATTAAGATTTCCAATAACAGTTATGACGATAACCGGAGAGGTTTTATACGAACCGAAATATAACAAAAATGGAGCACCAATACAGATTATTGATCATAACAAACACGCGTGGACACCTGCGGTAACAGTATTTCCACGAGAACGAACCGTGAAATATATCCCTAAGGAGTTCGTCGGGGATGTTTTCTATGAAGAGAGATTATTTGATGCTATTAATGCGTTGTGTAAGGATGATCCTGTGTCAGTGTGGTTACTTAGAAGTGATGAAGGATTCGATCAATTTGTAAAACCAAATGGTGAATTATATCGCGTTGAAGAATTAGATAACAGAATGAGAAAAATCGCTAGTGATTTTTCACCGGAGAATTCCCATGAAAAACTACTCACGGATAGTTTTACTATTCCATCAGTGGTAGCTCACTTCGCAAGAGAAAAAAACTCATGGCGTCCAACACGAAGTGATTTTCTTGAGGATGTTAAATCGAGTTGCGTCGAATTTGGTCATGGAGGATTGTGGAATACGAAATACTCACGTGATGGTATGATTTCAATTGATATAGCCGCGTGTTATCCCGGAAGTTTTCTCGGGTATGGGGAATGCGCTGAGTACTTCAAACGATTTGGACACCCAACACATGAAATGACTCGTGTTGCGATTAATGGACCATTACCTGATTTTGATTTAACCGGATTCGCTCGTGTGATATCATTCGAATTAGCTACAGGGTTACATCCGTGTAGTTATGTTTGGCTCGGTAGACACCTATCTGAAAAGGCCTGGATGCCAATAGTGTTACTACGATATATGATTGATTGTGGTATGCTAATATCGTTGATTGTTTCCGAGGCTATTATATGCTATCGAGCTCAGAAAGAAGTTTGGCTACCACAACCCGATCTAGATCGTATAATCAACGAACTACGAAAACAATTCCCTGATTTCAATGAAGAAGAAATCATAAATTGGTCTAAGAAGTTATTTGAAATTAAAAAAGAACAAGCAAAGGATCTCGGACGAAGAATAATCGGTAAATTCACTCAAGGTGGACGGTACGACAACGCAAAATATTCTTCGCGGTTGATCATAGATGTCACTGAATACGATTTTCTTGTAGCGGATTTAATGAAACAGGGAAAACTTGTATCCCGTAAGGATGCTTTTCTATCCAATGGTGAGAAATTAGGTACGGTTGTTACCTACTGTGATGGACATAATTCCCAGTACACACATTTGAGAAGTTCAATGCTAGCCTATGCTTCTATTAATCTATTTTCGATGATAAATAGATTTCCTAATACCGCGGTTAGAGTGGCCACTGATTCGATGTATATACACAATAAGTACAAATCAGCTGTAGCTAAATTCACAGATCCCGAAGAAAATTGGGGGTGTTGGCGATTTAAAAAGGAGATGCTACATGAGTATTGTGAATCCGCAGACGTTGCCATGGATGATAAATATCTTTGTTGTAACCGTATTGAAATTCAATCAGAATTTTCTAATGCACCACCGGTATCTGATCCAATCTGTAGATATAAAACAGTTTATTTAAACGGTTGTGGTGGGTCAGGAAAGACAACTCGTGCAATTGAATTATTTCGTCGGTCAACCATGACTGTGCTAACACCGACTCACAGACTCGCCAGAGAGATGATACAGCGAGGGGTAAATGCTTGTACTTACCATAGTTTCTTTCGATGGAAGGGTGACAAATGGACTCCTGAGCGTATGGGTGATAAATTCATTCCTGAAATCATAATTTGGGATGAAATATGCACAGTGTCATTAGATGTATTACAAATATTTCTCGAGTGGTTGTTAAACAAAAACACAAAAGTCGTCATGTGCGGTGATCACGGCCAACCACCACCATTTGTCGGTGCATCTCCACATGAATGGCTAAGGGGTTTTGTAGACTACTATGAAGAAATCACCACTGATTATAGATCACTTGATGAACGATTACGCGAGTTCAAAGCGCTAATTAGATTACAACCGGATAGAATCCAGTGCGAAATAGCGCGTGAAGTGATTTCAGAAACTCAAATAAACGATTTCTGGGAAACATGGAGACCAAATGATTTGATAATTGCAAGTAGAAAAATAGTCAGGGATACACTTCAGATGAAGTTATTTGAATTGCATAAAGAAAAATTTGCAACGCTTCCAGTACCCCTTTGTTATAGGCCATCGGATACACGAAAACAGAACACTGAAGTTGATATTCCAGGACAGAGTGAAAAACAAATTCTCGTATTAAATGATATTGTGCTGGTTGATATCAATGTCGTTGAAGATGCATTGCGTGCTAATAAATCCCCGTGGACTCTAGGATACGCAGCAACAATACACTCTTCACAGGGATTGACTATATCGGATACAATTGTTTGGATGGTGGATAATCACATCGAATGGTCGAATTTAGTCTATCTCGCAGTATCCAGAGTACGAAAAATAAATCAACTTCGAAGAGTTGTTTTCGATGATAATGACACAACAATAAGTGATATTGATGTTAGCATCATTAATAAAAAACTCTCCGGTTACAAACAACAGGACAAAAAAAAACAACGAGAATTTGATATTGATGCTGAATTAATAATCACTTTGAAGAAACAACAGAATAATCACTGCGCGAGTTGCAATTGTATAATGCGTTGGCAGTATTCGGATAAGGATCCTCGCCAATTCACCGTAGACAGAAAAAATAACAGTCTCGGTCATGTCAGAAATAATGTGATGTTGACTTGTCTTGAGTGCAATAGACGCAACGGTGCTAGTTAAGACCATGCGGTGGCAATTGAGTATCCTCGGGAATCACTTGTAATTGTTGTCGAGTAAAAACCCGCTGAGGGGCAGTTGAATCCAGTTTATAGACTGGAGGTCTACCCGTAGATCGTGTTATAGTAGATATCTTGTGTGTAGTGACACTCCAAATAGGATCAGTAGCCCTTTTTCTACCCCCTTCAAGCTCTCCTGGTTCGTATAAGTACCTCACAATGACATTACTATGAAGAATTGGTTCTTTGAAATCTTTTTGTGGTTGTACGGGTATTGACTTCTTTTTAATCGCGTTGATAGGTTTCATGTTGATTGTTCTAGTAATCTCGTTATTCAGTGCAGTAATCACAGATGGTAATCTTTTAACCCATTCACGCGATCGCTTTTCTTGAATGAATTCTTTTGCATATTGATATCCAAATAACCGTTCAGCAAGAGTCCGATTAAATCGTTCTACAATGGCCTGATCGCGATGTAGCGCAGTATGCCCTCGTCGTATGGTGACATTATGATGTTTCATTGTAGATAATACTACACCCTGAAATTCCTTGCCAGGATCAACCTGCAATAGATTTGGCCAGTGCAGAGGACCTCGTCGATAAATCCTCTCAAATGCAGAAGCGACTTCAGTGGCTGATTTTGTTTTTAACGGTTCTGCTTCTTTGTATCGACTTGCAATATCAACTACGGTTAAAGCGTATTTGTAACCACGATCATGAGGCAGAAATAATATATCAGCCTGATGAACTTCATTAGGAGCGGTCACATCAAAATGCGAGAATTGAATTTGTTTAGGCGGTGGTAGATAAATTTGCCATAGTGCCTGTTTGGATAACCAATTAGCCGCAGTGGTTTTTTTCACTTTTGCAGCGCTAGCGAGTTTATGGACTGCTGATTTACCCCTCCAGTATCCTCTTGGGGAATAATAAATTGATTCCATATTATTAATTACCGGCACCTAACATCAATTTGCTTTTCATAGCCGATTTTATCAAAAATGAAGCCAATTTTTCTTTGAAGGATTTATCAGGAATAGCATTTAACGCATGAATTAATTTCACATCTGCGAGATGCCTGTGTTGCAGATTGCTGCTTTTATAAGCAACATCATGAAGGTGACAGGCCTTATCAATGGCGTTTATTGGTTCTTCACCGGGGTTGGGTTGATTTTGATTATTGAGTCTGATATCAAGTCTGGTTCCCGGTCCACAGTAGCTATATCCGGGAAGGTGCTTTTCTCCGGGGTACTTTGCCCATGGGGTTCCAGGGAGCTTTGCCAATTTGGCTGCGATATCACCTCCTCGTTTTTTTTTAAATCAGATTTCATTGACACAAATCTAAATTTCTTTGTACCACATTGCATGCATTTACCAGAAAGCGCTGATCGGTTATTTTTAGTTGTAACCGTCGTCACATCTTCTGTGCCAGTACGCGTTTTGCACTTCACACAATATAGATCCATAATTTATGTATAGAGATATGGATATAATTGATTTTTCAGCGACTAAAAGAAGAGAACCGGTTAAGCATCATGCAGCGCTACCAAACTCTATCCGGATGATTATAATCGGGCCATCTGGATCCGGTAAAACGCAATTGTTGCTCAATTTAATAATGAGATGGATGAAGTGGGATAAGTTGTATTTAATTGCTCCTAGCGTAGATGATCAACGATGTTATGAAGTGCTAAAAGATTTTAACGAGAATGCATCAGAAATTAGCGGTGAGAACGCCATTGATTTTATAACCGATATCGATGAAGCACCGAGTATTGATGATATTGATGGAGATATTAACAATTTAGTCGTATACGACGATATAATGTTGGATAAACAAAAAAATCCTGCTAGGATCTTTTCCCGGGGGCGTCACAAAAACACTGACGTGATATATGTCACTCAACGCTACACTCAGGTTCCAAAAGTCATCAGAGATAATTGCAATATTCTTTCTGTATTCAACGGCGTTGATACTCATACTCTTAGAAATATATGGCAGACATGGTGTTCTGATATGGACTTCAATCAATTTCGAGATTTCTTTAGTCATGCTCAGTCGACTCCGCACGGATTCGCAACAATAAATCTACATGATCCTCGGACACGATATCGTATCGGACTGGATCAAATATTCGGTTGAAATCATTTATTATTTTTTGTTAACCCATAGCAGCAGAGAGGGTGGATGACAACAAGTTGCGACCAAAATTAATTAAAAAATCGTAAAAATCTTCGTTTTCATTTTTTTAGTTAAAATGAGATTTCGTAGATTTCAACGAAATCCTACGGATCGTTTTAAGGACTCAATCAATTTTTTTTGTCTGAAAACGTTGTAGGGTTCGCCCTCTTTTTGGTTAAAATGAGATTATAGGACGGCTCGTTTTAGGATTTCAATCAAATTTTGTCTGAAAACGTTGTAGGGTTCACCCTCTCTGCTGCTTCTCACAATAATTCCCATCAGTAACATGTGGTCACTCATTATATAGTATCTTAGTATCTTAGTTTCCTCATATATAACATGTATGGAAAGCAAATTTTGTAGTAAATTATGTTTCTCCGAGAATACTTACCCGATCACATTACTTTAGGGATATTAGCCTGCTACCTCGCGAATCCAGCCCTACCAAAAGACGAAAATTCGTCTTTCCTGTCTATGTCATATAGACAAAGGGCAATAACTCTTGCCTCTTACCTCCCCTTGCTACCCGCTAGGTGTCGCTTCTTTAGTTTTTTAAGCTGAGCGGTATATAAAACACGAGGATGCTCGCATGGCGGGGTGGTTGGGAGGGTTTCTTAGTAATGTGATCGGGTAAGTATTCTCGGAGAAACATAATTTACTACAAAATTTGCTTTCTCCTTTGAATACGTTCCCCGATCACATTACTTTAGGAGAATAAGTAATAGGAGGAGGGAATGCGGAGCATCCGACCTCCACCCCGGGTATCCTCTAGGGAATGATGGCTGGAAGCCCCATGTGAATGATAACCCGGTCTCCTAATTTTCAATCAGCAACACAGCCCAGGGTCACGTGATATGTGACCCCTTTATACGGTTAAGAAGATAGTTATTGAAATCTTCTTACCTACGAAAATTTATCTGGCGAATCCAGCAAAGCTAATAGGCTGTGCTGATTGTTGCACATGGGTCTGGTGGGCGTCTGGGTTGCCAACACCGGACCTACTAGAATCAATGTTTGCCTCTGCGAGTACAAACTTGAAGATAAAACTGTAGAAGGTTGACTCTGCATGTCAGCCAACAGCTTCTATAAAGTGACTGATTTGCGAATTCTCAGAGTACGCCGAGCGTATAACCCATTACAGCCATGAAGCAAGGGCTTGAATGATGATATCTTATGTCCCAGCTATCACCAGAAGAAAGAGGTGCTTGTATGTGACCTGACTCACCTCTATGCATTGAAATGGTGCTAGAGTGCACAAACAGGATCTTACATGGCTGTTGATCCTGACTTATCTATAAAGAAAGCGAGCTAATGACGACTCGTTGATCGCCAATGTATGGTAATCTATTTTGGACTACGAAGCCTGGCTGCGTCAAGAGGACCATCAAACCCTCTGATCGGAACGGAAGAGAGTTCGGGTCACTAGAAAGGACATGTAACTCGCTCACCCTGCATGCTGAAGCTAAGACTATCAAGAAATCCAATTTGTATGATAGTAGCTTTAACTAATCGTGGGTTAAAGACTCAATACTGTCTGAATTGAGTCATGTTAAAACCCAGGACAGATTCCATTTGGAAACAGGGTGAGGGATATAAGTCGATTGAATTTTTAAAAGTGTCTAAAAGATCTGACAAATCTTTGTCATGGCTGATAGCACATGAACCAGAATGGCGGAATGTGTCTGATATCATGGAGCGGTAGCATTTGATAATAACTGGAGCCAGCTGTTTCTCCTCGAAAAGCCAGAGAAACGTTGGCCAGTTGAGGGATTGTGACACTCAGAGGAACAATGTGAATGATATGGTACCAGTCCCTGAAAACATGCCACTTGCCCTCGTAAACCTTCAGAGCAGAGGGCCTTCTTGCTCTCGAGATTCTCTCCGCAATCAAATATTTAAATTGTTTGTCTTGCACGGCTGTCTGAACAAGAGTCAAGCTTGAACATAAAGACGGTCCAGACAGGGGTGGAACTCCCCTGGCCGCGGTTGCTTGCGAATACTTGTGCTGACTGTAATCTTCCTGGGTAGATCTATCGCCTAGATTGAGTAGATCGGAGACCCAGGAGTTGTTCCATCTGAGAGGGGCAATCAGAACCATCTGACAGTTCTGACCCCTTAACTTCTGGATTAATTTCAGTACCAAGACCGTGGGAGGGTAGGAGAATGACCACAACCCTTCCCAGCTGATTGATCGAGCATCCACGACCCAAGCTTCTGGGTCTGGAACCTGTGAGATGAAAGGTGGACAACTTGTGATTCCACCTTGTTGCAAAAGATCAATCATCGGACGTCCCCAAAGTGTGTCAATTGGAAGAAAGTCCGATTGATGGAGTGACCATTCTGTGTGAATGACTAGATAGAGTGTCAGCCAAGACATTGAGTCTGCCAAGAATGTGTCTGAATTGTACATTGAGGTGGAGATTGTCGAACCAATGTAGAAACTGCCAGCTCAAATTGCACAGGTCTGGTGATTGGTGTCCCCTTGTTTTGATGCAAGGCACCACCACAATGTTGTCTGACATAATGAGGGCAGTTTGTAATAAGAGTTGATCCTGCCCGAAATGAAAGGCATTGATGACAGCCGTTATTTCTGAAAGGTTGATGTGGAAAGGGGCTCGCCCCTGGCACCCACGTGCCGCTGACAGTATCGAAGTCCGGCAACAGGTGTGCACCCCAACCGTAGGTACTAGTGGCAGAACATACCGTTATCCCCGCTTGGGGTATCTCCAGAATAATCCCTGTGGACAGCCCACAGGGGTTGTGCCATTGAGTCAAGAATGATCGTATCTCTGGCGTGAGCATGACTGTTTTCTGGGATCGAAGGGACTTGAAAAGGGCGCAATTACGCTAGCAATGTCCTTTGTAAAGGGCGCATAAAAGGACGGCTGAGCGGGATCAAGTCTGCTGCCGCATTGAATAATCCGAGGATCTGCAACTCTCTCGCTAAAATGCGCATCCTGTCGGAAACGGACTCTACGAGTGCAAATATCTAGATGATCCCAAACTCGAGGAAGCCTTACCAGATTCAGATCGGGAGAAACTCCACACCCAGATGGACCAAACATCCGGATTGGACAGAGATCAGACTTTATCCAGTTCACGAGAAAGCCTATATGACGTAAAGTGATATAAGATCGTTTCTGCCTTTGAGCCGAGTAGAACTTGACAGATGTTTCTGGAGGATGTCGTCCAAATATACTGCCGACGCAATAGATGAAGTCGAGCGGAACAGGGTGACGACGTAATCCATAACCTTGGTACTAACCCAAGGGCTTAAATTGAGGCCAAAAGGTATGACATGGAACTGATAAACTGAGTCCCGACAAGCACAACGGAGAAATGTCCGCTACTCGTGGGATAGGGAAGTGAAATGTGCGTCGGTCATATCTAGCCAGCTTATGATGGGGTTTAAGCGACATGCCCTTCAGACATGCGTCACGATGTATCAGGTCTAGGTTGGCAGAAGCAGTCAGCGCATTGGCCATGGAATGGTGAGCTGCCCTGTTAAGAACCCTAGCTAACCGGGCCGTCGATTCCCAAGCATGTTCATTGCCAGATTTTTCAGCGATCCTGAAAATGGCTAGGGAGGCTAGGTCTAACAGTGAAGACGTAGCGACTACATTTCGAACCAGCTTGGACTTGGCATTGAACACAGTTTTGTCCACTTTATAAGACAATGGAGCAGACATATGGACTGCTGCCATGTTTTTATCCAGAGCCGGGACCTCAGTACTGAACGCATCGGAGTGAGTTTTGTACCATAGACCTGAAAACGACGCTGGTACTTGGCTTTCAGAAAAGAACGCCTTAGCATTTCCTGGATCCCCTATACGTGTCGACAGACGGTCATAATTTCCTTAATTTTTGTCGACTGGGGAAGGAGGCGGAAGGATAGAGTCTCTTCCCCCTCATCCAGATCGACCGACGCTCTAACCTTATAGTCGGTAATGGCAGCAGGAGGTGGAGGGCTTTCTGAAGGGGCCAACACCCTATAAATTTCCTCCACTGCGGCTTTGAAGCTGAACTCAGTCCGTTCCATAGTTGGATCTGTATACAGCTGATTTGCCTGCGATTCATCGCACTCACTATGTGCATAATCTTGCTCTGGTAAAGCATCCATATCGGGGTAATGCATACCAGGTGGCATAGATGACTATTCCGTCATCTCTGATAAAGGCATTCACTCTCCCTTGTGGATGAGCTGTTAGCCTATGGACGGCCGGCAATGCTGAATGAATTGATTGGCATATGTTCGGCCTGAATGACTGCGACGGGCCGGCTATGACGGGCACCGACCGCTCGAATGGTCTGGTTGGATCGAGAGATTCATCGCCAACATCTGTGTCATGGTAGTGATATGTAACCGGTAGTACGGATTGACAGACGGAAACATCACTAGAATCTTCGTCAATCCGATTTGTGCGGATTGCGGTATGATAAAAGTCCCCGTGCTGGTACAGCGGTACAGTCGGACGGACTGGTATATGACTAAAATCTCCATACGGTTGGACGACCGGTGCCTGTTGGGCTGGACGGCCGGAGCCAGATGGACGGTGAGTGCCGGCAAGTGTCGGCTGGAAGCTTGGCTGGACGACCGGTGCCATTTGGGCTGAACGGTCATTGCCGGATCGACGCCCGGTGCCGGTTAGTGCTGGCTGGAAGGTCGGCTGGATAACCGGTGCCATATGGGCTGAACGGTCATTGCCGGATGGACGCCCGGTGCTGGTTGGTGCCGGCTGTAAGGTAATAATAATTATATAATGTTTATGTAGTGCGGCCAGCACTGCGCGCCCATCTACCATTCGCTCAGAGGGAATGTTGGTTCTGGTACAGCTTGCATATCTGTACAGCATACCAGGTGACCTAGATGACGCAATTCTGTCATAATTGACACTTTCACTAAGTCTCCCTTGTGGAGAAGCCGTGAACATATGGACGGCCGGCACTGCCGGCTGATTGAACTAGCGAATGGTCGGCCTGAAAGTCCAGTTCTGGTAAAGCTGCCATACCTGGGTAGCGCATACCAAGTGGCATAGATAACTCAATTCCGTCACCTCTGATAATGTCACTAATTCTCCCTTGTTTTAAAATCACACCATCACGTATTTGACATGACGGGAGGTGTACACCGGCAATACCGAATTATTTGTCTGGTATATGGTCGGCCGGAATGTCGGCGAAGGTCCGGCTATGACCGGCACCTGCCTCTCGAATGGTCTGATTGGACGGAGGTTCATCTATAACATTTCTCTCATGGTAGTGATATGTAACCAGTAGTGTAGATTGACTGACGGGTACATCACTATAATCTCCGTAAATCCGATGTACAGCCGGTGCAGGTTGATGCCGGCTGGAAGACCGGTGCCATTTGGGCTTAACGGTTGTTGTCGGATGGTCGGCCGGTGCCGGTTGATGCCTGCTGGACGACCGGTGCCATTTGGGCTGAACGGTCGTAGTCGGATGGACGGCCGGTGCAGGTTGATGCCCGCTGGAAGGTTGGCTGGACGACCGGTGCCATTTGGGCTGAACGGTCGTTGCCGGGTGGACGGCCGGTGCCGGTTGATGCCGGCTGGAAGGTCGGCTGGACGACCGGTGCCATTTGGGCTGAACGGTCGTTGCCGGCTGGACGGCCAGTGCCGGTTGATGCCGGCTGGAAGGTCAGCTGGACGACCGGTGCCATTTGGGCTGAACGGTCGTTGCCGGGTGGACGGCCGGTGCCTGTTGACGCAGGCTGGAAGGTCGGCTGGCCGGCCGGTGCCATTTGGGCTGAACGGCCGGTGCCTGTTGATGCAAGCTGGAAGGTCGGCTGGCCGTCCGGTGCCATTTGGGCTGAACGGACGGTGCCGGATGGACGGCTAATGCCGGTTGGTGCCTGCGGAAGTGCCGGCTGAACTGACGGTGTCGGCTGGACGGCCGGCGAAAGTGCATATTAAAATGGATCCAATTGATCCAGCATAGACTCCATGCGTCCGGACTTACAGGCCCGAAAGTCATGCACGGACCTGCGGTGAAATTTACACCCACTGGGCAGCCTAAACCATGTCAACATAATTTCCTCCATTTCCACATTGCCAACACCCATTTTGCCATTCATGCCTTCGTTGTCGACTTTGCTACTGAAACGACAAAAGAAGAGAACAAAGCATACATTAAAAAATTCAGCATATTATTAATTCGATAATACTATAACCGTTACTAAAGGAGTAGTCAAATTATTCCGTGCCATGTTAACTCTTAATGACAACACTAGTTATCGCCGTGAGCGTGTTGCAATGGTTCGTTCAAGACGAAGTCTACTGAAACGAAAAAGATGATAAACAAAGCACAATTAGCAATTTAGCACGCTATTAAGTCGCTATTACCATAACCGTAACTAACGGAGGAAGCGAAATGATTTAGTGTCGTGTGAACTCGTGACTACAACACGAATTCCGCCATTAAATAGTCGCAACTGGTCGTTCAGAGACTAAGTCTACTGAAACGAAAAAGAAGATAAACAAAGCACAAATTAACAATCAGCACGCTATTAAGTCACTATTCCATAACCGTAACTAACGGAGGAAGCGAAATGATTAAGTGTCGCGTGAAATCGTGACTACAACACGAAGTCCGCCATTAAATAGTCGCAACTTGGTCGTTCAAAGACTTTTTTGAAGTCTACTGAAACGACAAAGCAGGTAAATAAAGCACAAATTATCAATGCAGCACGTTATTAAATCGCTAATATCGTAAACGTTACATACGGAATAAGCGAAATTATTGAGTGCTACATGTATTACATGCTAGTACCGCCATAAGCGTGCTTGACCACGTTGCAACCTGGTCCGAAGTCTAGAAAAGGTGACAAAGTCACTCAAATTGGAAAATATTGTAAAATAATGTATACAACCTGTCGAGGAATGATTATCCAACACAGTAATTCCAAATTTAACTTCGGATGGTCAGAATTTACACTAAGATGGCTTGGATTCATTGGAGGTCTAATTGTACGTGTTTGCACACTACAAGCAAAGCTAAAAAACTAAAGAAGCGACACCTAGCGGGTAGCAAGGGGAGGTAAGGGGCAAGAGTTATTGCCCTTTGTCTATATGACATAGACAGGAAAGACGAATTTTCGTCTTTTGGTAGGGCTGGATTCGCGAGGTAGCAAGCTAATATCTCTAAAGTAATGTGATCGGGGAACGTATTCAAAGGAGAAATAACTGCCATTTTTGGTTGAATGACACTACCCCAGTATAATGTTCAGTAGCAAGGAACAACAATCTCTTGGTAACTGCTGAGCCTTCATCCTTTCTAATGCCTATCTGGACGGAAAACTCCCCCCACCCCCGTTTCCAAAATGGAACCAATTCTGAATTTTGCCGAAGCTGTAAGAGAATCTTGTTCCTAAAAATTCTGGCATTGTTATGCAAACATGTAAATTGACTAGAGGTTTTATCTTTCTCAGACTGTGAAAAATTAAGTGAAATGATACCAGAAAGTACATATTCAAAGTACTGTCAAACCCATTAGGGGCCACAAATGACAAAAATGGCCTTTGTATACAGGTGTCATTTGTGAATGGCTTCACCTTTTTAAATTGGTTGTTAAATAAATGCTATGCTTCAAATATCAACATCACCACATTATTATTATTATTGTTTTATATCCAATAAATAACAAAATTATATAATAAGGCATATAAATTGTTTTCTCCCAAACTTTTTGTGTTCCACACAGATTATTGTATCCCATTAACTTTAGTACAGCCTATAAAACAAATCATCACAGACTTAAAATTATCACCTGGTGGAGGTGGAAGATGGCAACATATTCCACCTTCTTAGATTACAGCACAGGCCTAATTAAACATATACTATTCAAACATTAAGTGTAATTTCCGATCCACCTTCTTAGATTACAGCACAGGCTTAATTAAACATATAATATTCAAAAATTAAAATTAAATGTAATTTCCATTGCGCATTAATAAATTACAGCACAGACTTAATTAAACATAATATTAAAAAATTAAAATTAGGTGTAATTTCCATTCAACATTAATAGATTACAGTACAAGCTTAATTAAACATATAATATTCAAAAATTAAAATTAAGTGTAATTTCCATTGCGCATTAATAAATTACAGCACAGACTTAATTAAACATAATATTAAAAAATTAAAATTAGGTGTAATTTCCATTCCACATTAATAGATTACAGCACAGACTTAATTAAACATATAATATTCAAAAATTAAAATTAAGTGTAATTTCCATTCCACATTAATAGATTACAGCACAGGCTTAATTAAACATAATATTAAAAAATTAAAATTAAGTGTAATTTCCATTCCACATTAATAGATTACAGCACAGACTTAATTAAACATATAATATTCAAAAATTAAAATTAAGTGTAATTTCCATTCCACATTAATAGATTACAGCACAGACTTAATTAAACATATAATATTCAAAAATTAAAATTAAGTGTAATTTCCTGAATCTTCAATTTTGCAAACTTACTGTTCTTGGTGAGGAAGTAGCCAAGGGAAGATTGGTGTTGTCATGGTGAAATAACTGGTACCAATAAGGCTCATCTGTCAAACTGGCTGTCATAAGATCAATTAGTACCTATAAGAAATTAAAAACAATATCATGAATGCTCTCAGTTAACCATTAGTTAACTTATTCAACAGTAAAATAACTTAACAGGATTACTGTACATGTTTTAAATTATGCATATGTACTTTCCTCACTGACCTACTGATCAAAATGCTGACAGTTTCACTTCTTTTATCTTGACAGTCTTACTTATTGAAATTTAAATCTAAGTAATTTTTCTTAAAATTTATGTTGGAAGCTGGATTTCATTATCTAAATGAGTCACAAAGTTTTGATGGGCACATATTCAGTAAAAGTTGTTTAAAAAGAATTGTCTACAATGGTGACTTCCATTATATATTTTGCCATGTTTCTATCCCTGCTGCTTAACATATTCTTTCATAATCTAAATGCCATGAATACTCATCTTCAAAAATGGTTTTCATGTAATCTGTACAGATTAGATGTAGTCAAATTATATACCTTGAAAGTATCTATACTGGACATTTTTACAACACAAATTTCAATTAACCAGTGGAAATGTTTGTCTTAAACACATCTTTTCCAGAAATTGAAAAGTTCCTATCCTTCTATGATCTGTTCCATAAATCTTACAATCAACTAAAAGTGTAGGACTTGTACAAATATAATCCTTCAAAACATTATGCATTAGTTTCTATACAGTTTTAATCCCATACATAAAGTTAGAATTTATCACATGAATGCTGTGTTATTTAAACTGTTGTGGCCATATATAATTTACTGGTATATATCATATATAATAACACCACATGACATCATAAATAATGTTATGATATCATTTAATGCAAAAGGCATGGAGACAAAGACATTAAAACATATTTCAATGTCATTCATTTATACTATTCTGAACTTTCTTCAAAATAAAATCTATTTGTTTTATTTTTCTGAGATGTGATCAACTTAATCCTTCATGAATGCTTTTATTTATGGAAGAAGTTCAATCTTTCTTCCAACAAGTCCTCAGTAATGCATCAATATTTTTCCTTAAGTTAAACCAATTTCTTTTCCCAAAATGTGTAACAAAATGTTATGTACTGCTACTATCGAATTGATACACATGTGAAGGCATCATTATGTTCAATAAACAAATTCATAAAGTACACTTTGACCCAAATGGCCACCAGTTTTATAATCTGTAAATATATTTTTTTTATTAAAGTGCTTTAATAAATTTCATTTTAAATTTTGAAATAAACACTAGCAAAAGAACTGCCATGCCTTGTTCAACCAATCCGATAAAAAATAAGAAGTCCTTATGACATTAAAATCCGATACAGTAATATTGATCTTAAGAAATCATAGAAATAAAAGGTCCTTATGACAATAAAATCCTATACAGTAATATCAATCAATAGATATACTAGAAATAACAAGTCCTTATGACATTACAATCTAATACAGTAATATCGATCTAAATCAATCTTAGAAATAAAAAGTCTTTATGACATTAAAATTTGATACAGTAATATTGATCTACATCAATCTTAGAAATAAAAAGTCTTTATGCCATAAAATTTGATACAGTAATATTAATCTTAAAAAATCCTAGAAATAAAAAGTCCTAATGACATTAAAATCCGATACAGTAATATCGATCTAAATCAATCTAAGAAATAAAAAGTCTTTATGACATTAAAATTTGATACAGTAATATTGATCTAAATCAATCTCAGAAATAAAAAGTTCTAATGACATTAAAATCCGATACAGTAATATCGATCAATATAAATCCTAGAAACAAAAAGTCACTTATGACATTAAAATCTGATACAGTAATATTGATCTTAAGAAATCCTAGAAATAAAAAGTCCTTATGACATTACAATCAGATACAGTAATATCGAATTATAGACATCCTAGAAATAAAAAGCCCATAGAAATATTTCTTTTTGTTCATTCCTCTCCTAGAAATTCACTGACACCTATTCCGTCATAATCCCATACAGTAATCTCAATCATTCTATCTCTAAAGTCAGACTCTTTCACTTCACAGTAAATAAAGGTCTGATTCCAGATCGGCTCATTTGAATTCATACAGATGTTGGTTCTCTTTTTGCTTTTCTCACTTTAAGAAAATATGTACAGCAACTATCAATATTATTTTCTAAAGTCTTGTTTAAATTGTCTGCAATTTAAAAATCATAATGCACATGTCAGTTGGGATGTATATGCATAATTACAAGCTACAAATTCAAATTATGCCCCCAATACATGTAACATTTCTCAAGCATCGCTTTAGCATACTAATAGAAAATTTAGGAAAGATTTAACATAATTTGTCCTGTTATAACCCTGTAATGCCATAATTACATGACAATGATTTTGGAAAATACATTTCACTCCCTAAAAAAGCTGATTTTAAAGAAAATAAATATATCCATGCAAAATACATGATTTATTCATTGACTTATCTTCTATCTGGTAGCAAATAAATTTTGCAGTAATGGTTTACGGAACTTGCCTGCCTTTGTTATGGGTAGATCTATGGCAAAAAAAAGTCTATTTGAATAGGTCATTATAACTTATGAAGAAAACCCGCAATTATTTGTCTTTAAATGTCTATTTGACTAGGTCATTATAACTTATTAAGACAACCTGCAATTAGTTTTCTTTAAATGTCTAACCCTGTGCAAAAAAGAGACTGTACAGTGTCACCATTTACATATTGCCCAAGCCAGAGCAGTCATTATAGTATTGTGTTGTAGGGGAGATAACTACAAACTGTGAATATTCTCCATGTTGTGATATCTATTTACATCATGACCAAGACAGAGTAGTTATTACAGTATTGTGTTCTAGGGGAGGTAAGTTAACAAACACATCATCAGATTCATCATTAATTAAAGATATAAAATCCTGAATCTTATGAAATAATAACATGATGCTAACATGTAATCTCACAAACTGTAACCAACTTTACTAATGAAATATGTGTAAACAGATGTATCTCATTTATAGGAACATGTTTCACTTATTAAACCTATTCTATGTTTAGAGTACTTGGCCACATTTCTAAGACCTAGTCTGCAATTAGACCACTTGGCAACATTTGTAAGACCTATTCTATATTTGGGAACCTTGGTCACATTTGTAAGACCTATTCTATATTTAGACCATTTTGGCCACATTTACAAGACATATTCAATATTGGACCACTTGGCCACATTTCTAAGACATAATCTATAATTATACCACTTGGCCACATTTCTAAGACCTATTCTATATTTAGACCACTTGGCCACATTTACAAGACATATTCTATATTGGACCACTTGGCCACATTTCTAAGACATAATCTATACTTATACCACTTGGCCACATTCACAAGACATATTCTATATTTATACCCCATAGCCAGACTTTATAAGACATATTTCTATATTTATACCACATGGCCACATTTATAAGACCTGTTCTATATTTCAACCCCTTGGCCACATTTATAAGACCTATTTGGAAACATTTATTAGACCTATTATACATTTTGACCCCTTGGCCACATTTAGACTACCTGGCCACATTTATTATACCTATTCTATATTTAGATATTATGGCCACATGTATAAAACAATTCTATACTTAGATCACTTGCAATAATCATAAAAACATCCCCTAAATTGTATAGCAGTTTATGATCCAATAACATTAGATCATTATTTTTACCATGAAGACATAACAAAGGTATGTAATCTAAAACAATATAATAAAGTTGTCTGTGAATAATTAAGACAAACAGCATAAATATAACATCATAGAGGATATGCTTTAAACAAAATATGTATTATGTCACCAAAAACAAAACATATTACATCATTAAAGAGGAAACATTACACACATCAAACAGCATACATACTTACATCATCAAATAGCATAGATATTACATCATAAAACAGTATATATATTACAAAACCAAACAGTATATATATGCTAACTCATCAAACAATATACAGATCACATCATCAAACATATATATTACACACATATTACATCATATAATATAGATATTACATCATCAAAGACAATGTTTCCCTTTACCCTCATATGCGCTTCAGAGACCCCCAAATTTCTAATTTGACCCTAGTTTTGTTACCAAAATTTGTTTTTCACTCAGTCTGACTCTCAAATTTAACACCAAGGAGAGTTTTGACCCTCAGTCTTGTACCCCTAGGGGATACACTGCAAAGAGTATAGATGTTACATCATGAAACAGTATACATGTTACATCATGAAATGGTTTACATATTATATCATAATGCAATATACATATTACATCATCAAACATTATACATATTACATGATGAAACATTAGATGTATTACAAACATTATGTGTATTATTTGATCAAACGTGTATTGCATCATCAAATAATATACATAATGCATCATCGAACAGTGTACATACTACATCATCAATCGTAGTTAAGTTGGACATAATATAGTAGAACCTGTCTTGAAAGACCACCACTTCTGCCAAAAAATAATGGTCTCTCAAGACATACGGTCTCTCATAGCAGCTGTCTCTCATATATATGCATATTCTAAAAGAGGTCTTTTCAGTTTCAGGTTTTGTTCTACAACCAGAGTCGTACATAAAGTTTAGACTTACTAATTGTGATGATTCCTCTTTTCACTCTCGCTTTGCTCTACATGTTAGCAACTCTGACATTCTTTAATTGCATTGTCTTGAAATATTTTGTATATACAGTGATACTGTAATGTGTTGTTATCAGAGGTGCTTTTAATTTTCATCATAAAATACAAAGATTTGAACTTTGTATAACTTGTGTCATGTCATACCTGCAAGGCCTGGCAAGCAATAGTGAATGCTGCATTGACATGCTGATGTCACACATGGCTGCCATTGTAGACACCAGGCCAAGTGTGTAAGCCCCTCAAATGTATGAATCAACATCATACATTCCAAAATTTGTCCCCATGGGAGACCTATGAAAAGGTCTTTCCAAAATTTAAAAGATAAAAATAATCAAAGTAATGAAGATCTAAAGAGGACATACACAGTACTGCAATATTAGCAAGCTTATGTACCTTGGACACATTATTTTCTCATAATATTCAATTATGAATCAAAGCTTGTACCTATTAGACTGCTGATGTGTTTAGATCACACCTTTTATTTTATGCTAAGCTGTGAAATACATGATTTTATATATAAAATAATATTGATTATTCACTAAATTAAAATGTTTTAATAATGTTTCACTACACGAACTACTTTGTTTGAGTCTGAACATACTTACCTCCCTTTCATTTTCTGTCGGTGAGCAACTTTCTTCTAATGTACATGTCATTGTCATTTCTGGAGTCTGCAAACAAAATTAAAATGGAACAACTGAGTACTGATGAAATTGCAGTAGAACTATTACTGTCATATGTGACAAGTGATGATGAAAATCTTGAAGAGAAAGATTTTCAAATGATACAGCCAAAACATTTATTTCAATGTGACATATTAAATAAAGTGATTTCTGATAATGTGGATGTTTTCATGGAAGAATAGGCAAATATCAACACAAAGAAGAAAACTAAAGCTGACTTGAAATTGTTCATGGCTTTTATCAGAGTGAATGTGAACAAAGATTTCCAGATATTATCCCAACAGCAGATCTAAACCAGCACATTTCTCACTTCATCTGATCTGTCAGGAGGTAATGAATTTGAACCATCCTCTCTTACTCTTAGACTCAGAGGTATGATATACAAAGTCATATGGTGTTTCCATAATAAATGACGTTCAATTTGATAAGAGTAGATATGTTCTAAAAAATAAAGCTGAAGGATCTAAACAAGTTTTGGAAAAAGCAACAAACTGAGGACATCAGACCCAATTTCTGACCAGACACTACAGAAGATGTATGAGGGCAAGACGCTGGGTGCTGACAATCCAACTGATCTTATAATTATTCAATGTGGCTCATCTGTACCATGCACTTTTGAATGCGAACATGAAGGAAGCACACAGCCAGCAGTGGGGTGACATCTCCCTGCAAGTAGATAACAGCAATCAGGAGTATAATGTGTATAATAATGAAAGATAGACAAAAACAAGAACCTGAGTGAATGAAAGTAATATAAAGTAATGAATGTTATGGATCCTTGCAAATATGTTTAATAATGCTAAAACATAAATTTTCCTTGAATAAATGCATTATGTAAAAAGAATGAATGTCATACATTTCTGGAAATTTGCATACTGTATTAAGCAACCCAGTATGAAAAGTTTTACCTGCTAGAAAACAAAAATAACCTTTTATTTTCTTCTGTCACACTGATGAAACAAGAAGTGTCTAAACTCACTGCCTGTGCTGCACATTAAACACTATGCTGGTTATTGAGTTCCTGGTATACTTCAAATGAAATAGCAAAGTACCCCAAAAAACTCAAGTTAGCAAGCATAAGTTTCAGTTCATTATACTTGTAAAAGTTAAACGAGTTGAAGAGATCTGAAAAGAAAATAATGCATCGTCCTTGAATCAAGTTTTTAATTTGTTATTAAGACAAATGATTGTACATGTGTACAACTAAATAAAATCTAATGAAGTAATTCCTTCTATTTTTTTATATTAGCAAAACCAGGAGCATATGCTATACCGGATACTCCCTATAAATACCCTGTAGGTCTTTACAAACTTTATAGGAATAAGTGTCCTGCAGATATGAATGGCCTTGAGAGTCCCTTTTTTCTCTTAATAAATGTGGCAAACCCAAAACCTGAACAGTGCTGATTGAAAAAGATACCTATGGGGATCAGCAAGTTATATGGGACCATGAAGAAAATAATGACTGATACAGGCCTCCCCTACCGACAAGCATATAACTCCTTACAAGTAAATTCTAAATACTTATTTATCACATGCAAATGTCATTAAATTTAAGAAGATGAAATCTCATTGAAGTTCAATCCAGTTCAATTAAAAAATCATAGATAACCTTTGCTAATCTGAAATTCTCATATGGATCACAGGAGTCTGACGTTTTATCAATAAAGTACGGCGAAATGTCTGACAACATTTATCGCTTCTGAATTGCAAGAAGACTGAAAAACTACATATATACATTCAAAAGACAGTTACATACCAACGCATAACTCTTAAATGACCATGTCCTGAATCCAATCGGCGAATGAACCTTTATTTTCACCATTACGGTCACAAATCCCTCGCTATTAAAATTGATCTGACGGAAGTAGCCCATTCTACCAGTTTCTACCCTGCAACGTAAATATCCGTTAGTGTCTAATAATTGTACCGAACACGGCGCAGAATCTGTGTTTTTAAAGTTACCGGGTCCAGCAACAGTCGTAAAGGTATCACGGTACCAATTGTTTTTCCATAGACCTCAATGCTAATGTTTTGTGAAATAAATATACTTTCTATCCTACTTCAGCATGCATGTCACACACTGTCATAGAGAACAATGTTAGATTGTCAATTTGACAATAACAAAACCAGATACTCCATTGCATTTAAGAGAGATAACTCTGCTGGAACTAGACAGGGGTATGAGTTATCTAGTCACAACATACTTATTTTCAGTCATGTGTATCACATTTTCAAAAAATCATTAAAAATGCAAAATATGATCTATATAGGAATTAGCATAAATTCATATGCTGCCAAGAGGCTACACTTTTTTTTAAGCCTAACAGAAAGTACAACTTATACATAATGCACCAATCAACCAAACACCTTAAGCTCCACCCACCTGGACTTGTGCAACTGGTACCGTTATACCTATAGCAAACCTTAATTTTTCCAATAATCTGTGAAATAGCTCAGGACTATATAAGTAACACATGTACTTAGTCTCGCTTGTCAAAAACACCCTACACCTTAAGCTTCACCCACCTGAACTTGCGCAATTGGTACCGTTATACCTAAATATTTGAAGTGTGATGACATCATCAACCGTTATTTCTACTATCTGAACTTTGACTACATATTTCTGTTCTGGATATATATATATATATATATATATATATATATATATATATATATATATATATATATATACATATATATATATATATATGTTGATTTCATTCAGATAGGCAAATTAGTGTCTGTGTTTCTTCTCTTGAAATTAATGTATTCAATTTATTTATATAAAAAAAACAGTGTCATGGCAAGATTATACCTTTATGAATTTAGTCCTATAAAGCGCTTTTCAAAAATGGATATACATCACAATTTTAATATATGTTCTCTACATATATTTCTCGATACTGACCTTTCCACTGTGTGACAATCAATAAAAATCATATGTTAATCTAAAATACTTCAAAAAATGACTTCATGGTAAAGTTCTTGTGAAAAGTTCACTGGCACTTTTGAGATAGGCTGCACTGGAAACAGCAGCATTTAAACAGAACACACATTTCACTTCTGTATCATCACCAAGGCCTTATTACTCAGTGTGCACTGTCGCCAAAATACACACACACCCTTGAGCTCATATTCTCAAGATTAAACAATTACCTTTAAATCCCTATCAAAAATGTATAAATATAACTCTACTATCACCACCAAAATGAGAGGACAAAAATGATTCTAAACTGGGTTCTGAGCTGAAAATACTAATTGTGATACGAGTCCAAATGTTGGTCATTGGAAAAGGTCCACTGAGTTATCTCCCCGTGTTATGGCCCCTTTACAATTATTTTTCATTTTTAAAGTTTAGTATTTATTAAGCATGGCAATATTATGTTGAAATAATTTACACAAACATGAAAAAGGTGTAATGAAGGTCTAACAGTTGTGTTATATTTCATGAAAATAAATAAGGGGTCCGGAAAATGGTACACACATTCCTCAGCAGGTTGACACATGTGACTTGGTATAGCTTCCATTGTTTATCCTAACTAAAACTGAAGCTATAAATATGTTTTCAGGCACTAACAAGAGTTACAGACTTTGTAAATTTTCATGAAATTAAATGGGAACATGTTTTTCTGAAAATCCACAAAAAAATGCATTTTAAAGGTCAAATGAAACGATTTTATATGAGTTATACGATTTATTTAAAATGTTGTACAGTTTTGTGTTTAAAATCATTATTAACGTTTCCCCGATTGAAAAATATGATCATACCCCATTTAAATCGATCAAAATGATTGGGTACATATTTCCCGCCATAATATTTACATCGCTTACTTCCCTTAGCTGATGACGTCACTTGTGCCACAACAAGCTTTGATTACAAGCAAGTTTACCTGTGTGAATCGATAAGCAGTGAAATGGTGTATTGCGTCGCTTTTAATTGTAAAACTGAGTCAGGTCAATGGGTAGGATTATTTGAATTTCCGAAAGACGAAAAGCGGAGAAAAGTTTGGATTTCCCGAATAAAAAGGAAAGATTTTAGTCCATCGAAAACTTTGAGGCTTTAAGTGCAAAGCACTTTACCAACGACCAGTTTGTTGTTGATCCTTCATTAGCAATGATAATCGGCTACAAATTGAAAAAAAACTACAGCTAAAATGAGATGCAATACCATCAATTTTCGGTTTTGAATAAAAAAAACAAGGATGTGAAAACGCGGATTCACTGGAAAAAAAACGACAATCGGGGGCAGTAGCAAAAAGAAAAAGAATTGAAGTAATTTTTTTTTCCTTTCTTAAATTTATAATTGAATTGTTTTACTAATCATAATGTTTTTAAATTAAACTGTATTTTCAACATTAATATGAATCTATAAATAAACTAGATCTCTCAAATTTCACCCAAGAACAATGGGTTTGTATGTATAAGATAAGCACAGCAGGAGAGTCTGGACTATGTCTAAAGATATAATCACTAATTAATACAGTAAACAACTGCTCATTCATTATGATTAGCATGAATAATTGCTATGCACACAATTAACAATTTCAGTAATACAAAGATTTTTTTTAGTAAATTCCTTTATAATTTATTTATTTTGTTGCTAAATAAAGATGTTAAATTATTTTTTTTTATTTTTTTTAATTTTTTGCAGACACTTGCACAAGTATTGAAGGATTCATCTGATAGTGATCAGAATGACAATACATGTAACATTAATGAAGGCAAGGAGATACCACATGTTTTATTTCTACAAATTAAGAAAACCAAAATGCACCAAAATCATTGCACTTTTTCCATGCCCAGATTGAAGCAAGGTAATTATACTGCCAAAATTAATACACTGATGTAACCACAAATTGGTTTTGCTGATAAAGTAAATGAAAAAAAAAACAATTGTATGTCATAAGTCATAAATACCCAGTATACTGTTCATTTCAACAAGACATACTTTTCAAAAAGTAGTTTTATTCGTTCAACATTTCAACAACTTCAAATTATCTTTTTTTATTGCTGGCTTTATCTTGCCGCATTGCATTTCAATGAGAATGTAAATAGAGGTCAGGCGGTGACATTAGATGGCAGTCACCAGTATCAAGTGTTCTTCCCAAAATGGCGAAAGGGAGAAGGAGTTGCAAAAGAAATTAAAACCAGACAAACATACAATAAGTTATTTGTTTAATTTTTTTACAAAAATTATAGCATTCACATCTAACAATATATTCTTCTTGTTTCAAGTAATAAACAGTTTGATTTGATTGTTTGCAGGATATATTGATGACTTGTTTGATGAACTTCTGATCAGACGGGAAATGTACACCAACTATTCAGAAGCCTTTGATGCCAGACAAAGAGAAGACAAAGTTAGACCAGCCCCTCTGGCACAGGCATTGCCAAGACAGTCAAAAATTTAAATAGTCGCTAGACATATTTCAAGATTCAATTTAAACTAGAATTAAAATTATTTGTGTTCAGTTTTGTCTCTTTAAGAATTTAGTTAGAATATTTAAATCCACAATATTGTTGTGATGGAAATTTATCTCTTATCGCTTTCACAACACATGATGGCAAGATCTTTCTTTGCTTTTTACCCAGTCTTTGGTAAATCCATCGCACAAATCTTCTATAAGCTATATATCTGTACAGTCTGTAAAAAAAAAAAAATATTCTTAAAATCATTGAAGAGGTATTAAAACTGAATGTGGCACATAGATGTACAGATGAATAATCATTTATACATGTATATATATATTTATTTTAAATTGATTTGATTTCATTTTTATTGTTGCTGTCATGTTCATCATATACATCTATTACTACATTTACTATTAACACCTCTATAAACAGCTGTTGTTTTGTGTTTTATTTCTACAAATTAAGAAAACTATACATAAAAGGGTAAAACTTGATTTGGGGGGGAAAAAGAGACCGGGTGTTTAGTGTTTACTAGAAGGTGCAAACGAACTATTTAACTTGAACAGTTATTCCTTAATAAAACAAATGTAAAAAAAATTTACTCATGTATATTTTTATCATTTGGTCCATGTTCCTCCAAATACTCATAATAAGATGTTTCCAAAACATGTTCATTCAAACAGTTTGCTTGGAAACCATCATGCTCTGTTATGCAGGAAATGCCTGCTTCTTCCATTTTTCCATCCATTATATTCATGTCTTTGCAACACTTTGACTCACTTCTTGTCTGCATTTTCATGCAGTGTTGACAAGAACACCTGCAACAATTAAAAGAATATACTAAAGTAGTGTGCCAAATCAGTTTATTCTCATTAAAAAATCTACCTTTTCCAAGATCTACATATAAACTGTAAAATGCACTAACACATTGATCAACATTATATTTGTGGTGACAATACGGATGAACTTTTTAAGTTAAATTTTGTCAAGCAGATGTGAATAAAAATATGCACATTATATACAATGCAAGGTCCTTAGTCACATGCAGGGAAATAGTCTGAAAACAAAACATCACCCCCCCCCCCTTAAACTCTTTTTGAAACGAGCAAAACAGTAACCGAATACTTTAAAAAAAAACGATTGCATTTTGTTCCTAATATAAGTATTTGTTAGAAATCTTACCAAAGATTCACTTCATCAACCTCTTCGTCAAGTAAGGAGTCTTCATTCTCTTCGGTCGAAAGGTGACTGTCGTCCGAGTCAGACTCAGAGCTTGTGTCTCTGTTTGAAACATTTTGTACCGAAGATAATCTTGGTTCAAACATATATGGTGTTATTGACGGTTTCGTCGAAGTCAAGTCTGGCATTTCTTCATAATCTGTCGAACTTTCATCAGAAACATAATCCATTTTGTTATCTTGCTACCCACGCCGTATATTGTTTACAATTGTATGGCACGTATGACGTCAGCAGAAGAGGTAATTCAGGGGAAGTAAACCAGGTCACATTTGCGCACCGTTCGACTTTTGATGACCGGGTACGTGCACCCGACATTGATTTAATTAATTTCATTATTTTTTTTTTACTTCCAAAATAATAATCAATCATTTTACTTATTAAATTTGAAGATCAAAAATCGTTTCATTTGACCTTTAAGAATTGCCCCCCCCCCCCACTCATTTAATCTCCTGAAATCCCGCCAATCTGCATCACAGGTTCAGTTTAGACATAATTTTTATCTTTCTGGGATGCATCTCTATTAAAATATAACTTGATCTACTTGCAAAAACTGGTATTTCAATTTTCAAGTCCTATATCTACTGTAAGCTATGAACACCTGCATGTAGATACCACTTATATACATGTATTTATACTGTTTACAATTTACACATTCAATTAATAGTGTTCTGAAACACCTCATCAGCTCAATGATGATGGAATTCCAGCGAATCAAATAGTTCAAATATCAGGACACAAAAACATCAGCTCGTTAAATAACTAAAGTAACAAACATTTTGTATAACGTACCTGCATTATCGTGTCTTCCAGCCTGCCTAGACCAACAAATTGTTCTCCGCCTTTCTTTGAAAAAAGGCGGAGAACAATTTGTTGGTCTAACAGCCTGCCATACGTGAAATAGGCCCATCAATGGTTCAAAGAATGTCAATCAATTCCTGTTCACGAATTCCCTGGTATTTTTAAAAATGCAATTATTCAAGGTGACGTCCATATACACATTCAGCAAAGAAGCTAATGGTACTAACAGCTGCCTCGTTTGGCGTTCAGAATTAAGATGTCATATACATGTATTGGATCTGTTTTTGATCCAGATAGTATCATCATTATCATGGATAAGATTAATAGTAAATGGGATCTGTAAATATTAATCAGATCAACTTCCATTTCATCGACTGAAATTGTTACGTTTTAGGATTCCATTTTACTGACTTGACTTTGATCAGCCTTGAGAAATATGGAACTCTAAGGAATTTCATAATTTGAAACATCCACACTTGTACTTGATTTTTCATGTCTGTAATCAAACAACTATCATCATTAATGTAGATCACATCAATGATGAGTGGCATCCATACATATGAATGGATTCATCATGATTGGCTACTATGATTTTCACCAGACCTGCAATATAGGTTTATTATTATGTTTGCCATATTGTACTTTTCAGTGACTGGTCAAATGATGAATATATACTCCATAATTTAGCCTCTGTTAATTTCAGGGTCAAGTAATTCAGAAGGAATGTGCTGCATTATGTCATTGAAGGTAGATCAGTATATTTGTTAGTTTTTTTATTAGTGTTTTAAGTTAATTTTAATAGTATAGTCATGCAAAATTATGGAATGCGTATCTGTGGTATTACATCACCAATACCATATGCTTCATTGCATTTGGATAACTTAAGCATTATGTGTTAATTTTTTCAAACACTTCTAATATCAGAGTATTGAACACTCTAATTATAGGGTTATCAACACATATAATATCATGATAATGAACACTTATAATGGCAGAGTAATGAAGATTTTTAATGCAGGGAAACGAAAATTTATAATGACAGGGTAACGAACATTTATAATGGCAGGGTCATGAACATTTATAATGGCAGGGTAACGAACATTTATAATGACAGGGTCATGAACATTTATAATGGCAGGGTCATGAACATTTATAATGACAGGGTAACGAACATTTATAATGACAGGGTCATGAACATTTATAATGGCAGAGCAATGAACACTTCTAATGGCAGGGTAACGAACATTTATAATGGCAGGGTAACGAACATTTATAATGACAGGGTAACGAACATTTATAATGACAGGGTAACGAACATTTATAATGACAGGGTAACGAACATTTATAATGGCAGGGTAACGAACATTTATAATGGCAGGGTAACGAACATTTATAATGGCAGGGTAACGAACATTTATAATGACAGGGTAACGAACATTTATAATGACAGGGTCATGAACATTTATAATGGCAGGGTCATGAACATTTATAATGACAGAGTAACGAACATGTATAATGACAGGGTCATGAACATTTATAATGGCAGGGTCATGAACATTTATAATGACAGGGTAACGAACATGTATAATGACAGGGTCATGAACATTTATAATGGCATGGCAATGAACACTTATAATGGCAGGGTAAGGAACACTTATAATGGCATGTTAAAGATCACTTCTAATGTCAGGGTTACCATTACAGAATAATGAACACTTATAATCGCAGGATAATGAACATTTATATCGGCATGGTAATGCATAATGTAAGTATAGGGTATTTACAACTTTTAATGGCTTGGTAACATATTTGCTGTGAAAATGATGCATCATGGAGCTGTACATCATCTTATTTAACATGGCCTGTACTGACATTATATTTTGATATATGTTACATCATGCAAGCCATACTGGCTTGTGCAGACATGATATTTTGCAATGTGTTACATCATTGCACACACCATTTACTGTACAGACAAGATATGTGCAATGGGTTAGATTTATCTGACACACCATGACCTTTGCAGACACGATATTTGCATTGTGATACATCATCTCACACACTGTAACCTATAGGTTTGAAATTATCATCCACTCTGATGAGGCACCATATAATAATAATAATAATAATAATAATAAGAAGAAGAAGAAGAATAATAATAACAAGAATAACAATAATAATAATAACAATAATAACAAGAAACACAATAATAATAATAATAATAATAATAATAATAATAATAATAATAATAATTACAATAATAATACTAATAATACTACTACTTGAGAATGATGCATCATACAGCTATCATCATCTAATTTAACATGGCCCGTGCAGACATGATATTTGCATTGTGATACATCATCTCACACACTGTAACCTATAGGTTGGAAATTGTCATCCACTCTGATGAGGCATACCAATAATAATAATAATAATAATAATAATAATAACAACAAGAAAAGCAATAATAATAATAATAATAATAATAATAATAATAACATTAATAATAATAATAATAATAATAATAATAATAATAATAATAACAACAATAATAATAATACTATTAATCACAGTAATACTACTAATACTAATACTTTTAAATATAATACATTAGAACAAATATAATACAAATTGTGGTAATATTTCAAAATTAAAGTACATGTTTTGTTTATTACTCTTTTTTCCTAGCGATATTGGCATATTTCCTAAAGTGCACAATACATCTGGCATAGACACGCGTCACATAATAAAGAAATATTGCTGTTGTTTGATTGTGTTTGGAACCTGCTGCAAAAGTAGGTTGTACTTTACAATACAATTTGAAAAACCTGTTGGTGTGTCCTTTCAGCCTTACAATGTTTTGGAAGCAAATGTATATGACATTCATCCTGGTCATTTTGTTAGGTATTTGGTTTCTCTACATGGTTCTAAGACACAATGAAATGTTCATATTTTAGTATCAGTCTAGTGAAACCACCTTCAGCGTTCAGCACATAAAATTGGACAGGAATAATAATATAAGTAATTTAATGAAATTACTAAAGCGCTAATTGACTGGATTAAGAATATTCCCCGATTATTGTGAATCCATTCAAATACATCAGTGTAGTAGCATTTCTTTGGTTTATTATCCATAATTGTTGTACATGGCTGAACAGAATGCATGGATCTGATTGCCTACTATCCAGTAAGTGTTATTCAAAGTCCCTCATCTCATCTGTATTATAGTGTGGTTGTCTATTTTACACTCACAGTCCAAGATCTACTTATTATTTGTCAAAGTACATGTCATATAGTGTGTTTGTCTACCTTAATGTCAAGGTCAAAGATTAATGTAATATTCCCTATCATACATGGAATATAGTGTAGTTGTCTCCCTTGTAGTTAAGGTCCAAGATAAAAATATTATTTTTCATCGTGCATGGTATCACAGTACCAATTGTTGTTTCATATACCTAAATGCTAAAGTTTTGTGAAATAAATATACTTTCTGTCCTACTTCAGCATACATGTCACACACGCTGACAGAACAATTTTAGATTGTCAATTTGACAAGGACATAACCAGGTACTACATTGCATATAAGAGAGATAAATCTGCCGGAACTAGACAGGGGTAAGGGTTATCTAGTTACAGCATACCCATCACCACCCATAACTTGGATCTTGATGTTGGTATTACGGGAAAGGACTCGTCCCACTGAGTCGGATGCCTCTGCAGATGCTCAGGGCATTTTGCCATGGACAGTCTTAAGCGCAAACAGGCTCATATTAATTCCATTGCAAAGATGACGCTTGCCGAGAAGTGACTCCTAAACAGCGTGTCTGGGACAAAAACAAGACATCACCATAAATTATAACACTGGGCTAAGTTATTCCTCTGGGACAGAAACAAGACATTACCATAAATTATGACACTTGTCTGGGACAAAAACAAGACATCACCATAAATTATGACACTTGTCTGGGACAAAAACAAGACATTACCATAAATTATGACACTGGGCTAAGTTATTCCGCTCTTATTAACAAGAGATATATGAACCTGGAAGACCACGCATCGGACGTTATAAATGTCAAATGAGTCAACTGTACGTCCGACTTGCTGCCAGTCACCATAATTATTCTCAACTTCCGAACTTCAAAGAATATTCGAACTCCGTATGTTTGTCAGGATTTTCAAAATAAATGTCAACTTGTGTTATGGCTATTTGTTACCAAATTAAAACCAAAGATCTGGACACCAGTACCAATAAATATTAGTAAAATAGGTCAATGGATTGCCGGGCAAGGTCAATACTGGCTGAATCTATGAACCCAAAAGTTGGTAACTTGTTGCCAATAGAGATGAAGCTGCAGCAGTAAGACGCATCTCTGACGCAGTTTCGGCAACACACCAATGAGAAAGAGAAAATAAATCTGGATGGTGAAGTAAAGTTTGTCTGCAAGAAAGTAATATTGTACACACACGAAGAATTGCAGTGGAAACTTCTAGACAATCGTCTTACCTAAGGCGAAGCAGCATGAACGTGTTTCGAGAGGACACATGAGAATATCCAAGACGCATGTACATCTAGCGAAAGGATTCGACTTGAAGGGGGCGCGGGCTGTCGGTTTCATCTTTAGTAGGACAAGAATCAGAGAATTGCGCTAAAGTCCGATAACCGGCCCATTCTTCTGAATAGAGGAACTCTCATCGATGAACCGTTCCGAAGTTTCCCGATGGACTTCATCAGATCATTAATGATATTGTCGACAAACGGAATCGGTATCGATCACGCTACATGCTACCCGGAAGCTTTCACTCTACTTAATATCGACTTGGAGACTGTCACGGAGGCTCTGCTTCGCAAGTGTTGATCCAAACGAAATAGTCGTATTTCAAGACAAATTGCGGAAATTGAAAACGAGTGATCTTTACTTGAATGATATGCTTGTCAAAATTAATGGAGTAACCGAAAATTCCCTAGCGGTGTTTGATTCCACCGGTAACATTAAAACAGGAGTTCTTTTTTCAACTGTGATAGATAGTATTAACAATCGAGTAGAAACATCCGGTGACACAGTGGTAGGTAAACTCGACATGAACTCAAATAAAATAACCGCACTTGGTAATCCAACATTGGACACTGACGCTGTGACAAAAAGATATGTAGATGTGTTAGACAATAATCTTACGACGCTGCACGCTGAGCATAAAACCACAGATGATAAACTAGCAGCGCTGCAACACGAATATAAAACCACGGATGATAAACTAACAATACTGCGAGCTGAGTATGATGTTCATATAGGGGCGTTTGCAAACCTCCGTAAGAATATGAGATAAACGGATGACACCGTAGATAATTGGCGATCCCAATGAAACTCTCTGACATTAAAACAACTATTGATACGATTAAACAAACACATGACAATATCGTCTTTGGAAACCAACTGGATTTGAATTTCTCGCAGATGTTCAAGCCAGTTGTGTAGGATATGGACACACTGGATTATGGAATACCAAATATGATCCCGAAGATGTTTTTTCGCTTGATATGTTTGCGTGTTATCCGGCGAGTTCCTCGGGATGGGTGAATGCTCTGAGTATTTTGAACGATTTGGACATCCAACCCACGAGATGACCCGTGTTGCGATTAATATATACCATAATTTTGATCTAACCGGATTCGCTCTTGTAGTATCATTTGAATTCGCTAAAGGGCTTCATAAAATCTGTTATGTTTTGTTTGGTAGGCATATATCTGAAGAAAAAAAATGGGAACCAATAGTGTTATTACGGTATATGATCGATTGTAAAATGCTGATTTCGCTGATTGTCAGTGAGGTAATTATATCATATCGGAAACAAACTGAGGTCTGGTTACCACAACCTGATTGTCTTGATAGTATAATTAACGATTACAAAGAACATTGTCCTGATCTCGACGAAGAATATATTGTTAATGCGTCCAAGGAGATCTTTGAAGTCAGAAATAAAAATGCAAAAGATCTCGTTAGATGAGTATTTGGAAAATTCACCCAGGGTGGAGCATATGATCACAAGCGATATTATTAACGATTAATTCTAGATGATGTTGAATACAATTTTATTATCACGGATACATCAGCGAGATATATTTATGTCAATCGTGAAAATGCCTATACAGTACATACATCTAAGAGCGTCAATGCTGGCTTATGCTTCTATCAATTTGCTTTCGATGATAAATAGATTTCCTGACATCGCGGTCAGGGTAGCGACTGATTCATTTTATATAGATATCAAATATAGCGAAGCAGTATCTTAATTTACAAATTCTGATGAGTGTTTAGGATCATGGAGAATAAAACAAGAAAGGTTACATGATTATTCTGAATCAGCAGATGTTACGATTAAAACAATTACATAAAAAATAATCAGATATCAGAACTATCGTTATCATCTTCGTTATCCGATCCAATATGTAGATCTAAAACAGTTTATTTAAATGGATCTGGTGGGTCAGGGAAGACGACTCATGTTATCGAATTATTTTGTGGGAAGTCAGACATGTTTGTTCTAACACCAACACACAGACTTGCCAGAGAGATGAAACAGCGAGGAGTTAATTATTGCACATATCACAGTTTTTTATCGATGGAAAGGTAACGAATGGACTCCAGATCGAATGGGTGGGAAATATATTCCTGAAATCATTATTTGGGATGAGATATGCACAGTATCGTTAGATGTATTAAAATGTTTCTCGGGTGGTTGTTACTGAAAAATACAGCTTAGATAATGTGTGGCGATTATGGAAAACCACCACCATTTGTCGGTTTCCCTCCGCATGGTTGGCTGAAGAATTTTGTAGCTTATTATGAAGAAATTAATACTGATCATATATCTCTTGATCCAGAATTAAGTGAGTTAAAAAATTAATCTATTAAAACCGGATAAAATCCAGTGTGAAACCACGCGTGAAATAATTTCAGAAAACCCATTAAATGTGTTTTGCGAAGCATGGAGACCAAACGATTTGATAGTGGCATGTAGAAAGATAATCAGAGACACATTTAAAGCGTGGTTGTTTCAATAACAGAAGGAAAAATTCGTAACACTTCCAGTGCCATTGTGTTATAGGCCTACGAATTTATGAAAACAGAATATTGAAGTTGATATCCCAGTACAGACTGAGAAGCAGATTCTCGTGTTAAATGATATATACTTCTTATTGATCGCATTAATATTTTTCATATCGATTGTTCGAGTAATTTCATTATTTAACGCGGTAATTACACCTGACAATCTCTTGACCCATTCACGTGATCGTTTATCCTGGATGATATCTTTCGCGTATTGATATCCAAATAACCGTTCAGCACGTCTCCGATTAAATCGTGGTTGATCGCGATGTATTGCAGTATGTCCTCGTCGTAACGTGGTATTATGATGTTTCATCAGTGATGATACTGCACCCTGAAACTCCTTGCCATGATCAACCTGTAATAGATTTGGCCACTGTAAAACGCCTCGTCCATTTTACCCTTCATCGCCGATTTTATCAACCAACTAGCTATTTTTGCTTTGAAAGATTTATCAGTGATAGAATTCAACGCATGAATCAATTTCACATCTGCGATATACATATATATATATATATATATATATATATATATATATATATATATATATATCTATATATATATATATATATATATATATATATATATATATATATATATATATATATATATATATATATATATATATGTTGCAGATTGCTACTTTTATAAACAACATCATGAGCATGACACACCATATCAATAGTGTTTATCGGATATTCGCCGGGTCGTGGTTGATCTTGATCATTGAGTCGTATATCTAGGGTCATGTGGTAACATATATCTTTGCGTTGAACCGCGCACATAGTTACATACTTACACAATCTTCTCGAATCGTATTTTATATGAATTTGCCACACAATGCAGAATGTCAATCACACTTAAATTCCATTCAAATAATCGTTTGAAGTCACGGTTGCAGTCACTAGGTCATATGATCGGTTCCGTACAGTACATTTTTCAAGATAATATTTTGACTAAAATTCATTTGTTGATTGTAAATGTTGGCCTTCTTTTATGGAAGTGTATGTTTAGAATATTTAATAATATATTCTTCACTTTTATGTTTGTCAATATATTTGTAATGTTATCAGGATGTATTGATAGTTGTGTCCTCTACACACATTCTTAACAGCCGTATTTACGACTTTATAGTAGTACGTTGGTGTTTGACGGACGGCCTAGAACCGATAATGTTTTTCTAATTGTCAATGATAGAGTTTAAACGCACATATGATGATAGTTAAAGTTTATATTGACCCTCTGTTTGCGTCGCTGTTTGTATCGTGAGAATCTATCTTCACGAACCACCTGACCTGTTTGCTATCCGGGCCAAGCAATAGTTGGTAAACATTATGTCACGTGACTAATTTCCGAAGAGTATGAATCGGAGCGACATTCGAAAATCGACTTATTGCTGTCAAAAGTAAAACTCTATTGAGGCAGTTATAATTATAGATTTATTGAATGACATTAAAAAAAACTCATATATGTTCATATATAAAAAAAATGCGTGGGGGGGGGGGGGGGGCGAGTGTCCGAGTGGTCTAAAGCGCTCCCAGTTACCGATCACTGCCATCTCACCTCTGCGTGGGTTCCAGTCTAATATTCAGCAAATGTAGTTATGTCTGAAAGATTGCCAGTATCTTCTCGTGGGTCGGTGGTCCTTTCCGCGTGTTTTTTCCGGGTTCTTACTGGCCGCCATGTTTAGCCTATCGTGTGCTGGAAAATGCGTTAAACCTTACAACAACAACAACAATAAGAGATAAAAAAGGCAAGTGAATGAATTTTCATTTCTTTATTCTCATAGATATAGTGGAATTACATGTATATATTACAACTACAGGAATCAATTAAATTCAAGAAAATTTAATCCACTGCTATAGATTCAGGCTTAACATAAAAGTAAAATTATACCATATTAAATAAACAACTATCTCCAGCAACGCTAATAATTTAGAGCTACCTTTCCAAATACTTACTCTTTGGGTCGCTCAATTCTTGTTGAATAATTACATTCTGGTTATGAAGGTCAGCATATTATGGCATTTGTGTATTGCATATGGTACACACAATATAATGCATGCATTAATGTTTTAGTTAACTACTTGTACTAAGCATTTTATGCCAATATTTTCAAAAAGGTTCCAGCTATGAGCATTTATGTAATGGTATCATTACGTTCACATACGTTAGTCCAGATAAAGCAATTATCTGGTACGTACGTATCATGCAATCGTACAATACATTAGCTATTATCAATTGCCGATAGAAGGTGACATAAGAGTATTTAAATTGACCAAAATGGAATTAATATTATAAAACAATTTAATAATAAGCAGAGATGTTTATGTAATTATTGTATATATCAATTATATAACACAAAATATACATTATTTATGTTGTGCATGATATCTCTAATTTTGATCTAATCTAATGAATTAATCTACTAAATATATAACGAAATTATCAAAAACAAAATAAAACGTATTATCCAAATAATGTAACACAATTTCTTTTATATACAATAATGCATTCAGAAATGGCTTTTGAATGATCAGTGTTGACAATAACTATTTCTTTATTTAAGTCATATTTACGTTTCGTAACTAATTTAATATAATAAAAAAAACTGATGACAATTTCCCACGTACATGTCCTTCTAACATGCAACAAGTTATATCATTTATAGTCAATACTAGTGATATTTAAATGCCTGAAAACTATGAATGCAAATAGTTATTCTATCAAACAGGCTTTAGAAGATCGACGTTTAATTGGTTGACTGTTACAATTTGTGACACAAAACTTATTATCATTAGTCGACTAATATGAAGCCATGCTGCATATTCTCAAATCCAAAATTACAATGCTGTTATCACCTAATTTCATTTTTTTAAAACAAACCATAACTTGTAACACAACCAAACAACTAATTAATAAATAAACACAATCAAACCTATAAAATCAATAATGTAATACAATTAAACAAATATTTGTTAAAAAACACGAACAAACCATTACTTAGTGATAAAACGTGACAAAACCTTTAATTTTTACAGCAAAGAATAAAATCCTTCTTAAAACTGAACAATGTAAGCATCTCAGATACAGAGTTTAGTGTCTTGTTGTTTTTATTAACACCAAACACATTTTGTTCTGCGAATTTCCTCCTGCCCTTCTGTGGCAACATCTTCACTCTGCACGAAACTTCCAGCAAAATTGAAAATAAACAAATAAATATTTCAGATTTTGATGAAGCAAAACGTGGATTATTCCGGTTTTAACGCCTACGTAATTGATAAAAAAAGTTTAATCTTCATCAGTATACAAAATCTACCTTGCAACTTTATCACCTTGGTTTATACAACCAATTCAATAATAGTATTATGTCTTTGAAACTCATTTTGTTTTAGGCCAGGAAGATATAGTTTCAATCATATTTTATGACGCATTTAAATTTGATATGGGTACGTACTGGGGACGTAACGCTACTGTTTTTTTATTGGATGCTTTGTGGCTGCTTAATGCATAATAGGTTTTAAAATAAATCGAAAAAGTGACCACTTCTACTAAATATATAAAGAAATTATTTTAAAAAATATAAAACGTATTATCCAAATAATGTAACACAAATTCTTTTATATCCAATAATGCATCCAGAACTGACTTTTGAATGGTCAATTCTGAATATAACTGTATTTCTTTATGCAGGTCATATTTACGTTTTGTAACTAATTGTATATAAACAACTGATGAAAACTTCTCAGGTGCATGGCCTTCTAAAATGCAAGAAGGTATATAACTTAGACACAATGATAGTGATATTTAAATGCCTGCAAACAAAAAATGAAAATAGTTATTAACTTTATCCAGCTTTAGAAGAATGATATTGTATTGGTTGATTGCTACAATTTGTGGCACAAAACTTAATTAAAATTAGTTATCTAATATGAAGCCATGCTGAATATTCTTAAATCGAAAATTACAATGTTATTATCATATCATTTTCATTTCTTGAACACGATTCATAACATGTAACGCAAACAACTAATTAATATATAAACACAATCAAACCATTAATCAGTATGGTACTACAACAAAACGAACGCTTATTAATAAACACGAACATACTATTAGCTAGTGATATAAAGCAACACAATCCCTAATTAATACTGCACAAAATAAAATCGTACTTAAAACTGCAGCAAACTATATATATATATATATATATATATATATATATATATATATATATATATATATATATATATATATATGAAAAAAGCTTCATCTTAACAATTATAGCATCTCATCTATAGAGTTTAGTGTTTCGATCTGTTTATTAACATCAATCACATATTTTGGTTTGGGAATTCCCTCCTCCCCTTCTATGGCAACATCTTCACTCAGCACGATACGTCCAGCAAACTTGAAAACAAAAAATAAGTACTACATATTATGATGACGTAGAAAGTTGATTATTCCGGTTATAAGGATACGTATTTTATAATACATTTTATAATAAATTTTATAATAAATTTTATAATAAAGTTTAATCTGCATTAATTCATCCAAATATTAAATCAGCTGTCCGAAGAAAAGTCCCATCATCCCATATCCTGACACAGTTTTTTTCTTGATTTGTATGAAATTCACTTTACAAATAACTTTAACATTATTTTAAATTATATTGCTTTAATCAATGTGAACACAAAAAGAAACTGAACCAAAACAATCAACTTCTCAATATGTCACGGTGATTGTGAAGAGACACGCAAGACAGAAGAACGTTTTATAGCGGAATGTGAATTAGTTCACCTAGTCAATCCACATAAGCCTCTCATTTTAACTCAGATATATGTATTTGTATGTGATATAAATAAACTATATGTATAATGCGTACTCTGCATCAATCAATGATATACACTAGTTGTATAACATTTCCATTCACATGATCAAAGACGTATACATCAAGTGATATATCATTGACACATCGTACATATCATATATATATATATATATATATATATATAAATAAATATATATATATATATATATATATATATATATATATATATATATATATATATATATATATATATATATATATATATATATAGAGAGAGAGAGAGAGAGAGAGAGAGAGAGAGAGAGAGAGAGAGAGTATTATTGAGTTAGTATAGACTACAGGCATCTGTATATTGACCAAGTGAATTAATTCTTCACTTTCCTGCCGATTGTGTCCGCTACAAAATGTAGATATGTGCACTCTTGAAGTATTTATAAACACATTTGCTCCTTGATAAACTGATTTTGTTCCATTTTCAGTTCTATTTTCATTCACATTAATTAAATCAATATGTGTCACAACTATATTTAACCAGAAAAGCTTGCCATTAATGAAGAAAATTTAGCACTAAAAACACTGGCCGCTCAACCATTCTATTTTCAGCTCTTGGAAATGATTGTCACGTTGAAATTAAACAAGCTGACTTACTCAGAAGAGTTAATTAAAATACAAATGATTGTCACGTTGAAATTAAACAAGCTGACTTACTCAGAAGAGTTAATTAAAATATGTAAAATATGTTTATTTGTTTTAAGTCATTCGTCCACTATAATTATCATTACTACCATCCATAAAAGTGTTACTCTCATTTTCTCTCTCTGCCATTAGACATAAGGCTTATTGAATTTAATATTTAGAACATTATACTAGGTATAAGACAAAACTATAACAGCAACAAAGCATTGTAAGTACATTACAGAATGATTAACTAGGAACCAAACAATGTACCGTACACTGTGGACAATCAAGAGTAAATCTATATCATTGATTAAACACACACTGTAGATAAATCACAAAGATTATATGCGTGTACCGTAACTCTCAACCATATTCGTGAAGGTTACTTAGTTTAGTTTCAAGGTTTCATGCATCCCAAATCCTTGTTCTCTCTAACTCCAGAGTTATGCATATGCTACCCTTAAGCAATTGCAGGGGGGGGGGGGAATAACTTGAAACATGAAAGTTTGTACCATATTAAATTCGTTAAGACAATGGGATTACAAACACTTATTATTTCTGTTCGTCACTAATGGTTAGAATGGAAAGTCGTCATTAATTCAAAATCACAGTTTCAAGAATGTTTATGGCGGCATTGGCCAATCAAAATTTGTATTACTACCAGTGATGTTATATCAAATTGCTTTATACCATTTTACAAACACTTTAATAGTTATTTTGTTATATATATATATATATATATATATATATATATATATATATATATATATATATATATATATATATATATATATATATATACATTTGTTGCCACGACAAAAGGAGTGCAAGAGAAATAAGCAGGCAGCGATAAATGCGCGCATGATATAAACGAGTAGTAATAAGTACGCCTAAGAATGTTTCTACAATATAATACATTCAATGTATTAAACGTATAGAGTGGATTTTGAAGAAAAAAAAAACATATTTTTTTATTTACTTAGAGATTTTATTAATATTTATAAGACGGAGCACGGTCAATACAGATGGTGCAATATTATCATTTGTTGGTTTATTTACTTGGAATGTTTATTACTCTTTACACGGCGGTCGCGCTGTACACACCTGTTTTGCAATGTTAACAAATGTTTGCAATAGTATTGACTTATGTAGAAAATGGAAAATACTGTGCAAAGCAAGACTGATTTATGTATAAATCATAAGTATAAATATTAGATGGAATTGCCTACAATTAATGTAAAATGCGATACAGATAGTTATATTGTAACGCACCCCGTGCACTTTACTTGTTCGTATTGTCGTCTTCTGGGTTAACATTTTCGTATTGTCTTCTCAGCGAACCGTTTTTGTTGAATTCTCAACCATACAGTTGTGTACGCGCTCGCTTTTGGTACACACACACACACACACACACACACACACACACACACACACACATATATATATATATATATATATATATATATATATATATATATATATATTTGTTGACAATCGTATTATTAATGTAAAATATATCGTTAATTCAATATATAAATACTTAATTTCACTTACTTTCACTTATTCCCACCACACTCGCAATTGAAACCAATCGGTTCCGCCTGTATCCATCCTTGACACTTAGTACACTGAAACAGAAAGATAAAGAGTTCATATATATTGCAAATTAAACGTTATAAAAACAAATTTTCAGTAGATATATTTTTGCTCCTTTGACATCTGTATTATATCGATGCATGAACCCATATGCATCTGCCGACTCAAGCAGCATTGTGAATGATATATATCCAGCCAATGGTCAAACAAGCACACTATGTAATCCTAAGTACAAACAGACATACCGAAATTAAAATAAAATTAGCGAAATCCACAAGATGTGTCAAATAGTAAACCGTAGGTATATATGGAAATGTATTATGTTCTGGACTTATAATAAGATAAGCATGATATCTACATAATCAAAATGAACATTACAGGTCAGGTTGATAATGACTTTCACTTTGGACAAGTTCAAGTCCAAGATACAATTAGCCATGCCATATTATGTATATAATAGATAACAAAGGAGCGACATTAGATATCCCATAACACCTACCCTCATATACAATCATGTATGCAATGAAGCTTTATTTCATCTATTAGCCAAATGTAAAAGTCATACAAATTTACATGACATGAATTCTTATTAGAGAAACAAAGTATAAAAGAAAAAATGTTGACTGAACTTTGAAAACCACAAGATGAACATTTCATCCCAAACGGCATCACTGATATGTATAAAGTCTATCCGTTTCATTTATCTGGAGTTGAATTTTACACAATCAATTTGAAAGGTCAAATTTAAAAGCTCAAATATGCTTGACAATTAAAATGAATCAGGAATCAGTTTTGGTCACACTATTTGCTGTTCAAAAGAGACATGTGTTCACAATGGGGAAATAATTATCTGTTATCAGGAAGCTATACAATTTGAACTGCAGTTACCTTTCCTAGTTATATGAAATCATTATCCAGCAAATACTGTATTTCATTCTTAACCATTACTCTTTAAAATATTTCTCATAATAAGGAAGTTGGTTAACAGGTGTGAAATACATAATTTCAACATCACTGTATATTTTATTTACTTGTGTAGGAACGTAACATCAAGAGACATGTGTTCAAATTTAAGTCATATGTATGCTAGATCTTCTTGATGATGCAGATGTGAAAGTGTATGGTCTACATTATTCACAATGCAGGAATTCTTAAAAATGGTTAAAAGTAAAGTCAACACAGTGTTTATCTAATGATTAAATCCGCAGTTTGTATTGATTATGTTGCTTACGTTTTAATTTGAATGAATCAGAATAAACATGATTTTCCTCTTGACATAGGTAACCGTGTAAAGAGGCAAACACTAGCATCAATGTGATTTCTAAACGTTGTGAAAGGTTTGAAATTTAAAAGTGTTTGAATTAGACTGAAATATTTAGTTTGTGTGTTACATAAAATGATTCTTCGTCTGTTGAATGATCAGCATTTTCTAATGTTTTAACCCTCTGCTCATCAAGGTAATTCTGAAGAATATCTTCGAGGCAATTTGTCATCCTTTATCTAATATAAGTTGTTTGCGATTATCATAACATTTATCCAGTTTCTTTGCTAATTTAATATTTACATTGGCATAACAAACATAACTTGTTTTTTTTTAAAACAATTGGAATTTGCATGATAATAGCCAGTTCTAATATTTGTAATATAACTTAAACTATGCTTTCTTCATTTTCAATTTATGTCTGTATTTCTCTCTTTTCGTTTTACATAGCATATCTGACTGTACAACCACATAGTCTCCGTCTCACTGTCCGTTATTTGTGTGCAACTGCAATTTGTATTTGTCTCTTTATGTCCTGTTTTGTTAACTAAATTGTTATTATTGCGGCAACTGCGAAGTCTTTTCTTCCTCTTTCGTCAATTGCAATTGTTTCTCTTCCTTCTGTAAATCTGTGTATCACTCAATTGTTCCTATTTCGAAATTCCATTTTATTCTTTAATTTAAATTCAAATTCGTAATTTGCACGTTAGAACCGGATGGAAACATACTAATCAAAACGAAAGAACATTTCTCAAAATCATTATTTTCTGTTGAACATGTTGAACCAAAGTAATGTCATTTCTTGCCGAATGCATGAGTTGGAATTTGATAAATGGTTCTTCACCTAAGATGACATTGTAAAAGCGTGAATGTCTCACTAACTATTAGTGTAAAATAATACGTGTCCCTTAGAGACTTGTACAACAAAGTTAAATTGCAAAATCAAAGTTTTTCTTAAAAATGTAGAGAAATTAGAATGTCAAGGTCGAGCCTGCAATTACGACAGTATGGTTTTAAACTACGTACAGGAAAAGAGTGAAAACGAGCTTGGTATGCACACGTTAACAAATAATCAAATTCTCTAGAATAAAAATTGAATAAAAAATAAACAGAACAATTAATATATTGCTTATTAAAATATATTCCAAGCTGGAAGTGTTGATTTATCCAGTATTACCCGTATCATTCTGTCAAGAGTATACAATTAGAATTATATATTTTGACGAATATATAAAATTCGAGTGAAATACATATGCATACGTTACCGTTATGAACGCCATGTATGTATGTATGTATGTATGTATGTATGTATGTATGTATGTATGTATGTATGTATGTATGTCTGTCTGTCTGTCTGTCTGTCTGCATGCATGCATGTACGGATGGACGGATGGATGGACGGACGCACGGACGGATGGACGGACGTATGGATGGAAGAATATATACCTGTATTCTCAAAAACCAGGAAGTTAGATCAATAAAGGAACTGAAAAATGTGCGGCTGCTAGAGTAGACAACATTCCAGTTGAACTTATCAGGAATGGTTGGAGTCAGTGATTTAGATAGTAACACAAATCTGCAAGAAGATTTGAGAGACACGCAAATGGCCAACACAGTGGACCGATTCAATGATTATAACACTCCCACAAAAGGCAATTTCCAGCTGTGTCGAAATTGCATAACTATCAGTTTGATCAGCCATGAAATAATCGCTGGAGAACAAGCATGGTTCCGGAGTAGAAGAAGCACAACTGAACAAATCTTAAATCTTAAGGTTGTGTGTGAAAAGAGCTCTCAACATCATCAATAAATATAGTATGTGTTCATATATTTCAAAAGGCTTTTGACAGCGTGTGGTATGAGGCATAGTAGTCCACAATGACGAAGTACAACATGGGTCAAAAGTGACCAATATTAACAACCAGCAGTACGTCAATGCAAACGATGAAGTAATTGCTCAATGTTATGTAGGGGACTGATTCAAGACAACAGTTGGAGTACGTCAAGGCTGTCTCATGTCAACAACGCGTTCAATATCTACTTAGAGCGCATAATGAGCAAAGCCCTAGATAACCTGTATGTATGTATGTATGTATGTATGTATGTATGTATGTATGTATGTATGTATGTATGTATGTATGTATGTATGTATGTATGTATGTATGCATCCATGCTTGCATGTATTTATGTATGGATGGAAGAATGAAGATTATGGTTATCAAGGCATAATTCACATTTTAGGTTTCACTGCATGCATGTATGTATGTATGTATGGTTATCAAGACATAATTCACAATTTAGGTTTCACTGAATTCGAACTTTGAGCCATACTGATTAGTTTGATTCCACTGTTTGGGTACATACCATATCATATTGAAGCCAAAATTAAAAACATAGATACCATAACTCAACACGGAATACCCAATAAATAGACAGAGTGTACACAATTTACAAGGTAGTGCCTTGCTATTTTATTTATTTATTGTGCATCGAATACGACACCTTGTCAAAGAATTATGTGTATTCTGTCTGGTAAGGCGTCCCCCACAAACAATAATTAGCTCCAGTGGTTAAAAGACACATATAATATAACTGAAAACCATGTGTTCCTTTCATTGCCTGACAGCACCTATTTGAACAATTGATAGTTCAAAATGTCAAGCTATATTTAGACATGGTTAATCTCTCCCCAGTGAGCTCTCTGCTCTGCATTCAAAATAATTGCTATCATATTAACCGATCTGCAAAACGTTTCATTACTTTTGACTTTTAAGATACAATTAATTATGTAGGATGGCGATATTCCATCCCGCGACAGATATATATATATATATATATATTTATATATATATATATATATATATATATATATATATATATATATATATATATATATATATATATATATATATATATATATATATATATATACAAGAATCTGAATAAAATACGCTTTTGAATATCTAACGAAATAACAGACGATAATCATTAGTTCCATTAATAATAACAAACAAATTTTGTTTTCCTTATGAGAAGTTGTATTGTTCTAGTGTCCAAATGATTGTTGCAGTTATGTTAGAACTATTAGGACAAATAATGAGTAAGGCAATTTAAACATTCCTTTTCTATGTAGCTACAATTTTGGAATGTATGAGGCAGATTGTTTAACAAGCAATTATTATTCGTAACTTGTCATTTAACCCCAACACAGTTGAGAATTAAAGTTTATTAGGGCTGATAATTAACAGCTTCTTTCTCTTCTTTCTCACACATACAGCTACATACATGACGCGTCACGCCTTTGTTGAAAAGCAGTATTCATTGCAGATTCTCATGATCTTGGACTGTGTGCATATATTAGACCTAATCTGTTGCAATTTATCAAAATATATAATTCCCAGATGTATGTGTTTCCTGGTCATATTTTTCCATAAAACAATACTTAAACGCCTCTCTACTGTTCACATATAGTTTAATATATCCAGCAAATTACACCACATCTCTGTTTTGATTAGTAATATTTAGCTATTGTCCTTAAAGGCATGAAAAATAGATGGCATGTCTATACTGCAGTTAGTGCCATTAATTGTGTCACGGAATAATGTATGTCTTGTCTCAATGTGTCTATGTGGTCAAAAATGTACTTGGATTTTGCTGCCGCGTATAGCGGCAGCCGAGGATGGTTTATTATTTATCGACTCTTAGTAATTTCGAGATACTGAGCGCGACTCAACCCAAACTGCATGTGCAAAATACCCGCAGTTTAAGATATAAGTACCTAGCTGCGCATATCGGTCACAGCTAGTTTATATTATAGAGCAAATTATGCGTAAACATTACATTAAAACTAGTCTTGTCAGGAAACTTACCACCTTACAGGAGTAAAATCTTCAGCTTTAGAAGTATTTAAATTTAAGATTTTATTTTGTATCACTATCCGTTTTTATGAAAGAATCATGTCATATATCAGATGTTGATAATATAAATACTACAGACTGCTTCGAGATAGCTAGTTTTTGTAACTGAATAGACAAATTGAATTTTATTATACGCTGCAAGCATTGAAGGTTTAATATAAATGGGTAACTAATTTATGTGCACGCATGCAGAACATACATGAATGTAGAAGTACTTAACCATGTCATATGTATTACACAGTTTAGTTCTTTAAATTTAGCTGCCTTTTGTATGGTGCATTGTGTATGGTACCTTGTGTATGGTGCCTTGTGTATGATGGGTGATGCCTTATGCCTTATCAATATGGTTGGGTGATGTGAAGTCGCATAACTCTGTGTGGTTTATTGTGACTTATACGCTGCGTCTGTTGACGTCGGTTCGTAGGAGTGTACTGGTGTTCTCGATGCGAGAAACCATGGTTTCGCGACCATCGGGTCTGTGTTAAATGTGAGGGCTGTCGAGGAACTCTTTATGATACAGAGATGAGTGGACCATGTGTGGTGACTCCTTGACCAATGGGTGGAGCGGGCGGAACAGGAGATACATCTTGGACGTCAAATGGGCGCCACGATAGTTATATAATACATGTTTCATGTTATTGCAATTGCCATCTGAGTAAATTAATCACCAGTTTAACGATACATTCATAATTTCGCATTTACATCTCAGTCTCGTTATACGTGCGATATACTCATACATTACATGCCTTTGCATAACTAAATTGTTATATGAACGATACAATCAAACTTACTGGCATTTACATCTCAGTCTCGTTATACGAGCAATATATTCGTAAATTAATACATATACTTGTATTTGTTGATCGGGTGATAAAACGTTATTCACATTTGTTTAAATTCAGTCCTAAACCGGCTTCATCCTTGTGACAAATTGCATCTACATAGACGTCATATCCATATTACAATTATATGTGTTAATGGTATGCCAAATATATAGCTTATCTATATTCCAGGCATTGCCTTTAAATGTATGCCAAATAAAATGCTTCTCTGTATTCTAGGTATTGCCTGTTATTATATGAACACCATACAGCATCTCTGTATTCTAGGTGTTGCATGTTATTATATGAACGCTATACAGCATCTCTGTATTCTAGGTGTTGCCTGTTATTATATGAACAATATACCGCATCTCTGTATTCTAGGTGTTTCCTGTTATTATATGAACGCTATACAGCATCTCTGTATTCTAGGTGTTGCCTCTTATTATATTATACAGCATCTCTGTATTCCATGTATTTTTTTTTAACAATATGACAAATGCGCAGTCTCCTTAATCAAAATACCTATACTTATTTGCGTTTTGTGGGCTAAGTATGATTTTGTTTATGGACGTTTTTGGTAATCATATTTACAATACATGTCTCTGCTTTATAAAATAAGGTGTGTACTTTTATACATGCATTAGTATTCGCCTTTACATCGTTTTATTTTAAATAAAACGTTATCTAAATTATTAATTGTTGAATTCATTATACGTTATAATTCACACAGATGACATTTTAATTATGCGACTAATAACAAAGTCAATATAACAACTTTGCAAAGTGGCATTTATGTTGTATTTTTATACTGAAGTACAAAAGTAGGTTGCAATATGTATGATATTAGAATTGTACTTAAGATTAAACCATTAACCTATCATATGTCAACATTTTCGTCAAATATGTAAAAATGTTTACGTGTCATAGTTTCAGAGGTTATTCTTCAATCACAATTCGAGTGATCATGTCTGCTTTATGAATTTTAGCGTCCGAAATATCTTCATATTTCTAGTTATTTTGTAATGTACGATTTTTCTAGTATATAGCAGTGTCAACAAATATGCCCGAATGTTACCATGACGTCAATCAACCAATGAACGTTAATTGGTTGTTGTATATGCAATGTTATAGAATACAATATTTTAAATAGCTAAATGCTTACCACGTTGGATTGCAAAGCACAACCGACGCTTAGAAATTTGTGATGTTGTCATCATGACAATACAACTGAGATAGTTAAGCTGAAATTATACCTTTTAGAGCATGTGTACCGCAAAGAACTGTCACATGATTCAAATTGTATGTTGTGAAATCCATCCTCAATGAACATTCCAGATTATTTCACATAGCTTCGGTTTCCTTCTCCACCTGTTATCACAACCTGACAGGCTTATATACATATTATATGTTCAACATTTAATTCGAAAGATAGAAAAATTCCTGAGATGATTTGTTATATTTACTTACCTGCCGTTTTCCAATGCTTGCAGAATACACGAGATGATCAATGATATTTACTTACATAATGTTAGGTTAAATGTTCACGATGAACGTAGACACTTACCATCTGAAATGAACGCAAAGCTTACAATTAGTGTTGTATCATCAATGTAGGCTCTCACTATATGAAATGAAGGAAATCATACGATTAATGATGTAACATTAATGTAGGTACTTACTTAGGTACTTACCATATGAAATGAATGAAGCCATAACAATAGTGCTGGATCATTATTCAGACGCTCTTTGCATAAAGTGGTATGCTATATGCTGATTGTCATTGATATTCAGTTCAGTACACGATAGTTTACTGTTGATATTATTATGTACGGTGACGTACACAAAGATAACTGATTAGCTCTAAAAGAAGACATACATTAAATCAAGTTGTGTGCCGATCAGTGAGATGTAGCATTTACTACTCATGCTTTAAGATGAACGACACGATGAGATTTGAAGCCTTCACCTTATTTCACAATCACTTTACAGTCTAGGTATATAAGGTAAAGTAGAAATAATATGGCACTAAATTTAGAAATGGCCGTTTATGTTAGTAAAAAAATCAATGCCACGATTTTCTGTCCAGGCTTGCACTTTGAAACACAGTTACGATTGTAATAATGGTGTAATATATATGTTGTACTTGGAGCAACATAGTCCAATGTCCTTGAATTGATCGAAATTCAAAGCTATCGCTTAACGGTCATATAGTACCGTTAATATCCCTTTATGCACTCGCTCAGTGTTGAATTAATTAGTAGATAGGTAAATGAAATTTATTTTCAAGCAGATAATAGTTTTGTCATTTGATGTAACTTTGACAGTTATCCTTTTGACTCTTAGCTAAGTTAGCTTCATAATCCTCAGTACGTCTCCCACACTGAATCGCCAATAACTATGGTATAAAGTCAATATTTTATGGTTCAGAAGACGTCTTTCATTTGTATGACCTGAGCAAATGTTTGCTGCATCCATCTTTCCATCCATCCATGCATCTGTATGTTTGTGAAATGAAACTCAAGATGTTGCCCAATTTAATATCTGTTATGAACTCTGAACATTCCTTATTTCAGTAATTTAGGCAAGAAAACATAGTGCAATGATGCATCGAAAAGGTTTAAATTTGCAATGGGATACATGCCATGCAATATAAATGTCAGAAGTATAAGGACTTTTATACCTAAAAGTGGTGGCACATACATAATGCATGACTAATCTCTGAACACCTCTGTTTGGCATGGTCCGGTATCGAAACAAACTCCTGGAGTAGATTATGCTTTCTTCGACGTGCTGCTGCTCGATGTGCCAATTTTTTTCCTTATTTCAAAGTTATATGTTACATTTTTCATATGTGATTTAGCACCTGATATATATATATATATATATATATATATATATATATATATATATATATATATATATATATATATATATATATATATATATATATATATATTGCATTGTTGGCAAGAACAAGACCAATGGTATGTACAATTGTAGATATACTTCGATAAGGCAAACAATTTTCTTTTCTTAAACTGGTTAGTATTTGCAATTTGCTTTATTAGCTTGCTCACATGAACATTTTATCTATTTACTCAATTTTACTTACGTCATGGTTACTAAATAAAAGTAAATTAGTGCTAAATAATACTTTTTAATGAGTCATATTTATACTTAATAACATTATATTTCTAAGTAATATAAATATTAATTAATATGTTTTAGAGCAGTTGCAAATATGAACGATTTTACTTCTTGCAAAAGTTACTAAGAAAATATGTGCAGCTACTTCAATGAACCCCTAGTGACCAAGTGGTTTAAAACAACTGCCATTTCCTGTCACATAAATCTCACTTCCAACATATTCGAGTCCTCGACTCGAGCAATGCGGGCGTGTAAGACAGCTGCTAGAAGTTTCCTGTTATTTTGTGGTCCTTACCGAGGTATCACAATGATACCTTATTTTACCAGTCTACCTAGCCGCCATGTGGTGCATATTGTTGTGTTACCCCCAAAACAATAACAATTATTTCAAATTGCTAGATAATTAGGCATCTATTCTATACTTGTTGCTGAGAAGCACATTATGTGTTTATAATTGCAATGGCCCGCAACAAACAGACCGCAAGAAAGTCAGCCTAAGGATTATTATTGGATTATCATTAGGAAAGGTGAGCGAGAATGAGTTTTGCTCACAATTTTCAGTGCTAGGTTGGGACCTAAGCCAACATATATGTATACTATTGTATAGTATACATATTAATTTGCGCAATTTTTTATTTACACGTTATTGTAAATCACAGCCTGTAATTGTCAAACCTTTCTTGACATTGTGTGTGATTTTGTGCATATAAATATTTACATAAAGTGCCAGGGATTCCTGAGACACAATTACTTTGCTAAAAGTATTTCTTGATAACTAGCAATTAGGTTCCTGACGTCTAAAGCGACAAACAGTACAGAGACTAAAGTTGACAGAGATATCATGACAGACAACCAGAAAACAATGGAGGACAATAAATCAAAAACATGCCTGACGACAGATTTCAATACGGTGTTGGAAGGTGAACATTGGAGACAAAAGATGATAGCGTTCCATATGTATGGGGTGCCAAACACTAGACTTCAAAGAGACTGAAAACCTCCACAGACAGGCAGATGTTCTGACTGCCGTGAAGGTAATGGGGATAGATATAGACCATATCCAAGTACTCCTGTATGGGGGAAGAAACAAGTAAGTTTCGTACCCAAAAACGTTCAAGAAATTGTTACAAACAGAAGAAATATTAATTCAAGGGTGCAGAGTCAAAATTTCGGACACTGCACCAACAACACGCGAGGCAGAGGTCAGATCTATAGACGTTTTCGTAACTAGCCTCCCTCTTGAGATATCAACACATGAAATAGTGAACAAGTTAATTCGGAACAACAAAATAAAACTAAGCAATGACATGATGGCTAAGTCGTTTGGCTTTAACAAGGCAGGAGATAAAATAATACAAAAGCCAAGACAGGAGGCAAAACATATTCCCTTCGTTGAAAGTTATGGGAATCCTATTGCGCACCTGGTAAAGGGGCTCTGACCTCGAGAACCCTGTACAACATACATGCAGAACTTCAGATCTTTCACACTCATCAAAGAAATTAAACCAAAACGTAAATGATAGACCACACAGTAGAGAAAAATCCAAATAAACAGACGAGGGGCCAGTGCCCCAAAATTTAAAGAAATTAATTAAATGCGTATAATTATTAAATACAATAAATAAATACTAAGGAACACAATAGTACAATAGCTACCTGGATGGACAGAATAATTAAAGACAAAATGGCCGCAATAGCTGTCACCAGTGATAGTTGGTATTAGTCACAATAATCAAGAATATAAGTAGGACAAAATGGGGAAAAAGTAATGAAGGATAATATGTAAAAGGTAATATACTACATATAAAATTTGATACGTTGCACATCAAAAACACGCATAGCCCTTCAACTAGGTACAAAAATATGAAATCATACAAAACTTAAGTAAACATGTAAATAACTACACAACTCAACACCTAGTGCTGGGAGGAGACTTTAACTGGGTGGGAGAAGACATCGATAGAATAGGGAAACAAGCAACCCAGAATCTCATTTCACGGGAACGTATGGGTAAATTACTAAGATAACATAAATATATATATATGTATGTATATATATATATATATATATATATATATATATATATATATATATATATATATATATATATATATATATATATATATATATATATATATATATATATATATATATATATATATATATATATATATAAACATATTAAGAACAGAACATATACATGAATACATACACAAAGGAATCAAGTAGGAAAAGGGGAGAGCAGACTAGATATGTTTTATGTAACAAATTTAGAACTGAATACATACAAAAAACGGAAATTACAGACTTTAAAATATCAGATGATAAACTAATAACAATGGAAATGGTGATAAAAAATAAAAATAAATGGGGACAATGGATATGGAAACTAAGCAACTCAATCCTAGGGAATGAACACCTGATAACATAAACAAATGAGGAAGTAGATACATCTAAAAATGAAAAAGGAGAACATAAAACGGACATAATACCAGACTGAGATAGATTTATAAAGAAAGTAAACAAATTGGCATAATATCACACAACTAAGCATAAGCGAATTCAAACAATGGAAATAAAAGAACCAAAATGTAGAATAAATAGTAAAACAACACCTACAGATGAAAGGGATAAATATTTAAAACACTTATATAAATTAGTAGAAAAGGAAACATAGGGAAACGAAATACGGTCGGGAAATTACAATCACATGTACAAACAAGCAGATGAATTATATGACGGGAGGAATTAAGGAAAGGGGGTTGGGGAACACTAGACACAATTAATGGGAAAGAAGTGACATATACAGAAGAAATTATGGAAGGAATACAAAACTATTAAACAAAACTCTATACATATCAAAACATAGACATACAAGCAATAACAGAATACGTAGAAAAAACACATGTAGATATGATATCGTTAGAACACAAACAAATGAATATTGACTTATATCTGTGGAGGAAATGCAAACCACAATAAACGAAATTGTAAAATGAAAGTCCACAGGAAAAGATGTCCTAACGGCGTAGTTTAATATTTAAAAAAATTTCCAAGGTAAGCTGGCAATAATTCTTGAAAACTTATTTAATAACATATTTCTAAAAATAACTTCATGACGAATTCAATGAGGGAAGGTGTGACTACAAATAGAAAGGCGATATAAATGACTTAAAAAAATGGATGTCCATCTTCCTCGTGAACACTGAATACAAACTACTGATTAGAATTCTAGCGAATAAGGTAAAACACGGAATAAACACAATAGTAAACACTAATCAAACATGTTAAAGGAAGGAGCATACATAACTTCATACTTAACATTTATACAAATATAGACTTCATAAACGGGACAGGCGCGAAATGTGCTATGGTACTTTTCTACCAGTAAAAAGCTTTTGACGGATTAGAAAATAATTATACGCAAAAAGTAATGGAGCAATTTTGGTTTAAATCAAACTTAAAAAATTGGACTAAGACTATGTCCAATAAAATAACTTCAGGTGTACAGGTTAATGGGGGGGGGGGGATAGCGAGAATATTTGAAATATAGAGATCAGTGAGGCTTGTATGCCCACTATCGATGCAATTATCCCTAATAGCGATGTAAATTGTGAGTATACAAATTAATAACAAACTCGATATAAATGGAATAAAAATCCCAAACTTGAGGGATGAATTCAAGATGCTTCATTACGGTGATGATTGTATGAACTTTAATAAAGACTCGAACTCGTTTAAACAATTGGAGAATGAATATGGAGCATTTTGGAAAGCTTCGGGGTCACATATAAATCATGACAAAACAGAAATCTTAGAAATGGTAAACTGTAGGGGGAAACACCCAGGCTGAATATCTTGAACTGAGACGCATCAGTTCCAGTCGTAAATATCTTTCAATTGATGCCACTAAAACACTTGTGTGTTCATTAGTATTTTCAAGACGACTATTGTAACTCAATTATGTCTGGTTCGTCACAATATTTACTCCAGAAACTTCAAAAAATTAAAAACACAGCTGCATGGATCATCTTTAGAATACCACGACTAGAGCACACCTCACCACTGCTCTGTACCCTACACTGGCTATCGATTCGATACAGAATCAAACACAAAATGTGTTCTCTGTGCTATGTTTCAACGACAGATTCCAGTCCAACATACACATCCAGCCTCACCGATGTGTATACACCAGCTAGATGCTTACGCTCTCTGTCTGATAATCGTATACCCATTGTTTCCACGGTGAAAACAAAGTCATATGGACAACGTTCGTTTGCATACCAGGGCCCGGCAACGTGGAACGAATTGCTCATTGAAATTAGACACATAGACACAGTGGTCCCTTTTAAGAGTGCTCTTAAAATTCACCTGTTTCGACTGCAGGGACAAACTTAGAAACCTAATTGTGTTTTGTATCTGATATGTTTTCAGCATGTTTTTATGTTTCCAATTTCATTGTTTTTGTCATTTGTTTTTCTTTAGTGTAGTCATATCATTATTCATGGTGTAAAGTGCTTAGAGCTTTGAAAGATTAGGCGCTATACAAAGTCCTCATTATTATTATTATTATTATTATTATTATTATTATTATTATTATTATTATTATTATTAACCACAAAAATAATTAAAAACAGAGTAAAAGCCCTGGGATATTTTTTTGGGCAAACGAAGAAAAGGAAAACTGTATAAAAGTACATAAAAGAAATTATCCAAATCTGGGCACTTAGGCCACGTAGTTTAATTGAGTATTCACACGTTGCAAAAACATATATATACTCAAATCTGACATAGTTAAAAGCCTCTATGGGCATAACAAACAAAACACTAGAGAAATTAGTTAATAAAATAGTAATCTACATTTGGAATTTAAAGACGCTACATAAAGAAACCATCTTTGCATAGGTCCACATTAAGGGTTGGACTAGCTTTACCCAGCCCAATTCTAACTACATGCAAAAACATCTTAAAAAGGTTTTAAAAGAAGGATGCACACCACAAACACTATGGGAAGCACTATCCATTTTTGGGTTCGGATAAGGGTTGAGAAAAAGACATTAAAGAACTACTATATAAATGTAGGGACCTAACATTACTGTGGGAACTAGATACTAGTAAGACTTACTACTGGATTAGAGAAACGTTAACTAAATCAATGAGGAATAAAGTAGAAGAAGAATTCATGTACGTTACTGGGATAGGGTGTGGAGGCATTGGTCTAACATAACATCACCAAAGGTACAGAGTATAATTTTTAAGTACCTCCACAACGCCTAGACACATGACAAGAACCCCGGAAAACTGCCCTCTATGCAGAAAAACCCCATTCACAAAATACAAACTAATAATGGAAGTTTTTAAGGTCGAAAAATATGACAGACGCCATATACTCAAATTTAATAAAATCTTAATGAGACGAAAACGGACTACATCACGAAAACAATGATATCATGTGGGCAAATAATTACGATTAAGAAATAGGGCAAAAACTGTATTCTTCTTTCCAACATTTTTAATTTAAATGTTTAAAATTTGTATATCTTTCTTTTCTTTTATAGAAAAGGTTGACTTAAATAATTAAGTGTTATGCAAAAAAAAACACCAATAATGAAAATCTAGAATAAGAAACGTAATGGGGTAAATACATAATGATGAAGTCATGGGGCTATATTAAATGTCACTACGCGGAGTGGACAGGACTTTGGAAGAGTTTGGAAAAAGCCCATTAAGGAAATGTCATATTTATAGTAATATCATCAAGTATTGAACTTTGGATATATATTATCCACACCACTTCCTCTGTGCAGCTCCCGTACTGCACATTTAATCCAACTGTGTAGGCATCTTAACTAATTGTGGACATTTGTTAACTTAAAAAAAATAAAATAAACTATTAGAGACAACTCAAGTCGGGAGAAGTACAATTTAAAAATAAAATATGTACGAACTAAGACTCGAACACAGTCGCACTCAAGATAATTAAATATACAGAAGGCACAGAACGTCACGAAATAAAAAAAATCAATAAACCAAAAAGTATTTCTTTCTAAAATTAGTACACCGGACTCTGCGGAAAATTCAATATTTTAAACTAAAAATAAAAGGTGGAATAATACAATGTGTGATGATCAGCTTATAGGTCCATATCATTAAATACGGCATGTGGGAAAAATATGACATAAAATGTACCGGTATATTCTTACAAAGAAACAATATATATTTGTGTGTGTGTGTGTGTGTGTGTGTGTGTACATAAAGCAGACAGACATATAATTAACACATATAACACACACATGATACAATGGAAATCTAGCCAAGGTCAACTCTATGAACTGTGGTCGGGACTCCGGGGATGAATACCACTTTTCAAAATTTGTATAATAACGATGGGACAAAATTAAATTAAATTGAAAATTAAATAAAAATTAAAAAATATACAAAACTACACATTAGGGTGCATACAAGCACACATAAAGACATTTTTAACTTTTCTTTAATATAGTTGAGATCTGTCTAGTGTCCCCCCCCCCCCCCCGAAAAAAATTACTCATCAATTTGACAAATGTGCTACGGTCTTTGTATCTATTTTGAGACAAATCAACAATTATTCTAGTAGGTCCCACTACACCGAACACTGTGTGGATGCTATTGAATACATTTTTTTTAGGAGAGTGCTCTCTCGCATGTTAATCTTTTCAGACCTTTTGGGGAGGCTCTCCTGCTCTTATCTTAGATGTTTGCTATTATATCTTGTGTTTTCTTTTATTTCAGGTTTATAAAAATTATTATTATTCTTATTGTTTTTATTTTTCTTGTTAATTTATGTTTGTATTTATTCTAAAAACCTTTTCATGTTTACAAAAACTTCACATATATTCATTGGTTCAGAGGAAATACTACTGGCTGTCATACAAATACTTTTCCTCCTTTCTTGCAATTTTGATTCTTCTTTTCTCTTTCCTCTTTTATATGTCCTTTTCACCGAATTCTTATATTGTTTGTTCCTTTGGTCTTGTCTATTTGCTTGGTTTGCATACTATTTTCTGCTCTTCCAATGGAGCTATATTAGTATTTAACTCTATTGTTTTCTCTATTGGTTGTTTCTCTTTTTCATTCGCTGTTTCTGGCTGCTCTATTTTATTGCATTCGGTTGTTCCCTGTTGGTCGCAGTTACATTCGCTGTTTGCATTTGTTTTTCTTGTTCGCTTGTTCTTTGTGTTGTCTGATGTTGTTCACTGTGTTCGCGTTTTTAGAGTGCTACTCTTCATTCCTTTAGTGATTGGTTTGTCCTTCTTTTGTTGTTGTTTCCCTTAATTGTATTGTTGTTGTTGTTGTACACTCCTTTGGTCCTGTTTTTTGTGCCTGTTTATGTTTCCTTAATATCCCTTTGTCCTGTTCTTGTTGTAGTTTCTGGTCCGGTTGATGATGTTTTATTTTTGTTGTGTTTTCCCTCTTGCTCGTCATTTTTTTTTGGACATTTGAATGGCGTATGAAAGGTTTCATTACACATGTTGCATTTTCTGTCATATATACATTATTTATACCATCTTTTTGCATGAAATCCGTGCATAAAGTATGACCTTTTAATAGTGTTGAGATGCATTTTTTATACGTCTAGTATCCTCATGCCATCGTAGATTTTCGTTGCCTCGATAGTCGCCATTCTTGCTGGTAATTTACATTTACTGCAATTTTTTCCTCAAAGTGTTTAACCACAGCTTCTAGTGGTATCTCTAGGGGAATATCGGATATGCTGAGCTGTCCGATTCTCTTTTTGATCCTACGTTCTACAGTAGCTGTTTTTTCTACAATTTGTATCCTTTTAGATGTCGTCATTTCCCAGGATGTTAGTACAGGTTATTTTCATTTGGGTCAAATAATGAAGCCTTAACACCTTGTCGGATTTTTGATATATAGGTTTTTTTAATATATATCCTGGATCCAAAGTTTGAATCGATACCATCACATGTGTTATACTTGGGAAGTCTTCCCTTGAGATTTTGGTCATTTTGAGAAACTGTACATCCTTCTTTGAATGCACGTTGAACGTAACTCTAGTCATCGTGTTTTTCTACATGTTTGACCTTTAAATATTTTCCAAAGTTCCTGATTTCTCTCATATTTGCAGTCCAGCTTGCTGCCATTTCTCCTTCTTCTTTGCTTTTACAATTTCAAAATTTAACGTTGAGTTGTCCAATAAGGATTTTAAATTTATCTAGGACAAATACAAACAGGTGGTCGACATGGTAAAAAGAGACATTAATTAGGCTGTACAGCAATAAAATATAAATTCATTTGAATGAAACTTTAGGAAAACATATATAAATCAACTTAGAAAAGAAGTTTAGAAAGTAACAACATGAGTTGGATTAAGACAAAACAAGTTACTAGCATTGAAATAAAACGGAGTATTCACCGCTACCAGTATTAGTATACCTGACTTAACTGTATGTCTATATAAAAGTACGGTGAAATGTGAGCTTCCAACGATAACTAGTGTGCATCCCATGAAGAGAAAGGTGACGGTATGTAAGAAATATAATTATGCATTCAATACCATCTAATGGCGCTCGTTTACTTGTTTTTCCTTTTAAAACAATTTGATTCTTTTCTCTTATATCATTGCATTTAAGCTGAGTTATATTGTCAAAAAAGCCGTTATATATTGTTAATTGTCCAGGGATTTATTACATGTTCCAATTTCAAACTACCTCTTCCCTGGTATTGCATTAATTGGTGCTATAATACCCACATACAAGAATGTTAACATCACGTTTCCATCAAAAGAACAGAAAGAAAGTCAAACGAAATATAAAGTTGAATCATACTGTAATACATGCCCTTGCCACATGTATCATATCAATGACTTATAAAATGTATATTACATAATTATTTACTCAGAACATAACATTCCTTTCAGAAATATTACTTACCTGTTTCTTGAGTGCTTCATCCTGAAACGAACAGAACGAAAACGACATTAGTATCGTTAAAAAGCTTTGCTTTATTTCGTTTCAGAATAATTAATCTTAGACACATCATCATCAATACATTTCGTATCATCTGCATCATGCACACATAACAAAAATCTTCAGGGTATTTGGTATGGGCGTCGTTTCGTAACAAAACCACCCAGGTGTAGACCTACTAATAATTACGATCTATACACAGTCATGATGAGTCCTTATATAAAAATCCGTGCATGTATCAATTCTAATAGAGGTTTGCAAATATGCACCGAAACAGAGTGGGCATTGTTATGATTGGATTGTACATGATGCTGATAGTTAACTGTGTAATGGATACTTCACGAAAATTCGAATAATCATCAACGGGAAGATGGTACTCACTGCCCCATTACCATTATAAACATAATAATAACCCCGTCTGTAAGCACATTCCCATATTATACTGCTATGTATTATTATTGATACACATTATGTGACTATTGCCAAACATTATCTTATAAATGACGGTTTTCTGCTACAGCGGAGAATTTAAACAGTTGCTGAAAAACAAAATATAACACTCTTTATAATGAGAGGGCATTTATATTATTTTGCAGACGTATTTTAAGTCAGGTGCTAGGTCTTTTTCACTTATCTTTTATATGTTCCTATAACGAATATAGCTTGAATTCTCTTTTGTATGCATAATATAAATCAAGCTGATTTTCTTATTTCCAATATGTGTAATATGTTTATCCATCACATTGTCTTGATTTGGTGATATTTTTTAATTTTTATAACAAATATATTTTTTGTATCTTCATATATATATACATTTCACAAGGCCGTGAAAAGAAAAACGTAGTCTATTATTTTGTTTCTCAAATGAAATCGCGTTGGAAACATTAATTGTAGGGAACGTAATGTAGAAAAGAAATCTGAATCGCTAGCAAAATACATGGTTTCTTAAATTGGCTCTGTGTGGTTCTTGTTGATATTCTGGTCTTAGTTTTCCCAATTTTAGGATACTCGCCATAAGGATTTCGTGTCAAAAACGGGTAACAATCAAAGCTAATCAGTAATTATAATAGTTTAATTTGAAAGTTGATTGTACTGAAACCGAACATTTTCTTTATGTTGCCAAATAAGTTGACGCAAGTAAACGCATGCCGAAATTATTCTCAACCTTACTCAAGAATTCAGGAATTTGCTGAGAAAATATCCGTGACCCGATGTGGACCATTAACATATGGAATAATTGTATCGTTACAATGTAAGTGGATATTTTACTACTGTCAGATCTTCCATCTAGTTCTGAACCCAAATTTCCTCATATACATATATATATATATATATATATATATATATATATATATATATATATATATATATATATATATATATATAAAATATAATATAATATAATATAATATAATATAATATAATATAATATAATATAATATAATATAATATAATATAATATAATATAATATAATATAATATAATATTACGCATCAATTTGACAAATGTGCTAAGTTCTTTGTATTTATTTTGAGACACATCAACAATTATTCTATTAGTCTAGTAGGTCCCACTACACCGAACACTTTGAGTGTGTATGCTATTGAATACATTTTTTTTAGGAGAGTGCTCTCTCGCATGTTAATCTTTTCAGACCTTTTGGGGAGGCTCTCCTGCTCTTATCTTAGATGTTTGCTATTATATCTTGTGTTTTCTTTTATTTCAGGTTTATAAAAATTATTATTATTGTTATTGTTTTATTTTTCTTGTTAATTTATGTTTGTATTTATTCTAAAAACGGTTTCATGTGTACAAGAAACTTCACATATATTCATCGGCTCAGAGGAAATACTACTGGCTGTCATACAAATACTTTTCCTCTTTTCTTTCCATTTTGATTCTTCTTTTCTCTTTCGTCTTTTATATGTCCTTTTCATTCAATTCTTATATTGTTTGTTCCTTTGGTCTTGTTTATGTGCTTGGTTTGCATGCTATTTTCTGCTCTTCCAATGGAGCTATATTAGTATTTAACTCTATTGTTTTCTCTGTTGGTTGTTTCTCTTTTTCATTCGCTGTTTCTGGATTCTATTTTATTGCATTAGGTAGTTCCTTGTTGGTCGCAAGTACATTCGCTGTTTGCATTTGTTTTTCCTGTTCGCTTGTTCTTTGTGTTGTCTGATGTTGTTCACTGTGTTCGCGTTTTTAGAGTGCTACTCTTCATTCCTTTAGTGATTGGTTTGTCCTTCTTTTGTTGTTGTTTCCCTTAATTGTATTATTGTTGTTGTACACTCCTTTGGTCCTGTTTTTTGTGCCTGTTTATGTTTTCTTAATATCCCTTTGTCCTGTTGTTGTTGTAGTTTCTGGTCCGGTTGATGTTTTTTTTCGTTGTGTTCTCCCTCTTGCTCGTCATTATTTTTTGGACATTTTAATGGCGTATGAAAGGTCTCATTACACCTGTTGCATTTTCTGTCATATATACATCATTTATACCATCTTTTTGCACGAAATCCGTGCATAAAGTATGACCTTTTAATAGTGTTGAGATGCATTTTCGCTACGTCTAGTATCCTCATGCCATCGTAGAATTTCGTTGTCTGGATAGTCGCCATTCTTGCTGGTAATTTACATTTACTGCAATTTTTTCCTCAAAGTCTTTAACCACAGCTTCTAGTGGTATCTCTAGGGGAATATCGGATATGCTGAGCTGTCCGGCTCTCTTTTTGATCCTACGTTCTACAGAAGCTGTTTTTTTTATACAATTTGTATCCTTTTAGATGTCGTCATTTCCCAGGATGTTAGTACAGGTTATTTTCATTTGGGTCAAATAATGAAGCCTTAACACCTTGTCGGATTTTTGGAATATAAGTTTTTTTAATATATATCCTGGATCCAAAGTTTGTATCGTATCCATCACATGTGTTATGCATGGGAAGTCTTCCCTTGAGATTCTGGTCATTTTGAGAAACTGTACATCCTTCTTTGAATGCACGTTGAACGTAACTCTAGTCATCGTGTTTTTCTACATGTTTGACCTTTAAATATTTTCCAAAGTTCCTGATTTCTCTCATATTTGCAGTCCAACTTGCTGCCATTTCTCCTTCTTCTTTGCTTTTACAATTTCAAAATTTAACGTTGAGTTGTCCAATAAGGATTTTAAATTTATCTAGGACAAATACAAACAGGTGGACGACATGGTAAAAAGAGACATTAATTAGGCTGTACAGCAATAAAATATAATTCATTTGAATGAAACTTTAGGAAAACATATATAAATCAACTTAGAAAAGAAGTTTAGAAAGTAACAACATGAGTTGGATTAAGACAAAACAAGTTACTAGTATTGAAATAAAACGGAGTATTCACCGCTACCAGTATTAGTATACCTGACTTAACTGTATGTCTATATAAAAGTACGGTGAAATGTGAGCTTCCAACGAGAACTAGTGTACATCCCGTGAAGAGACAAGCGACGGTATGTAAGATATATAATTATATATTCAATACCATCTAATGGCGCTCGTTTACTTGTTTTTCCTTTTAAATCAATTTAATTCGTTTCTCTTATATCTTTGCATTTAAGCTGAGTTATACTGTCAAAAAAGCCGTTGTATATTGTTAATTGTCCAGGGATTTAATAAATGTTCCAATTTCAAATTGCCTCTTCCCTGGTATTGAATTTTTAATTGGTGCTATAATATCCACATACAAGAATGTTAACATCACGTTTCCATCAAAAGAACAGAAAGAAAGTCAAACGAAATATAAAGTTGAATCATACTGTAATACATGCCCTTGCCACTTGTATCATATCAATGACTTATAAAATGCATATTGCATCATTATTTACTCAGAACATAACATTCCTTTCAGAAATATTACTTACCTGTTTCTTGAGTGCTTCATCCTGAAACGAACAGAACGAAAATGACATTAGTATCGTTAAAAAGCTTTGCTTTATTTCGTTTCAGAATAATTAATCTTAGACACATCATCATCAATACATTTCTTATCATCTGCATCATGCACACATAACACAAATTTTCAGGGTATTTGGTATGGGCGTCGTTTCGTAACAAAAACACCCAGTTGTAGACCTATTAATAATTACGATGTATACACAGTTGTGATGAGTCCTTATATAAAAATCCGTGTATGTATCAATTCTAATAGAGGTTTGCAAATATGCACCGAAACAGAGTGGGCATTGTTATGATTGGATTGTACATGATGCTGATAGATAACTGTGTAATGGATCCTTTACGACGAAAACTCGAATAATCATCAACGGGAAGATGGTACTCACTGCCCCATTACCATTATAACCATAATAATAACCCCGTCTGTAAGCACATTCCAATATTATACTGCTATGTATTATTATTGATACACATTATGTGACTATTGCCAAACATTATCTTATAAATGACGGTTTTCTGCCACAGCGGAGAATTTAAGCAGTTGCGGAAAAACAAAATATAACACTCTTTATAATGAGAGGGCATATATATTATTTTGCAGACGTATTTTGCTATTATATCTTGTGTTTTCTTTTATTTCAGGTTTATTAAATTATTATTATTGTTATTGTTTTATTTTTCTTGTTATTTTATGTTTGTATTTATTCTAAAAACGGTTTCATGTTTACAAGAAACTTCACATATATTCATCGTTTCAGAGAAAATACTACTGGCTGTTATACAAATACTTTTCCTCCTTTCTTGCCATTTTGATCCTTCTTTTCTCTTTCCTCTTTTATATGTCCTTTTCATTCAATTCCTATATTGTTTGTTCCTTTGGTCTTGTTTATGTGCTTGGTTTGCATGCTATTTTCTGCTCTTCCAATGGAGCTATATTAGTATTTAACTCTATTGTTTTCTCTGTTGGTTGTTTCTCTTTTTCATTCGCTGTTTCTGGATTCTATTTTTTGCATTAGGTAGTTCCTTGTTGGACGCAAGTACATTCGCTGTTTGCATTTGTTTTTCCTGTTCGCTTGTTCTTTGTGTTGTCTGATGTTGTTCACTGTGTTCGCGTTTTTAGAGTGCTACTCTTCATTCCTTTAGTGATTGGTTTGTCCTTCTTTTGTTGTTGTTTCCCTTAATTGTATTATTGTTGTTGTACACTCCTTTGGTCCTGTTTTTTGTGCCTGTTTATGTTTTCTTAATATCCCTTTGTCCTGTTGTTGTTGTAGTTTCTGGTCCGGTTGATGTTTTTTTTTCGTTGTGTTCTCCCTCTTGCTCGTCATTATTTTTTGGACATTTTAATGGCGTATGAAAGGTCTCATTACACCTGTTGCATTTTCTGTCATATATACATCATTTATACCATCTTTTTGCACGAAATCCGTGCATAAAGTATGACCTTTTAATAGTGTTGAGATGCATTTTCGCTACGTCTAGTATCCTCATGCCATCGTAGAATTTCGTTGTCTGGATAGTCGCCATTCTTGCTGGTAATTTACATTTACTGCAATTTTTTCCTCAAAGTCTTTAACCACAGCTTCTAGTGGTATCTCTAGGGGAATATCGGATATGCTGAGCTGTCCGGCTCTCTTTTTGATCCTACGTTCTACAGAAGCTGTTTTTTTTATACAATTTGTATCCTTTTAGATGTCGTCATTTCCCAGGATGTTAGTACAGGTTATTTTCATTTGGGTCAAATAATGAAGCCTTAACACCTTGTCGGATTTTTGGAATATAAGTTTTTTTAATATATATCCTGGATCCAAAGTTTGTATCGTATCCATCACATGTGTTATGCATGGGAAGTCTTCCCTTGAGATTCTGGTCATTTTGAGAAACTGTACATCCTTCTTTGAATGCACGTTGAACGTAACTCTAGTCATCGTGTTTTTCTACATGTTTGACCTTTAAATATTTTCCAAAGTTCCTGATTTCTCTCATATTTGCAGTCCAACTTGCTGCCATTTCTCCTTCTTCTTTGCTTTTACAATTTCAAAATTTAACGTTGAGTTGTCCAATAAGGATTTTAAATTTATCTAGGACAAATACAAACAGGTGGACGACATGGTAAAAAGAGACATTAATTAGGCTGTACAGCAATAAAATATAATTCATTTGAATGAAACTTTAGGAAAACATATATAAATCAACTTAGAAAAGAAGTTTAGAAAGTAACAACATGAGTTGGATTAAGACAAAACAAGTTACTAGTATTGAAATAAAACGGAGTATTCACCGCTACCAGTATTAGTATACCTGACTTAACTGTATGTCTATATAAAAGTACGGTGAAATGTGAGCTTCCAACGAGAACTAGTGTACATCCCGTGAAGAGACAAGCGACGGTATGTAAGATATATAATTATATATTCAATACCATCTAATGGCGCTCGTTTACTTGTTTTTCCTTTTAAATCAATTTAATTCGTTTCTCTTATATCTTTGCATTTAAGCTGAGTTATACTGTCAAAAAAGCCGTTGTATATTGTTAATTGTCCAGGGATTTAATAAATGTTCCAATTTCAAATTGCCTCTTCCCTGGTATTGAATTTTTAATTGGTGCTATAATATCCACATACAAGAATGTTAACATCACGTTTCCATCAAAAGAACAGAAAGAAAGTCAAACGAAATATAAAGTTGAATCATACTGTAATACATGCCCTTGCCACTTGTATCATATCAATGACTTATAAAATGCATATTGCATCATTATTTACTCAGAACATAACATTCCTTTCAGAAATATTACTTACCTGTTTCTTGAGTGCTTCATCCTGAAACGAACAGAACGAAAATGACATTAGTATCGTTAAAAAGCTTTGCTTTATTTCGTTTCAGAATAATTAATCTTAGACACATCATCATCAATACATTTCTTATCATCTGCATCATGCACACATAACACAAATTTTCAGGGTATTTGGTATGGGCGTCGTTTCGTAACAAAAACACCCAGTTGTAGACCTATTAATAATTACGATGTATACACAGTTGTGATGAGTCCTTATATAAAAATCCGTGTATGTATCAATTCTAATAGAGGTTTGCAAATATGCACCGAAACAGAGTGGGCATTGTTATGATTGGATTGTACATGATGCTGATAGATAACTGTGTAATGGATCCTTTACGACGAAAACTCGAATAATCATCAACGGGAAGATGGTACTCACTGCCCCATTACCATTATAACCATAATAATAACCCCGTCTGTAAGCACATTCCAATATTATACTGCTATGTATTATTATTGATACACATTATGTGACTATTGCCAAACATTATCTTATAAATGACGGTTTTCTGCCACAGCGGAGAATTTAAGCAGTTGCGGAAAAACAAAATATAACACTCTTTATAATGAGAGGGCATATATATTATTTTGCAGACGTATTTTGCTATTATATCTTGTGTTTTCTTTTATTTCAGGTTTATTAAATTATTATTATTGTTATTGTTTTATTTTTCTTGTTATTTTATGTTTGTATTTATTCTAAAAACGGTTTCATGTTTACAAGAAACTTCACATATATTCATCGTTTCAGAGAAAATACTACTGGCTGTTATACAAATACTTTTCCTCCTTTCTTGCCATTTTGATCCTTCTTTTCTCTTTCCTCTTTTATATGTCCTTTTCATTCAATTCCTATATTGTTTGTTCCTTTGGTCTTGTTTATGTGCTTGGTTTGCATGCTATTTTCTGCTCTTCCAATGGAGCTATATTAGTATTTAACTCTATTGTTTTCTCTGTTGGTTGTTTCTCTTTTTCATTCGCTGTTTCTGGATTCTATTTTTTGCATTAGGTAGTTCCTTGTTGGACGCAAGTACATTCGCTGTTTGCATTTGTTTTTCCTGTTCGCTTGTTCTTTGTGTTGTCTGATGTTGTTCACTGTGTTCGCGTTTTTAGAGTGCTACTCTTCATTCCTTTAGTGATTGGTTTGTCCTTCTTTTGTTGTTGTTTCCCTTAATTGTATTATTGTTGTTGTACACTCCTTTGGTCCTGTTTTTTGTGCCTGTTTATGTTTTCTTAATATCCCTTTGTCCTGTTGTTGTTGTAGTTTCTGGTCCGGTTGATGTTTTTTTTTCGTTGTGTTCTCCCTCTTGCTCGTCATTATTTTTTGGACATTTTAATGGCGTATGAAAGGTCTCATTACACCTGTTGCATTTTCTGTCATATATACATCATTTATACCATCTTTTTGCACGAAATCCGTGCATAAAGTATGACCTTTTAATAGTGTTGAGATGCATTTTCGCTACGTCTAGTATCCTCATGCCATCGTAGAATTTCGTTGTCTGGATAGTCGCCATTCTTGCTGGTAATTTACATTTACTGCAATTTTTTCCTCAAAGTCTTTAACCACAGCTTCTAGTGGTATCTCTAGGGGAATATCGGATATGCTGAGCTGTCCGGCTCTCTTTTTGATCCTACGTTCTACAGAAGCTGTTTTTTATACAATTTGTATCCTTTTAGATGTCGTCATTTCCCAGGATGTTAGTACAGGTTATTTTCATTTGGGTCAAATAATGAAGCCTTAACACCTTGTCGGATTTTTGGAATATAAGTTTTTTTAATATATATCCTGGATCCAAAGTTTGTATCGTATCCATCACATGTGTTATACATGGGAAGTCTTCCCTTGAGATTCTGGTCATTTTGAGAAAATGTACATCCTTCTTTGAATGCACGTTGAACGTAACTCTAGTCATCGTGTTTTTCTACATGTTTGACCTTTAAATATTTTCCAAAGTTCCTGATTTCTCTCATATTTGCAGTCCAACTTGCTGCCATTTCTCCTTCTTCTTTGCTTTTACAATTTCAAAATTTAACGTTGAGTTGTCCAATAAGGATTTTAAATTTATCTAGGACAAATACAAACAGGTGGACGACATGGTAAAAAGAGACATTAATTAGGCTGTACAGCAATAAAATATAATTCATTTGAATGAAACTTTAGGAAAACATATATAAATCAACTTAGAAAAGAAGTTTAGAAAGTAACAACATGAGTTGGATTAAGACAAAACAAGTTACTAGTATTGAAATAAAACGGAGTATTCACCGCTACCAGTATTAGTATACCTGACTTAACTGTATGTCTATATAAAAGTACGGTGAAATGTGAGCTTCCAACGAGAACTAGTGTACATACCGTGAAGAGACAAGCGACGGTATGTAAGATATATAATTATATATTCAATACCATCTAATGGCGCTCGTTTACTTGTTTTTCCTTTTAAATCAATTTAATTCGTTTCTCTTATATCTTTGCATTTAAGCTGAGTTATACTGTCAAAAAAGCCGTTGTATATTGTTAATTGTCCAGGGATTTAATAAATGTTCCAATTTCAAATTGCCTCTTCCCTGGTATTGAATTTTTAATTGGTGCTATAATATCCACATACAAGAATGTTAACATCACGTTTCCATCAAAAGAACAGAAAGAAAGTCAAACGAAATATAAAGTTGAATCATACTGTAATACATGCCCTTGCCACTTGTATCATATCAATGACTTATAAAATGCATATTGCATCATTATTTACTCAGAACATAACATTCCTTTCAGAAATATTACTTACCTGTTTCTTGAGTGCTTCATCCTGAAACGAACAGAACGAAAATGACATTAGTATCGTTAAAAAGCTTTGCTTTATTTCGTTTCAGAATAATTAATCTTAGACACATCATCATCAATACATTTCTTATCATCTGCATCATGCACACATAACACAAATTTTCAGGGTATTTGGTATGGGCGTCGTTTCGTAACAAAAACACCCAGTTGTAGACCTATTAATAATTACGATGTATACACAGTTGTGATGAGTCCTTATATAAAAATCCGTGTATGTATCAATTCTAATAGAGGTTTGCAAATATGCACCGAAACAGAGTGGGCATTGTTATGATTGGATTGTACATGATGCTGATAGATAACTGTGTAATGGATCCTTTACGACGAAAACTCGAATAATCATCAACGGGAAGATGGTACTCACTGCCCCATTACCATTATAACCATAATAATAACCCCGTTTGTATGCACATTCCCATATTATACTGCTATGTATTATTATTGATACACATTATGTGACTATTGCCAAACATTATCTTATAAATGACGGTTTTCTGCTACAGCGGAGAATTTAAGCAGTTGCTGAAAAACAAACTATAACACTCTTTATAATGAGAGGGCATATATATTATTTTGCAGACGTATTTCAAGTCAGGTGCTAGGTCATTTTCACTTATGTTTTATACGTTCCTAGAACGAATATAGATTGAATTCTCTTTTGTATGCATAATATAAGTCAACCTGATTTTCTTATTACCAATATGTGTAATATGTTTATCCATCACATTGTCTTTATTTGGTGATATTTTTTAATTTTTATAACAAATATATTTTTTGTATCTTCATATATGTACATTTCACACGGCAGTGAATAGAAAAACGTAGTCTATGATTTTGTTTCTCAAATGAAATCGTGTTGGAAACATTAACTGTAGGGAACGTAATGTGGAAAAGAAATCTGAATCGCTAGCAAAAAACATGGTTTCTTAAATTGGCTCTGTGTTGTTCTTGTTGATATTCTGGTCTTAGTTTTCCCAATTTTAGTAGAATACTCGCCATAAGGATTTCGTGTCAACAACGGGTAACAATCAAAGCTAATCAGTAATTATAATAGTTTAATTTGAAAGTTGATTGTCTTCTCTTTTGTCATTGACTACCATTTCAATAATACTCAACTGAAACCGAACATTTTCTTTATGTTGCCAAATAACTTGACGCAAGTAAACGCATGCCGAAATTATTCTCAACCTTACTCAAGAATTCAGGAATTTGCTGAGAAAATATCCGTGACCCAATGTGGACCATTAACATATGGAATAATTGTATCGTTACAATATAAGTGGATATTTTACTACTCTGTCAGATCTTCCATCTAGTTCTGAACCCAAATTTCTTCATATATATATATATATATATATATATATATATATATATATATATATATATATATATATATATATATATATAATATAATATAATATAATATAATATAATATAATATTACGCATCAATTTGACAAATGTGCTAAGTTCTTTGTATTTATTTTGAGACACATCAACAATTATTCTATTAGTCTAGCAGGTCCCACGACACCGAACACTGTGAGTGTGGATGCTATTGAATACATTTTTTGGAGGAGAGTGCTCTCTCGCATGTTAATCTTTTCAGACCTTTTGGGGAGGCTCTCCTGCTCTTATCTTAGATGTTTGCTATTATATCTTGTGTTTTCTTTTATTTTAGGTTTATTAAATTATTATTATTGTTATTGTTTTATTTTTCTTGTTAATTTATGTTTGTATTTATTCTAAAAACGGTTTCATGTTTACAAGAAACTTCACATATATTCATCGTTTCAGAGGAAATACTACTGGCTGTTATACAAATACTTTTCCTCCTTTCTTGCCATTTTGATTCTTCTTTTCTCTTTCCTCTTTTATATGTCCTTTTCACTCAATTCTTATATTGTTTGTTCCTTTGGTCTTGTTTATGTGCTTGGTTTGCATACTATTTTCTGCTCTTCCAATGGAGCTATATTAGTATTTAACTCTATCGTTTTCTCTGTTGGTTGTTTCTCTTTTTCATTCGCTGTTTCTGGCTGCTCTATTTTATTGCATTAGGTTGTTCCCTGTTGGTCGCAGTTACATTCGCTGTTTGCATTTGTTGTTCTTGTTCGCTTGTTCTATGTGTTGTCTGATGTTGTTCACTGTGTTCGCGTTTTTAGAGTGCTACTCTTCATTCCCTTAGAGATTGGTTTGTCCTTCTTTTGTTGTTGTTTCCCTTAATTGTATTGTTGTTGTTGTACACTCCTTTGGTCCTGTTTTTTGTGCCTGTTTATGTTTCCTTAATATCCCTTCGACCTGTTGTTGTTGTAGTTTCTGGTCCGGTTGATGGTTTTGTTTGTTATGTTCTCCCTCTTGCTCGTCATTATTTTTTGGACATTTTAGTGGCGTATGAAAGGTTTCATTACACCTGTTGCATTTTCTGTCATATATACATCATTTATACCATCTTTTGCACGAAATCCGTGCATAAAGTATGTCCTTTTAATAGTGTTGAGATGCATTTTCGCTACGTCTAGTATCCTCATGCCATCGTAGATTTTCGTTGTCTGGATAGTCGCCATTCTTGCTGGTAATTTACATTTACTGCAATTTTTTCCTCAAAGTGTTTAACCACAGCTTCTAGTGGTATCTCTAGGGGAATATCGGATATGCTGAGCTGTCCGGCTCTCTTTTTGATCCTACGTTCTACAGAAGCTGTTTTATCTACAATTTGTATCCTTCAAGATGTCGTCATTTCCCCGGATGGTAGTACGGGTTATTTTCATTTGGGTCAAATAATGAAGACTTAAGACCTTGTCGGTTTTTTGGAATATATTTTTTTATATATCCTGGATCCAAAGTTTGTATCGATACCATCACATGTGTTATACTTGGGAAGTCTTCCCTTGAGATTCTGGTCATTTTGAGAAACTGTACATCCTTCTTTGAATGCACGTTGAACGTAACTCTAGTCATCGTGTTTTTCTACATGTTTGACCTTTAAATATTTTCCAAAGTTCCTGATTTCTCTCATATTTGCAGTCCAGCTTGCTGCCATTTCTCCTTCTTCTTTGCTTTTACAATTTCAAAATTTAACGTTGAGTTGTCCAATAAGGATTTCAAATTTATCTAGGACAAATACAAACAGGTGGACGACATGGTAAAAAGAGGCATTAATTAGGTTGTACAGTAATAAAATATAAATTCATTTGAATGAAACTTTAGGAAAACATATATAAATCAACTTAGAAAAGAAGTTTAGAAAGTAACAACATGAGTTGGATTAAGACAAAAAAAGTTACTAGTATTGAAATAAAACGGAGTATTCACCGCTACCAGTATTAGTATACCTGACTAAACTGTATGTCTAAATAAAAGTACGGTGAAATGTGAGCTTCCAACGATAACTAGTGTACATCCGATGAAGAGAAAAGTGACGGTATGTAAGATATATAATTATGCATTCAATACCATCTAATGGCGCTCGTTTACTTGTTTTTCCTTTTAAAACAATTTGATTCTTTTCTCTTATATCTTTGCATTTAAGCTGAGTTATATTTTCAAAAAAGCCGTTGTATATTGTTAATTGTCCAGGGATTTATTACATGTTCCAATTTCAAATTGCCTCATCCCTGGTATTGCATTAATTGGTGCTATAATACCCACATACAAGAATGTTAACATCACGTTTCCATCAAAAGAACAGAAAGAAAGTCAAACGAAATATAAAGTTGAATCATACTGTAATACATGCCCTTGCCACTTGTATCATATCAATGACTTATAAAATGCATATTGCATCATTATTTACTCAGAACATAACATTCCTTTCAGAAATATTACTTACCTTTATCTTGAGTCTTAAATCCTGAAACGAACAGAACGAAAATGACATTAGTATCGTTAAAAAGCTTTGCTTTATTTCGTTTCAGAATAATTAATCTTAGACACAACATCATCAATACATTTCTTACCATCTGCATCATGCACACATAACGAAAATCGTCAGGGTATTTGGTATGGACGTCGTTTCGTAACAAAACCACCCAGGTGTAGACCTACTAATAATTACGATCTATACACAGTCATGATGAGTCCTTATATAAAAATCCGTGTATGTATCAATTCTAATAGAGGTTTGCAAATATGCACCGAAACAGAGTGGGCATTGTTATGATTGGATTGTACATGATGCTGATAGTTAACTGTGTAATAGGTACTTTACGAAAATTCGAATAATCATCAACGGGTAGATGGTACTCACTGCCCCATTACCATTATAACCATAATAATAACCCCGTCTGTAAGCACATTCCAATATTATACTGCTATGTATTATTATTGATACACATTATGTGACTGTTGCCAAACATTATCTTATAAATGACGGTTTTCTGCTACAGCGGAGAATTTAAGCAGTTGCGGAAAAACAAAATATAACACTCTTTATAATGAGAGGGCATATATATTATTTTGCAGACGTATTTTAATTCAGGTGCTAGGTCTTTTTCACTTATCTTTTATATGTTCCTTTAACGAATATAGCTTGAATTCTCTTTTGTATGCATAATATAAATCAAGCTGATTTTCTTATTACCAATATGTGTAATATGTTTATCCATCACATTGTCTTGATTTGGTGATAATTTTTAATTTTTATAACAAATATATTTTTTGTGTCTTCATATATGTACATTTCACAAGGCCGTGAAAAGAAAAACGTAGTCTATTATTTTGTTTCTCAAATGAAATCGTGTTGGAAACATTAACTGTAGGGAACGTAATGTAGAAAAGAAATCTGAATCGCTAGCAAAAAACATGGTTTCTTAAATTGGCTCTGTGTTGTTCTTGTTGATATTCTGGTCTTAGTTTTCCCAATTTTAGTAGAATACTTGCCATAAGGACTTCGTGTCAACAACGGGTAACAATCAAAGCTAATCAGTAATTATAATAGTTTAATTTGAAAGTTGATTGTGTTCTCTTTTCTCATTGACTACCATTTCAATAATACTCAACTGAAACCGAACATTTTCTTTATGTTGCCAAATGAGTTGACGCAAGTAAACGCATGCCGAAATTATTCTCAACCTTACTCAAGAATTCAGGATCTTGCTGAGAAAATATCCGTGACCCAATGTGGACCATTAACATATGAAATAATTGTATCGTTACAATGTAAGTGGATATTTTACTACTCTGTCAGATCTTCCATCTAGCTCTGAACCCAAATTTCCTCATATATATATATATATATATATATATATATATATATATATATATATATATATATATATATATTATATATAAAATATAATATAATATAATATAATATAATATAATATAATATAATATAATATAATATAATATAATATAATATAATATAATATAATATTACGCATCAATTTGACAAATGTGGTAAGTTCTTTGTATTTATTTTGAGACACATCAACAATTATTATATTAGTCTAGTAGGTCCCACTACACCGAACATTGTGAGTGTGGATTCTATTGAATACATTTTTTTGAGGAGAGTGCTCTCTCGCATGTTAATCTTTTCAGACCTTTTGGGGAGGCTCTCCTGCTCTTATCTTAGATGTTTGCTATTATATCTTGTGTTTTCTTTTATTTCAGGTTGATACAAATTATTATTATTGTTATTGTTTTATTTTTCTTGTTAATTTATGTTTGTATTTATTCTAAAAACGGTTTCATGTTTACAAGAAACTTCACATATATTCATTGTCTCAGAGGAAATACTACCGGCTGTCATACAAATACTTTTCCTCCTTTCTTGCCATTTCGATTCTTCTTTTCTCTTTCCTCTTTTATATGTACTTTTCACTCAATTCTTATATTGTTTGTTCCTTTGGTCTTGTTTATGTGCTTGGTTCGCATACTATTTTCTGCTCTTCCAATGGAGCTATATTAGTATTTAACTCTATCGTTTTCTCTGTTGGTTGTTTCTCTTTTTGATTCGCTGCTTCTGGCTGCTCTATTTTATTGCATTAGGTTGTTCCCTGTTGGTCGCAGTTACATTCGCTGTTTGCATTTGTTTTTCTTGTTCGCTTGTTCTTTGTGTTGTCTGATGTTGTTCACTGTGTTCGCGTTTTTAGAGTGCTACTCTTCATTCCTTTAGTGATTGGTTTGTCCTTCTTTTGTTGTTGTTTCCCTTAATTGTATTGTTGTTGTTGTACACTCCTTTGGTCCTGTTTTTGTGCCTGTTTATGTTTCCTTAATATCCCTTTGTCCTGTTGTTGTTGTAGTTTCTGGTCTGGTTGATGTTTTTTTTTGTTGTGTTCTCCCTCTTGCTCGTCATTATTTTTTGGACATTTTAATGGCGTATGAAAGGTTTCATTACACCTGTTGCATTTTCTGTCATATATACATCATTTATAAAATCTTTTCGCACGAAATCCGTGAATAAAGTATGACCTTTTAATAGTGTTGAGATGCATTTTCGCTACGTCTAGTATCCTCATGCCATCGTAGATTTTCGTTGTCTGGATAGTCGCCATTCTTGCTGGTAATTTACATTTACTGCAATGTTTTCCTCAAAGTATTTAACCACAGCTTCTAGTGGTATCTCTAGGGGAATATCGGGTATGCTGAGCTGTCCGGCCCTCTTTTTGATCCTACGTTCTACAGAAGCTGTTTTCTCTACAATTTGTATCCTTTTAGATGTCGTCATTTCCCCGGATGGTAGTACGGGTTATTTTCATTTGGGTCAAATAATGAAGACTTTAGACCTTGTCGGATTTTTGGAATATATTTTTTTATATATCCTGGATCCAAAGTTTGTATCGATACCATCACATGTGTTATACTTGGGAAGTCTTCCCTTGAGATTCTGGTCATTTTGAGAAACTGTACATCCTTCTTTGAATGCACGTTGAACGTAACTCTAGTCAGCGTGTTTTTCTACATGTTTGACCTTTAAATATTCTCCAAAGTTCCTGATTTCTCTCATATTTGAAGTCTAGCCTGCTGCCATTTCTCCTTCTTCTTTGCTTTTACAATTTCAAAATTTAACGTTGAGTTGTCCAATAAGGATTTTAAATTTATCTAGGACAAATACAAACAGGTGGACGACATGGTAAAAAGAGACATTAATTAGGCTGTACAGCAATAAAATATAAATTCATTTGAATGAAACGTTAGGAAAACATATATAAATCAACTTAGAAAAGAAGTTTAGAAAGTAACAACATGAGTTGGATTAAGACAAAACAAGTTACTAGCATTGAAATAAAACGGAGAATTCACCGCTACCAGTATTAGTATACCTGACCTAACTGTATGTGTATATAAAAGTATGGTGAAATGTGAGGTTCCAACGAGAACAAGTGTACATCCGATGAAGAGACAAGTGACGGTATGTAAGATATATAATTATATATTCAATACCATCTAATGGCGCTCGTTTACTTGTTTTTTCCTTTTAAAACAATTTGATTCGTTTCTCTTATATCTTTGCATTTAAGCTGAGTTATATTGTCAAAAAAGCCGTTGTATATTGTTAATTGTCCAGGGATTTAATACATGTTCCAATTTCAAATTGCCTCTTCCCTGGTATTGAATTTTTAATTGTTGCTATAATACCCACATAAAAGAATGTTAACATCACGTTTCCATCAAAAGAACAGAAAGAAAGTCAAACGAAATATAAAGTTGAATCATACTGTAATACATGCCCTTGCCACTTGTATCATATCAATGGCTTATAAAATGCATATTGCATCATTATTTACTCAGAACATAACATTCCTTTCAGAAATATTACTTACCTGTTTCTTGATAATTTCATCCTGAAACGAACAGAACGAAAACGACATTAGTATCGTTAAAAAGCTTTGCTTAATTTCGTTTCAGAATAATTAATCTTAGACACATCATCATCAATACATTTCTTATCATCTGCATCATGCACACATAACCAAAATCGTCAGGGTATTTGGTATGGACGTCGTTTCGTAACAAAACCACCCAGGTGTAGACCTACTAATAATTACGATCTATACACAGTCATGATGAGTCCTTATATAAAAATCCGTGCATGTATCAATTCTAATAGAGGTTTGCAAATATGCACCGAAACAGAGTGGGCATTGTTATGATTGGATTGTACATGATGCTGATAGTTAACTGTGTAATAGGTACTTTACGAAAATTCGAATAATCATCAACGGGTAGATGGTACTCACTGCCCAATTACCATTATAACCATAATAATAACCCCGTCTGTAAGCACATTCCAATATTATACTGCTATGTATTATTATTGATACACATTATGTGACTATTGCCAAACATTATCTTATAAATGACGGTTTTCTGCCACAGCGGAGAATTTAAGCAGTTGCGGAAAAACAAAATATAACACTCTTTATAATGAGAGGGCATATATATTATTTTGCAGACGTATTTTGCTATTATATCTTGTGTTTTCTTTTATTTCAGGTTTATTAAATTATTATTATTGTTATTGTTTTATTTTTCTTGTTAATTTATGTTTGTATTTATTCTAAAAACGGTTTCATGTTTACAAGAAACTTCACATATATTCATCGTTTCAGAGGAAATACTACTGGCTATTATACAAATACTTTTCCTCCTTTCTTGCCATTTTGATTCTTCTTTTCTCTTTCCTCTTTTATATGTCCTTTTCACTCAATTCTTATATTGTTTGTTCCTTTGGTCTTGTTTATGTGCTTGGTTTGCATACTATTTTCTGCTCTTCCAATGGAGCTATATTAGTATTTAACTCTATCGTTTTCTCTGTTGGTTGTTTCTCTTTTTCATTCGCTGTTTCTGGCTGCTCTATTTTATTGCATTAGGTTGTTTCCTGTTGGTCGCAGTTACATTCGCTGTTTGCATTTGTTGTTCTTGTTCGCTTGTTCTATGTGTTGTCTGATGTTGTTCACTGTGTTTGCGTTTTTAGAGTGCTACTCTTCATTCCCTTAGAGATTGGTTTGTCCTTCTTTTGTTGTTGTTTCCCTTAATTGTATTGTTGTTGTTGTACACTCCTTTGGTCCTGTTTTTTGTGCCTGTTTATGTTTCCTTAATATCCCTTCGACCTGTTGTTGTTGTAGTTTCTGGTCCGGTTGATGGTTTTGTTTGTTGTGTTCTCCCTCTTGCTCGTCATTATTTTTTGGACATTTTAGTGGCGTATGAAAGGTTTCATTACACCTGTTGCATTTTCTGTCATATATACATCATTTATACCATCTTTTGCACGAAATCCGTGCATAAAGTATGTCCTTTTAATAGTGTTGAGATGCATTTTCGCTACGTCTAGTATCCTCATGCCATCGTAGATTTTCGTTGTCTGGATAGTCGCCATTCTTGCTGGTAATTTACATTTACTGCAATTTTTTCCTCAAAGTGTTTAACCACAGCTTCTAGTGGTATCTCTAGGGGAATATCGGATATGCTGAGCTGTCCGGCTCTCTTTTTGATCCTACGTTCTACAGAAGCTGTTTTATCTACAATTTGTATCCTTCAAGATGTCGTCATTTCCCCGGATGGTAGTACGGGTTATTTTCATTTGGGTCAAATAATGAAGACTTAAGAGCTTGTCGGTTTTTTGGAATATATTTTTTTATATATCCTGGATCCAAAGTTTGTATCGATACCATCACATGTGTTATACTTGGGAAGTCTTCCCTTGAGATTCTGGTCATTTTGAGAAACTGTACATCCTTCTTTGAATGCACGTTGAACGTAACTCTAGTCATCGTGTTTTTCTACATGTTTGACCTTTAAATATTTTCCAAAGTTCCTGATTTCTCTCATATTTGCAGTCCAGCTTGCTGCCATTTCTCCTTCTTCTTTGCTTTTACAATTTCAAAATTTAACGTTGAGTTGTCCAATAAGGATTTCAAATTTATCTAGGACAAATACAAACAGGTGGACGACATGGTAAAAAGAGACATTAATTAGGTTGTACAGTAATAAAATATAAATTCATTTGAATGAAACTTTAGGAAAACATATATAAATCAACTTAGAAAAGAAGTTTAGAAAGTAACAACATGAGTTGGATTAAGACAAAAAAAGTTACTAGTATTGAAATAAAACGGAGTATTCACCGCTACCAGTATTAGTATACCTGACTAAACTGTATGTCTAAATAAAAGTACGGTGAAATGTGAGCTTCCAACGAGAACTAGTGTACATCCGATGAAGAGAAAAGTGACGGTATGTAAGATATATAATTATGCATTCAATACCATCTAATGGCGCTCGTTTACTTGTTTTTCCTTTTAAAACAATTTGATTCTTTTCTCTTATATCTTTGCATTTAAGCTGAGTTATATTGTCAAAAAAGCCGTTGTATATTGTTAATTGTCCAGGGATTTATTACATGTTCCAATTTCAAATTGCCTCATCCCTGGTATTGCATTAATTGGTGCTATAATACCCACATACAAGAATGTTAACATCACGTTTCCATCAAAAGAACAGAAAGAAAGTCAAACGAAATATAAAGTTGAATCATACTGTAATACATGCCCTTGCCACTTGTATCATATCAATGACTTATAAAATGCATATTGCATCATTATTTACTCAGAACATAACATTCCTTTCAGAAATATTACTTACCTGTTTCTTGATAATTTCATCCTGAAACTAACAGAACGAAAAGGACATTAGTATCGTTAAAAAGCTTTGCTTTATTTCGTTTCAGAATAATTAATCTTAGACACAACATCATCAATACATTTCTTATCATCTGCATCATGCACACATAACGAAAATCGTCAGGGTATTTGGTATTGACGTCGTTTCGTAACAAAACCACCCAGGTGTAGACCTACTAATAATTACGATCTATACACAGTCATGATGAGTCCTTATATAAAAATCCGTGCATGTATCAATTCTAATAGAGGTTTGCAAATATGCACCGAAACAGAGTGGGCATTGTTATGATTGGATTGTACATGATGCTGATAGTTAACTGTGTAATAGGTACTTTACGAAAATTCGAATAATCATCAACGGGTAGATGGTACTCACTGCCCCATTACCATTATAACCATAATAATAACCCCGTCTGTAAGCACATTCCAATATTATACTGCTATGTATTATTATTGATACACATTATGTGACTATTGCCAAACATTATCTTATAAATGACGGTTTTCTGCTACAGCGGAGAATTTAAGCAGTTGCGGAAAAACAAAATATAACACTCTTTATAATGAGAGGGCATATATATTATTTTGCAGACGTATTTTAATTCAGGTGCTAGGTCTTTTTCACTTATCTTTTATATGTTCCTTTAACGAATATAGCTTGAATTCTCTTTTGTATGCATAATATAAATCAAGCTGATTTTCTTATTACCAATATGTGTAATATGTTTATCCATCACATTGTCTTGATTTGGTGATAATTTTTAATTTTTATAACAAATATATTTTTTGTGTCTTCATATATGTACATTTCACAAGGCCGTGAAAAGAAAAACGTAGTCTATTATTTTGTTTCTCAAATGAAATCGTGTTGGAAACATTAACTGTAGGGAACGTAATGTAGAAAAGAAATCTGAATCGCTAGCAAAATACATGGTTTCTTAAATTGGCTCTGTGTTGTTCTTGTTGATATTCTGGTCTTAGTTTTCCCAATTTTAGTAGAATACTTGCCATAAGGACTTCGTGTCAACAACGGGTAACAATCAAAGCTAATCAGTAATTATAATAGTTTAATTTGAAAGTTGATTGTGTTCTCTTTTGTCATTGACTACCATTTCAATAATACTCAACTGAAACCGAACATTTTCTTTATGTTGCCAAATGAGTTGACGCAAGTAAACGCATGCCGAAATTATTCTCAACCTTACTCAAGAATTCAGGATCTTGCTGAGAAAATATCCGTGACCCAATGTGGACCATTAACATATGAAATAATTGTATCGTTACAATGTAAGTGGATATTTTACTACTCTGTCAGATCTTCCATCTAGCTCTGAACCCAAATTTCCTCATATATATATATATATATATATATATATATATATATATATATATATATATATATTTATATATAAAATATAATGTAATATAATATAATATAATATAATATTACGCATCAATTTGACAAATGTGGTAAGTTCTTTGTATTTATTTTGAGACACATCAACAATTATTATATTAGTCTAGTAGGTCCCACTACACCGAACATTGTGAGTGTGGATTCTATTGAATACATTTTTTTGAGGAGAGTGCTCTCTCGCATGTTAATCTTTTCAGACCTTTTGGGGAGGCTCTCCTGCTCTTATCTTAGATGTTTGCTATTATATCTTGTGTTTTCTTTTATTTCAGGTTGATACAAATTATTATTATTGTTATTGTTTTATTTTTCTTGTTAATTTATGTTTGTATTTATTCTAAAAACGGTTTCATGTTTACAAGAAACTTCACATATATTCATTGTCTCAGAGGAAATACTACCGGCTGTCATACAAATACTTTTCCTCCTTTCTTGCCATTTCGATTCTTCTTTTCTCTTTCCTCTTTTATATGTACTTTTCACTCAATTCTTATATTGTTTGTTCCTTTGGTCTTGTTTATGTGCTTGGTTCGCATACTATTTTCTGCTCTTCCAATGGAGCTATATTAGTATTTAACTCTATCGTTTTCTCTGTTGGTTGTTTCTCTTTTTGATTCGCTGCTTCTGGCTGCTCTATTTTATTGCATTAGGTTGTTCCCTGTTGGTCGCAGTTACATTCGCTGTTTGCATTTGTTTTTCTTGTTCGCTTGTTCTTTGTGTTGTCTGATGTTGTTCACTGTGTTCGCGTTTTTAGAGTGCTACTCTTCATTCCTTTAGTGATTGGTTTGTCCTTCTTTTGTTGTTGTTTCCCTTAATTGTATTGTTGTTGTTGTACACTCCTTTGGTCCTGTTTTTGTGCCTGTTTATGTTTCCTTAATATCCCTTTGTCCTGTTGTTGTTGTAGTTTCTGGTCTGGTTGATGTTTTTTTTTTGTTGTGTTCTCCCTCTTGCTCGTCATTATTTTTTGGACATTTTAATGGCGTATAAAGGGTTTCATTACACCTGTTGCATTTTCTGTCATATATACATCATTTATAAAATCTTTTCGCACGAAATCCGTGAATAAAGTATGACCTTTTAATAGTGTTGAGATGCATTTTCGCTACGTCTAGTATCCTCATGCCATCGTAGATTTTCGTTGTCTGGATAGTCGCCATTCTTGCTGGTAATTTACATTTACTGCAATTTTTTCCTCAAAGTGTTTAACCACAGCTTCTAGTGGTATCTCTAGGGGAATATCGGGTATGCTGAGCTGTCCGGCTCTCTTTTTGATCCTACGTTCTACAGAAGCTGTTTTCTCTACAATTTCTATCCTTTTAGATGTCGTCATTTCCCCGGATGGTAGTACGGGGTATTTTCATTTGGGTCAAATAATGAAGACTTTAGACCTTGTCGGATTTTTGGAATATATTTTTTTATATATCCTGGATCCAAAGTTTGTATCGATACCATCACATGTGTTATACTTGGGAAGTCTTCCCTTGAGATTCTGGTCATTTTGAGAAACTGTACATCCTTCTTTGAATGCACGTTGAACGTAACTCTAGTCAGCGTGTTTTTCTACATGTTTGACCTTTAAATATTCTCCAAAGTTCCTGATTTCTCTCATATTTGAAGTCCAGCCTGCTGCCATTTCTCCTTCTTCTTTGCTTTTACAATTTCAAAATTTAACGTTGAGTTGTCCAATAAGGATTTTAAATTTATCTAGGACAAATACAAACAGGTGGACGACATGGTAAAAAGAGACATTAATTAGGCTGTACAGCAATAAAATATAAATTCATTTGAATGAAACGTTAGGAAAACATATATAAATCAACTTAGAAAAGAAGTTTAGAAAGTAACAACATGAGTTGGATTAAGACAAAACAAGTTACTAGCATTGAAATAAAACGGAGAATTCACCGCTACCAGTATTAGTATACCTGACCTAACTGTATGTGTATATAAAAGTATGGTGAAATGTGAGGTTCCAACGAGAACAAGTGTACATCCGATGAAGAGACAAGTGACGGTATGTAAGATATATAATTATATATTCAATACCATCTAATGGCGCTCGTTTACTTGTTTTTTCCTTTTAAAACAATTTGATTCGTTTCTCTTATATCTTTGCATTTAAGCTGAGTTATATTGTCAAAAAAGCCGTTGTATATTGTTAATTGTCCAGGGATTTATTACATGTTCCAATTTCAAATTGCCTCTTCCCTGGTATTGAATTTTTAATTGTTGCTATAATACCCACATAAAAGAATGTTAACATCACGTTTCCATCAAAAGAACAGAAAGAAAGTCAAACGAAATATAAAGTTGAATCATACTGTAATACATGCCCTTGCCACTTGTATCATATCAATGACTTATAAAATGCATATTGCATCATTATTTACTCAGAACATAACATTCCTTTCAGAAATATTACTTACCATTTTCTTGATAAGTTCATCCTGAAACGAACAGAACGAAAATGACATTAGTATCGTTAAAAACTTTGCTTTATTTCGTTTCAGAATAATTAATCTTAGACACATCATCATCAATACATTTCTTATCATCTGCATCATGCACACATAACCAAAATCGTCAGGGTATTTGGTATGGACGTCGTTTCGTAACAAAACCACCCAGGTGTATACCTACTAATAATTACGATGTATACACAGTCATGATGAGTCCTTATATAAAAATCCGTGCATGTATCAATTCTAATAGAGGTTTGCAAATATGCACCGAAACAGAGTGGGCATTGTTATGATTGGATTGTACATGATGCTGATAGTTAACTGTGTAATAGGTACTTTACGAAAATTCGAATAATCATCAACGGGTAGATGGTACTCACTGCCCCATTACCATTATAACCATAATAATAACACAGTCTGTAAGCACATTCCAATATTATACTGCTATGTATTATTATTGATACACATTATGTGACTATTGCCAAACATTATCTTATAAATGACGGTTTTCTGCCACAGCGGAGAATTTAAGCAGTTGCGGAAAAACAAACTATAACACTCTTTATAATGAGAGGGCATATATATTATTTTGCAGACGTATTTTGCTATTATATCTTGTGTTTTCTTTTATTTCAGGTTTATTAAATTATTATTATTGTTATTGTTTTATTTTTCTTGTTAATTTATGTTTGTATTTATTCTAAAAACGGTTTCATGTTTACAAGAAACTTCACATATATTCATCGTTTCAGAGGAAATACTACTGGCTGTTATACAAATACTTCTCCTCCTTTCTTGCCATTTTGATCCTTCTTTTCTCTTTCCTCTTTTATATGTCCTTTTCATTCAATTCTTATATTGTTTGTTCCTTTGGTCTTGTTTATGTGCTTGGTTTGCATGCTATTTTCTGCTCTTCCAATGGAGCTATATTAGTATTTAACTCTATTGTTTTCTCTGTTGGTTGTTTCTCTTTTTCATTCGCTGTTTCTGGATTCTATTTTATTGCATTAGGTAGTTCCTTGTTGGTCGCAAGTACATTCGCTGTTTGCATTTGTTTTTCCTGTTCGCTTGTTCTTTGTGTTGTCTGATGTTGTTCACTGTGTTCGCGTGTTTAGAGTGCTTCTCTTCATTCCTTTAGTGATTGGTTTGTCCTTCTTTTGTTGTTGTTTCCCTTAATTGTATTATTGTTGTTGTACACTCCTTTGGTCCTGTTTTTTGTGCCTGTTTATGTTTTCTTAATATCCCTTTGTCCTGTTGTTGTTGTAGTTTCTGGTCCGGTTGATGTTTTTTTTTCGTTGTGTTCTCCCTCTTGCTCGTCATTATTTTTTGGACATTTTAATGGCGTATGAAAGGTCTCATTACACCTGTTGCATTTTCTGTCATATATACATCATTTATACCATCTTTTTGCACGAAATCCGTGCATAAAGTATGACCTTTTAATAGTGTTGAGATGCATTTTCGCTACGTCTAGTATCCTCATGCCATCGTATAATTTCGTTGTCTGGATAGTCGCCATTCTTGCTGGTAATTTACATTTACTGCAATTTTTTCCTCAAAGTCTTTAACCACAGCTTCTAGTGGTATCTCTAGGGGAATATCGGATATGCTGAGCTGTCCGGCTCTCTTTTTGATCCTACGTTCTACAGAAGCTGTTTTTTATACAATTTGTATCCTTTTAGATGTCGTCATTTCCCAGGATGTTAGTACAGGTTATTTTCATTTGGGTCAAATAATGAAGCCTTAACACCTTGTCGGATTTTTGGAATATAAGTTTTTTTAATATATATCCTGGATCCAAAGTTTGTATCGTATCCATCACATGTGTTATACATGGGAAGTCTTCCCTTGAGATTCTGGTCATTTTGAGAAACTGTACATCCTTCTTTGAATGCACGTTGAACGTAACTCTAGTCATCGTGTTTTTCTACATGTTTGACCTTTAAATATTTTCCAAAGTTCCTGATTTCTCTCATATTTGCAGTCCAACTTGCTGCCATTTCTCCTTCTTCTTTGCTTTTACAATTTCAAAATTTAACGTTGAGTTGTCCAATAAGGATTTTAAATTTATCTAGGACAAATACAAACAGGTGGACGACATGGTTAAAAGAGACATTAATTAGGCTGTACAGCAATAAAATATAATTCATTTGAATGAAACGTTAGGAAAACATATATAAATCAACTTAGAAAAGAAGTTTAGAAAGTAACAACATGAGTTGGATTAAGACAAAACAAGTTACTAGTATTGAAATAAAACGGAGTATTCACCGCTACCAGTATTAGTATACCTGACTAAACTGTATGTCTAAATAAAAGTACGGTGAAATGTGAGCTTCCAACGATAACTAGTGTACATCCGATGAAGAGAAAAGTGACGGTATGTAAGATATATAATTATGCATTCAATACCATCTAATGGCGCTCGTTTACTTGTTTTTCCTTTGAAAACAATTTGATTCTTTTCTCTTATATCTTTGCATTTAAGCTGAGTTATATTGTCAAAAAAGCCGTTGTATATTGTTAATTGTCCAGGGATTTATTACATGTTCCAATTTCAAATTGCCTCATCCCTGGTATTGCATTAATTGGTGCTATAATACCCACATACAAGAATGTTAACATCACGTTTCCATCAAAAGAACAGAAAGAAAGTCAAACGAAATATAAAGTTGAATCATACTGTAATACATGCCCTTGCCACATGTATCATATCAATGACTTATAAAATGCATATTGCATCATTATTTACTCAGAACATAACATTCCTTTCAGAAATATTACTTACCTGTTTCTTGAGTGCTTCATCCTGAAACGAACAGAACGAAAATGACATTAGCATCGTTAAAAAGCTTTGCTTTATTTCGTTTCAGAATAATTAATCTTAGACACATCATCATCAATACATTTCTTATCATCTGCATCATGCACACATAACACAAATTTTCAGGGTATTTGGTATGGGCGTCGTTTCGTAACAAAAACACCCAGTTGTAGACCTATTAATAATTACGATGTATACACAGTTGTGATGAGTCCTTATATAAAAATCCGTGTATGTATCAATTCTAATAGAGGTTTGCAAATATGCACCGAAACAGAGTGGGCATTGTTATGATTGGATTGTACATGATGCTGATAGATAACTGTGTAATGGATCCTTTACGACGAAAACTCGAATAATCATCAACGGGAAGATGGTACTCACTGCCCCATTACCATTATAACCATAATAATAACCCCGTTTGTAAGCACATTCCCATATTATACTGCTATGTATTATTATTGATACACATTATGTGACTATTGCCAAACATTATCTTATAAATGACGGTTTTCTGCTACAGCGGAGAATTTAAGCAGTTGCTGAAAAACAAACTATAACACTCTTTATAATGAGAGGGCATATATATTATTTTGCAGACGTATTTCAAGTCATGTGCTAGGTCATTTTCACTTATGTTTTATACGTTCCTAGAACGAATATAGATTGAATTCTCTTTTGTATGCATAATATAAGTCAACCTGATTTTCTTATTACCAATATGTGTAATATGTTTATCCATCACATTGTCTTTATTTGGTGATATTTTTTAATTTTTATAACAAATATATTTTTTGTATCTTCATATATGTACATTTCACAAGGCCGTGAAAAGAAAAACGTAGTCTATGATTTTGTTTCTCAAATGAAATCGTGTTGGAAACATTAACTGTAGGGAACGTAATGTGGAAAAGAAATCTGAATCGCTAGCAAAAAACATGGTTTCTTAAATTGGCTCTGTGTTGTTCTTGTTGATATTCTGGTCTTAGTTTTCCCAATTTTAGTAGAATACTCGCCATAAGGATTTCGTGTCAACAACGGGTAACAATCAAAGCTAATCAGTAATTATAATAGTTTAATTTGAAAGTTGATTGTCTTCTCTTTTGTCATTGACTACCATTTCAATAATACTCAACTGAAACCGAACATTTTCTTTATGTTGCCAAATAACTTGACGCAAGTAAACGCATGCCGAAATTATTCTGAACCTTACTCAAGAATTCAGGAATTTGCTGAGAAAATATCCGTGACCCAATGTGGACCATTAACATATGGAATAATTGTATCGTTACAATATAAGTGGATATTTTACTACTCTGTCAGATCTTCCATCTAGTTCTGAACCCAAATTTCTTCATATATATATATATATATATATATATATATATATATATATATATATATATATATATATATATATATATATATATATATATATATATATATATATATATATATATAATATAATATAATATAATATAATATTACGCATCAATTTGACAAATGTGCTAAGTTCTTTGTATTTATTTTGAGACACATCAACAATTATTCTATTAGTCTAGCAGGTCCCACGACACCGAACACTGTGAGTGTGGATGCTATTGAATACATTTTTTGGAGGAGAGTGCTCTCTCGCATGTTAATCTTTTCAGACCTTTTGGGGAGGCTCTCCTGCTCTTATCTTAGATGTTTGCTATTATATCTTGTGTTTTCTTTTATTTTAGGTTTATTAAATTATTATTATTGTTATTGTTTTATTTTTCTTGTTAATTTATGTTTGTATTTATTCTAAAAACGGTTTCATGTTTACAAGAAACTTCACATATATTCATCGTTTCAGAGGAAATACTACTGGCTGTTATACAAATACTTTTCCTCCTTTCTTGCCATTTTGATTCTTCTTTTCTCTTTCCTCTTTTATATGTCCTTTTCACTCAATTCTTATATTGTTTGTTCCTTTGGTCTTGTTTATGTGCTTGGTTTGCATACTATTTTCTGCTCTTCCAATGGAGCTATATTAGTATTTAACTCTATCGTTTTCTCTGTTGGTTGTTTCTCTTTTTCATTCGCTGTTTCTGGCTGCTCTATTTTATTGCATTAGGTTGTTCCCTGTTGGTCGCAGTTACATTCGCTGTTTGCATTTGTTGTTCTTGTTCGCTTGTTCTATGTGTTGTCTGATGTTGTTCACTGTGTTCGCGTTTTTAGAGTGCTACTCTTCATTCCCTTAGAGATTGGTTTGTCCTTCTTTTGTTGTTGTTTCCCTTAATTGTATTGTTGTTGTTGTACACTCCTTTGGTCCTGTTTTTTGTGCCTGTTTATGTTTCCTTAATATCCCTTCGACCTGTTGTTGTTGTAGTTTCTGGTCCGGTTGATGGTTTTGTTTGTTGTGTTCTCCCTCTTGCTCTTCATTATTTTTTGGACATTTTAGTGGCGTATGAAAGGTTTCATTACACCTGTTGCATTTTCTGTCATATATACATCATTTATACCATCTTTTGCAGGAAATCCGTGCATAAAGTATGTCCTTTTAATAGTGTTGAGATGCATTTTCGCTACGTCTAGTATCCTCATGCCATCGTAGATTTTCGTTGTCTGGATAGTCGCCATTCTTGCTGGTAATTTACATTTACTGCAATTTTTTCCTCAAAGTGTTTAACCACAGCTTCTAGTGGTATCTCTAGGGGAATATCGGATATGCTGAGCTGTCCGGCTCTCTTTTTGATCCTACGTTCTACAGAAGCTGTTTTATCTACAATTTGTATCCTTCAAGATGTCGTCATTTCCCCGGATGGTAGTACGGGTTATTTTCATTTGGGTCAAATAATGAAGACTTAAGACCTTGTCGGTTTTTTGGAATATATTTTTTTATATATCCTGGATCCAAAGTTTGTATCGATACCATCACATGTGTTATACTTGGGAAGTCTTCCCTTGAGATTCTGGTCATTTTGAGAAACTGTACATCCTTCTTTGAATGCACGTTGAACGTAACTCTAGTCATCGTGTTTTTCTACATGTTTGACCTTTAAATATTTTCCAAAGTTCCTGATTTCTCTCATATTTGCAGTCCAGCTTGCTGCCATTTCTCCTTCTTCTTTGCTTTTACAATTTCAAAATTTAACGTTGAGTTGTCCAATAAGGATTTCAAATTTATCTAGGACAAATACAAACAGGTGGACGACATGGTAAAAAGAGACATTAATTAGGTTGTACAGTAATAAAATATAAATTCATTTGAATGAAACTTTAGGAAAACATATATAAATCAACTTAGAAAAGAAGTTTAGAAAGTAACAACATGAGTTGGATTAAGACAAAAAAAGTTACTAGTATTGAAATAAAACGGAGTATTCACCGCTACCAGTATTAGTATACCTGACTAAACTGTATGTCTAAATAAAAGTACGGTGAAATGTGAGCTTCCAACGATAACTAGTGTACATCCGATGAAGAGAAAAGTGACGGTATGTAAGATATATAATTATGCATTCAATACCATCTAATGGCGCTCGTTTACTTGTTTTTCCTTTTAAAACAATTTGATTCTTTTCTCTTATATCTTTGCATTTAAGCTGAGTTATATTGTCAAAAAAGCCGTTGTATATTGTTAATTGTCCAGGGATTTATTACATGTTCCAATTTCAAATTGCCTCATCCCTGGTATTGCATTAATTGGTGCTATAATACCCACATACAAGAATGTTAACATCACGTTTCCATCAAAAGAACAGAAAGAAAGTCAAACGAAATATAAAGTTGAATCATACTGTAATACATGCCCTTGCCACTTGTATCATATCAATGACTTATAAAATGCATATTGCATCATTATTTACTCAGAACATAACATTCCTTTCAGAAATATTACTTACCATTTTCTTGAGTGCTTCATCCTGAAACGAACAGAACGAAAATGACATTAGTATCGTTAAAAAGCTTTGCTTTATTTCGTTTCAGAATAATTAATCTTAGACACAACATCATCAATACATTTCTAATCATCTGCATCATGCACACATAACGAAAATCGTCAGGGTATTTGGTATGGACGTCGTTTCGTAACAAAACCACCCAGGTGTAGACCTACTAATAATTACGATCTATACACAGTCATGATGAGTCCTTATATAAAAATCCGTGCATGTATCAATTCTAATAGAGGTTTGCAAATATGCACCGAAACAGAGTGGGCATTGTTATGATTGGATTGTACATGATGCTGATAGTTAACTGTGTAATAGGTACTTTACGAAAATTCGAATAATCATCAACGGGTAGATGGTACTCACTGCCCCATTACCATTATAACCATAATAATAACCCCGTCTGTAAGCACATTCCAATATTATACTGCTATGTATTATTATTGATACACATTATGTGACTGTTGCCAAACATTATCTTATAAATGACGGTTTTCTGCTACAGCGGAGAATTTAAGCAGTTGCGGAAAAACAAAATATAACACTCTTTATAATGAGAGGGCATATATATTATTTTGCAGACGTATTTTAATTCAGGTGCTAGGTCTTTTTCACTTATCTTTTATATGTTCCTTTAACGAATATAGCTTGAATTCTCTTTTGTATGCATAATATAAATCAAGCTGATTTTCTTATTACCAATATGTGTAATATGTTTATCCATCACATTGTCTTGATTTGGTGATAATTTTTAATTTTTATAACAAATATATTTTTTGTGTCTTCATATATGTACATTTCACAAAGCCGTGAAAAGAAAAACGTAGTCTATTATTTTGTTTCTCAAATGAAATCGTGTTGGAAACATTAACTGTAGGGAACGTAATGTAGAAAAGAAATCTGAATCGCTAGCAAAAAACATGGTTTCTTAAATTGGCTCTGTGTTGTTCTTGTTGATATTCTGGTCTTAGTTTTCCCAATTTTAGTAGAATACTTGCCATAAGGACTTCGTGTCAACAACGGGTAACAATCAAAGCTAATCAGTAATTATAATAGTTTAATTTGAAAGTTGATTGTGTTCTCTTTTCTCATTGACTACCATTTCAATAATACTCAACTGAAACCGAACATTTTCTTTATGTTGCCAAATGAGTTGGCGCAAGTAAACGCATGCCGAAATTATTCTCAACCTTACTCAAGAATTCAGGATCTTGCTGAGAAAATATCCGTGACCCAATGTGGACCATTAACATATGGAATAATTGTATCGTTACAATGTAAGTGGATATTTTACTACTCTGTCACATCTTCCATCTAGCTCTGAACCCAAATTTCCTCATATATATATATATATATATATATATATATATATATATATATATATATATATATATATATATATATATATATATATATATATATATATATATATATATTTATATATAAAATATAATATAATATAATATAATATAATATAATATAATATAATATAATATTACGCATCAATTTGACAAATGTGGTAAGTTCTTTGTATTTATTTTGAGACACATCAACAATTATTATATTAGTCTAGTAGGTCCCACTACACCGAACATTGTGATTGTGGATTCTATTGAATACATTTTTTTGAGGAGAGTGCTCTCTCGCATGTTAATCTTTTCAGACCTTTTGGGGAGGCTCTCCTGCTCTTATCTTAGATGTTTGCTATTATATCTTGTGTTTTCTTTTATTTCAGGTTGATACAAATTATTATTATTGTTATTGTTTTATTTTTCTTGTTAATTTATGTTTGTATTTATTCTAAAAACGGTTTCATGTTTACAAGAAACTTCACATATATTCATTGTCTCAGAGGAAATACTACCGGCTGTCATACAAATACTTTTCCTCCTTTCTTGCCATTTCGATTCTTCTTTTCTCTTTCCTCTTTTATATGTACTTTTCACTCAATTCTTATATTGTTTGTTCCTTTGGTCTTGTTTATGTGCTTGGTTCGCATACTATTTTCTGCTCTTCCAATGGAGCTATATTAGTATTTAACTCTATCGTTTTCTCTGTTGGTTGTTTCTCTTTTTGATTCGCTGCTTCTGGCTGCTCTATTTTATTGCATTAGGTTGTTCCCTGTTGGTCGCAGTTACATTCGCTGTTTGCATTTGTTTTTCTTGTTCGCTTGTTCTTTGTGTTGTCTGATGTTGTTCACTGTGTTCGCGTTTTTAGAGTGCTACTCTTCATTCCTTTAGTGATTGGTTTGTCCTTCTTTTGTTGTTGTTTCCCTTAATTGTATTGTTTTTGTTGTACACTCCTTTGGTCCTGTTTTTGTGCCTGTTTATGTTTCCTTAATATCCCTTTGTCCTGTTGTTGTTGTAGTTTCTGGTCTGGTTGATGTTTTTTTTTTTGTTGTGTTCTCCCTCTTGCTCGTCATTATTTTTTGGACATTTTAATGGCGTATGAAAGGTTTCATTACACCTGTTGCATTTTCTGTCATATATACATCATTTATAAAATCTTTTCGCACGAAATCCGTGAATAAAGTATGACCTTTTAATAGTGTTGAGATGCATTTTCGCTACGTCTAGTATCCTCATGCCATCGTAGATTTTCGTTGTCTGGATAGTCGCCATTCTTGCTGGTAATTTACATTTACTGCAATTTTTTCCTCAAAGTGTTTAACCACAGCTTCTAGTGGTATCTCTAGGGGAATATCGGGTATGCTGAGCTGTCCGGCTCTCTTTTTGATCCTACGTTCTACAGAAGCTGTTTTCTCTACAATTTGTATCCTTTTAGATGTCGTCATTTCCCCGGATGGTAGTACGGGTTATTTTCATTTGGGTCAAATAATGAAGACTTTAGACCTTGTCGGATTTTTGGAATATATTTTTTTATATATCCTGGATCCAAAGTTTGTATCGATACCATCACATGTGTTATACTTGGGAAGTCTTCCCTTGAGATTCTGGTCATTTTGAGAAACTGTACATCCTTCTTTGAATGCACGTTGAACGTAACTCTAGTCAGCGTGTTTTTCTACATGTTTGACCTTTAAATATTCTCCAAAGTTCCTGATTTCTCTCATATTTGAAGTCCAGCCTGCTGCCATTTCTCCTTCTTCTTTGCTTTTACAATTTCAAAATTTAACGTTGAGTTGTCCAATAAGGATTTTAAATTTATCTAGGACAAATACAAACAGGTGGACGACATGGTAAAAAGAGACATTAATTAGGCTGTACAGCAATAAAATATAAATTCATTTGAATGAAACTTTAGGAAAACATATATAAATCAACTTAGAAAAGAAGTTTAGACAGTAACAACATGAGTTGGATTAAGACAAAACAAGTTACTAGCATTTAAATAAAACGGAGAATTCACCGCTACCAGTATTAGTATACCTGACCTAACTGTATGTGTATATAAAAGTATGGTGAAATGTGAGGTTCCAACGAGAACAAGTGTACATCCGATGAAGAGACAAGTGACGGTATGTAAGATATATAATTATATATTCAATACCATCTAATGGCGCTCGTTTACTTGTTTTTCCTTTTAAAACAATTTGATTCGTTTCTCTTATATCTTTGCATTTAAGCTGAGTTATATTGTCAAAAAAGCCGTTGTATATTGTTAATTGTCCAGGGATTTAATAAATGTTCCAATTTCAAATTGCCTCTTCCCTGGTATTGAATTTTTAATTGTTGCTATAATACCCATATAAAAGAATGTTAGCATCACGTTTCCATCAAAAGAACAGAAAGAAAGTCAAACGAAATATAAAGTTGAATCATACTGTAATACATGCCCTTGCCACTTGTATCATATCAATGACTTATAAAATGCACATTGCATCATTATTTACTCAGAACATAACATTCCTTTCAGAAATATTACTTACCTGTTTCTTGAGTGCTTCATCCTGAAACGAACAGAACGAAAATGACATTAGTATCGTTAAAAAGCTTTGCTTTATTTCGTTTCAGAATAATTAATCTTAGACACATCATCATCAATACATTGCTTACCATCTGCATCATGCACACATAACCAAAATCTTCAGGGTATTTGGTATAGACGTCGTTTTGTAACAAAACCACCCAGTTGTAGACCTACTAATAATTACGATCTATACACAGTCATGATGAGTCCTTATATAAAAATCCGTGCATGTATCAATTCTAATAGAGGTTTGCAAATATGCACCGAAACAGAGTGGGCATTGTTATGATTGGATTGTACATGATGCTGATAGTTAACTGTGTAATAGGTACTTTACGAAAATTCGAATAATCATCAACGGGTAGATGGTACTCACTGCCCCATTACCATTATAAACATAATAATAACCCGGTCTGTAAGCACATTCCCATATTAAACTGCTATGTATTATTATTGATACACAGTATGTGACTAAATGTTACAAAGATGGACATAATCGTGGACAATATTGTTTAGTCTTTAGTTCCCTGTGTTAAAGGTTACTGACATGTCAATACATTGATCAATGTGCATTTCTAGTAGCAGTTACTCAACAGAATGCTACTTGTTTATCATATTTGTATTTTAACATTCATGTTCCTGCCAATCAATCCCAGATAAAAATGGTTGCATAATGATCATATCTAGGGTGCATAAAATAAAACAAGCGTTCCAAAAGTTCAAAGAAATTATAATTTGGGAAAACTGGAACATTTAAAATAACATACGTTCGCTTTAGCTTCCTCATATTGTTTTCTTGTACTGGTGAGTTCTTCCTCGAGATCCTTCACTCTTGTTTCCATTTTTTGAGACTAAAAATAACAGGTACGTACAATATAATAGATTAGTAAATCCATTCAAAATACTCGATTCAGTCATTTTCTATGAATTACTTTCATTAGCAAACGTCCATGTTTGCAATAACTTTTTAGAAGTTTGATAACAGCAAGTGTAAATTAATTGATGTATAAAGTATCATGCATAACATGGTTGTTATACACAATACCTACTTCTACAAATTTAGCTTACATGGATGATTTCCAATAACACCGTCTGTTTGTGAGCTCTCTGATAATTCATGGCATCCGTCCCTCTACGGGATACGATGGCGTAGCTTCATAGTAAGTTGTTGTTACACATTGGTCTTGGCTCTTATTTCATCTTGCGTTATGTTCATGTGTTCCCAGACTTTTTGAATTCTCTGTATCACACCTAGGCACCTGGTATTGTGCTAGTCATTGACGTTGATGTTGGACGTTTTAACGACCATCATCCACACATCATTGTAACGCACACGTGGCCGTCCAGTCAGTCATGCACCTTCTGCTAACACCCCGTATTGAAGGTCATTGGGGAAGTTGAATGTTGGATGGGTCCATACTCTTGTCGTGTCAATGCAATCAAAAGCCCCTCTCGCCGGTACTTAAGAAAATACCGTTCATGTTGGCGCGTTCCATAAACTCTGTGTTGGGTGCTTTATCCTGTCACTGGAAGTTCATAATGCAACGCAGGCGTTTCAGGTGGACGCTGTCTCGCATAGGTGGTCCATGTCTCACTGTCGTAGACCAGGTCTTTTCCGTGAGGTTGTCGATGTTCCATACCTTCTAGTTCAGTTAGGCCGTCACTTCTACTGCCTTTTCAATCCTGATGTTCACCTCAGAATACATGGAGAGAAAGCATGAGCTGGTGGACCCGGGGATTGTGACGGTTTCAACAACTTTCAAGTTATCTATAACGGAAAGATGGAGTCTGCGTCCTGCATCAATACGGTTGATTTTTCCAAAAGGTTGGTCGATTCAATTTCCTTAAAGGTGTGGGAGAGGAGGCATACCATTTTATGCAGTCATTCTTTCGTCTGTGATATCAAGGCTGCACAGTCAACAATTAGTAATTCACGGATAGCTACCTCAGTGACTTTAGTCTTACCACGGACACGGGCGATGTGGAAAAACTTCTTGTCAACCCTGGTGTGGATGCATACCAGATTCACTCCGTTGCTAACTGGAAGGGCCTTTAATTTTGCGCCATTGAAGAACACTGTGCTGTGCATGTTCTCGGGAAAACATGTGACGATGCGAGCAGTCGTGGGGTCAGCGTATTTCTAAAGACGCTTCAAGAGTCCGCTCCGACTGGCCAGGTAAAACGCCTTTGCTAGGTCAATGCAAGGTAGCGGCGCATCTGCTCCTCGTGACGCGTCTCATGCTAATGGTGTAATGACAAGATTGTGTCTACAGTTTACCTGCCGGCGATAAAGCCACACTCTGACTCAGATTAGATTAAGCAAAGGTCTAGAAGCGACATAGTCGTCTCGAACGAGAGCCTTTCCGACAATACTGCTGACGGAAATGCCCCCAATATATGATGCCGTTGCTACGGTTTCATTTCTTCTTCTTGTGCAAAGTGGCGATGATGACATGGTGAATTCTTCATCCACCGTAAGCGACCTCAGGCTCCAAGCTCTACTTCAATCGAGTTTTGATTTAGAACCGGTAAACTGCTATTTTTCGTGTTATACCGACGCCCTATGAAGATGCTGTAGTGTCCATGGTAATGGTGCTGCAACGCCTGACAGCGTATAATGAATAATCAGATGTGGCCCATTTATTATATTGCCCCTCAACACACACATGGTGGACCCAAGGACACGACGAATGCTGATACAGCTTGGCAGCAACATCATTGCAGGAGTTGCCTGAATGACGTTGTGGTCAATGTCAGACCGCATTATGGACTCCGTCTCCAGATTTTATGTCGGGGTCTACTCCCTTAGACTTTCCCTTGATAGGATATAGCCTCTAAGCAGCGGCAGTCTGGAATCGGAGTTTTCTTTCTCTTAGATGAGCTCCAAACAAGGTTTACGTGTCTCATCTACTCGAAGTGATTGGTTTAAAGGCACATTGGTAATTAAAATATCAGAAAAGATAATCATAATACTAGACCACAACTATATGTGGTATATAGTGTTACCAGTATTGATAATATGTATTTGCGATTGTGGATAGTTAATTGTTGAGTAGAATTCATGACATGTGATGCGTGTATTTTTGTCTTTAAGACAATGTTCCGAATCGCAGGAAATAGTATTCACTCTTCTGATAAACATATAGATCAGATAAGCGCAGTGTATATAGTGACTAGTAAAACTGACACATCCTAGGAACCTTATATTGTTTTGTTCATAGTTTTATAATAGTCTACGTCTTAATTTCTTTGAAGAAGATACATGCATTATTAATTAATTCTTAATACATAATTAGAACAAAATAGAAGAGAGTGTAAGAGAGTGTAAATATGTTGATGTTGTCTCCAACATGTTTGCAACACTGCATCATAATGAAGCAGGGCCATGCGAATGAAATGGAATCATCCTAAAGAAAAAGGAGCATGTCGGTGGAACGGCAACTTTATAAATGGTGACTAAACTTAGGAGCATACAGGTTCTGCGGATACGCATCTTAATAATTTGACTAGCTTTTTATGAAATACTAAATTTTTGTTTTAACTGACACTTTATTTATTAATTTTTACCCATTCTTTTATCTGCATTTCTTACCGAAAGAAAAACAGACTTAATATTATACATTTAGGACAGAATCGTACGCACATAATGCTATTGTACTGTATGCAGCAACTCTACCTTAGTATTTTAAAATAGTTGGCATTTGACGTAAGATACTGACAAGGCTGTGAATATTTTCCGTCCTATCCTGTTTCGCTTTTTCTTTATCAAGAGGAAATAATAAGGAGCTGCCAATATTTGTACCGAAAAAATGGGTGTGATCGTAATATACATTATTAAGCACCATACAAGTAACAAACATATATATTTAAAATAAATTTAACTTTTAAGCTTACACAATTTCTTACCAATTTATTTGATACATTTCATGTTTGATTTGATGCCACTGTTTACTGGTTGTGACAATAATGGACATTATTAAGCCCCATACAAGTAACAAACATATATATTTATAATGAATTTGTTTCTTAAGCTTACAAAAATGATATCCAATTTATTTCATACATTCATGTTTCATTATATGCCACTGTTTACTGAATCAACCTACTTTCCGTCGTGTGGATCGGGTTCACCAATCACGGGGTTATAATTCATTTATTAAAGCTAACATCATATCAAGTCAAATGGGGACATAAAATGGAACGTCTGATAAACAAGGACCAATGACGAAAACTACGAGTTGTTTTAATCACTTAGAAGTGTTTTAGTTGCCTGCCCGAAATAAAAGTTCACACCTCAGAACAAACATTTTTTGTTTGCCAGTTGATCATTATTGGATACATTTCCAACAAACATTAAGACTACATGAGCCTCATCATACAAGTATATCGAGTCAACAATTAATTTCAGGATAATTTCCTTGTCTATGGATGTTTATCGTGCTTATTTCATACAGAGATGAAAGAACACTTGAGCCCAGTAAACATCGCCTTTTTACGGCATAGAGATACAAGGTGACAACCAATAAAAACATTATCCATGTCGAACAATATGGATTATGATCCTTTCTATTAAAATGTTAAAATGCTTGTACCTATTCAACACTGATCTCATCAGTGATGGGTCGGTTCCTTCCAAGTGCTTGATATAAGTCATAAATGCAATAAGCTGTTTGAGCAAATGTCTATAAAAAAATTAATCAATCAATATCATCATCACGTCTTGACTGGACGACCAGATCTTCATTAAGATAACCTATACGACTCAAAATGGTGAGTCTAAGTAATAAGCCATCTCAATGTAAATGAACTAATACAAATCTAAGTTGTGGTAAAATATGAACTGTATTTCACGCATAAGTCGCCTTTACAACTATAGGAATTTTAACAATCGTACGTCACTTTTATGCCATAGGTGATTTGTACCATTTTTTACTGAACGCAATATGGTTAATACTTAATCTTTTTTTTTTCACTCTTTCATCCTAAAAGAATATAATAAATCTGATATCCAAGAAGGTTAAGTAAATACCGATGTTTCGCGTTTAATCAGGCTGGATATTGGAATATGTCATATGCCTGGAAATAATGCTTTAAGTTAAGAACATTAACGGTAAAAAGAAGGACAAATAAACATCAATATACATCTCTCCAATTCGTTTGACGTTATTGAATATACAGGTGTTATGTTAATATAATGAACAGTTAGGGATACAATACCATAATATAATAAACCCATCTTCAAATAAATTATAGTTCATACATCGATACGAGTGTCTGTTCTAATGTTTTTATTGAACTAAGGATCTCCATCTTGTCAATATACATAATTTCGAACAAAAACAGTAAATGCGAGATACAAAAACAGACGTAAAAGAAGAATTAACAATACTATTTGATTGGAGGGTGAAATTTATATGGTAATGATGAAATCAGAGAAAATTATTTCCATCAATTAGACCTTTTTAGACAATAATATTAATAAACACAAATTAAAGAACGTGCATGAGGCATGAATAGGCGACCTTTCTGTTATTCTCAGATTATGTGTTTCATTTGAAAGCAGTTATTTTTCAGTAAATTAATTCAACATAGCAAGCATTATAACTTTATGCAATGCTCCATGTTTACGTATTCACTGAAGCAAGAACACAAGAAATGTATGCAATACATCTGTTTTACTTATTGTCTGTAAGCAGCCTGTTAATAAATGTATACATTGAAACATTGGTAGTCGTTTTCTGAAAACGAGATATTAATACTTACTCTTTCCTTCTGCTCTCTTTCTTCCTGAAAAGAATGTAATAAATGTATTAAAGAGCGTGACGTACTCTATGCTAATTTGCTCTCAAAGAGATGTGTCTGCGCATGACCATATTGTCAATTGCAATGACAGTGTATGCCATTATTTCAGTAGATTCATCTATAATAGTTATAGTTTTTACCAATTTAATATAGTGATTATATCGTATTTAAATCTAAAGGGTTTCAACTTTTTTTTTTGCAAAAATACAAAATAACGACCAGCAAAGATTTTCGCTATACAGTACTTTTAATTGTCTAGATAAAGTACATATTAAGCACTTAGACACTTAAGCAGAAATAACGTTTTCGAAGAGTGTTCAACTAATTATTTCCTCTAAAAATGTTTTTCAAATGCCATTATTTGTTATCAATAATTAATTGAAGCAAGTTATTTCCCGTGATCGCCTTATAGAGTGAATCCCTCTTAAGCTGCTACAACATTCATCATAGCAGAAATGATTCCTTTAATTACGGGGAGGGGGGTGAGAAAAAAATATGGAGAGGCGTATGAATGAAGCATGAAACTACAAGCCTGTCAAAGCAATTATTGTACCTTGTTTAAACTTATCTTTTCATATTTAATTCATGCACAAAATAATACTAAATCTAATTTAGCGTTGGCCATCTATCTGAGAAGATAGTATTGCAAGGCAAAAATAAACATAAAGTGTAATATAAAATGTATCATCTGTTTACATGATTGAAAGTGTGGAGTATTTAAAATAAACCTTTTAATATACATGATTCGTACTTAGTGTGTCCGATTAGAATATTTATCTGTAATTTGTACTCACTTGTAGTGCCATTTCCCTTTCTGCCTGAACGATCATAAGAAACATTACTACATTAGTTCTACCTACTTTGGTTAGCTAGCAAACCTTATTGTCTTGGATAGCCTCTAGTGTGTTACTAACAGCTATTTCGGTAAGCATATTCAATGGTAAGTGTGGGATACTAGTCAGTCAGTGTTCGCTACATAATGTAAGAATAGAATAATGGGCTACGCGAGACTGGATGCTATACAACTGGGTGTTGGTCACTCCAGCATGATGAAGCTAGTATAAAATGGGCTTTCGACAGTAAGTACGTGGGTGATAGATATTAAATAGCTGAGGTTTTGGTCTCTTGAAATGGTACATTAGTTGATATGTATAGTTTGCTACATTAAATTATATATTAAAAACATAAAGACCGACACTTTTAAGGATAAAGATTTCTTTATCATGGCCTTTCTTTATAGAGGTCATAAAGGCCGTAAATCAAACATTACACAATGAGTCCTCACCTTCACTCAACCCCCACCCTCCAGCCCAACCCGATGGTTGTAGAAGTTGCTGGAAATACCTATTATAGTTGTAGCAACATCAACGTCTGTTTGAATTGTTTTATTATTTCTTCCATTAATCATGTAAGCGGTACTGTCAAATAATGCCATGATACCATTCTTAACAAACCCAACTATGACATCAACTCCAAATGCTCTATTAAGAGGTACATATGTCAAAAGATCTCATTCTACCTCAATCAAAGCATCAGCGTGTAGCAAATATAGACTTGTATCATTAACCTGTAATTCAATTCAACCACGCTGATATTGTTGTCTTGCGTCATAAAATAAAATTGATAATCACGTATATATTCATCCTTGAGAACCGGTGTCTACATCAAACGCCGGATCAGATACACGTTTGAACATTTTTATATAATTGCTTTCGTCTAACACGAAGACCGATTCCTGAAATAAGACTTGTATTTTTCTGTACAATTGCATTAGTTAACTTTGTGGGAACAATTTCAACAGCAACTAATTCTGCTATTTTTTTTTTATTTGCGGCTTGATGTATTATTTTACTTTCCTTGTGGGTTGATAATTGTTTTGCAATTTGTATTGTTTTCGGGACGATCTTTCTAAATACAATCGTGCATTTACTACCCTGACCATGATCAGTCCACGTTGAGCACTGTGCATGATTATCGTATTTGTTATTCATTTATCTAATCGGAGCGAGCTTAATCGATATAACAATCATCAACGATTTCATCAAAGAGACACATCGATATTCATGAAAACACCTGTAAATAATCTTCGACAAATGTCAGACATTTCATTACCGATTTAAGCGAATTATTTCCAGCACGTTTTCTTCCTATGAGGATTTTTAGTATAGGTACGTTATCAAAAATGTTATTACAACAAGAAATACGACCGTTGTTCATGATCTAGTCAGAGTATTAAAGCCACTTTTATTAGCATCAGTGTCAGATGCATCGTAAAACAGTTTCCTTTCCATTTCTAGACGATTCTGATTTGTCTGTTGTGAACACATTTGTGAGAGAGATTGTTGTTATTATATTTCCTGCGGAGGAGGAGGATGGTGGAATTGTGAACTGGAAAATTGATGAAAACGGGCACTTTTAAATCCCTCTATTGTTCTGGTGCAGATCGTAAATATTGGATCTGTCTTTGAAACTCGAACTTTGTCATATTTTTTGCGATATATCCATCTAAACGGCATATATCTGCCTATTAATCATATTAGGGTTTCAGGTATCTGTTTATATGATTACAACCTGCACACGTATTGTTAAACAAGATCTTTTAGCTGGTGGTAGTATTGATATGATAATAATTTAATTATAACAGCATAAATGGTGCGACCTCAAGTTGGTGAAATTTCGTATATAATTATAATATATAAATATCTCTGGTGTTTCTGTTCGAGGAAGACACAATAACCTAACCCAATTAGAGACACATCATCGTTGTTAGAATAAATTGATTTATAAAGTTATTTACACCATTTAGTATTTTAGAATAAGGTTTATTTCGGCATTTGGACCCTCCAAAAGAGTAGTCTGTTAGTCATCTATCTATGCGGAGCAAAATATTCACTAACAAAGAGATCATATATTTTCTTTTAGGATGGTTTTTGTTGGCATTTTGACTCTTTAAAAAGGTTGTATTTTCACCCTCTCTGTCGCTTACTTATATACTGTTATGACACATGACCTGTTGCGTGATGTATACTTTTTTATATTTTTCTTTATCCAAACTACTCATCATAATTCCACAGTACTGATATATGTGGAATGTAGAATCAATGCGAAAAGTATAGTTTCCTCTCTCCACCAAGAAATTGCAGATATGCTGATTAGTGTCGCTGCCATTGTATTTGCTCTGGTGCCCATAAGCCAATTTTAGAATATACAGGATATAATGACACATATAGGAAGTGCGTCTTTCTGTTTGCTTGTGTTTGAATGTATACTTATGATATTTTATCTAAACAATAACATATATGGTTTTCAATGTTTGAAGATGGCGTATATGTCACTGGTTACACCGCCTTAGAACATTTAATGCTAGCCGTTTAAACCACGAACACTAGACAAAAGATAGCCATTCACAAATTAAAGTATCATCGAGCATCCGATACGTTTTCTTTTAAATAAATCGCTACCTGTGCTTTTTAATCGCCCAATGACCTAAACTTTTAACTATAACAATGAAATATCCAACATATAATTTGCGTGATCATTAATTTACAACACAGAACATGTTGATGTGGCTCTCAATTTCGAGGTAAATATAAAATGTCTTTAACATCCGCAACAAGGCATTGTCACGAAAAGGATTGCAAACTCAATGTTTTGTACATTCGTGTTTGTTTTCTATACACAGAGAGACTGTGGGGTATTCATTTCGCTTGTTTTATAGGCTGCACTGCATAATTTCTGTAAAACGTTGAGTTGTTCTAGTTTTTATTTAAACATCAGACGTTAGAAACGAATACATACATTTGAATTGTTTTCTTTCGTTTCAATATCCAGGACAAATGAAAAATCCTCCCTTGTCTTGGTCAGAAATAAAGCAAACTTTTCTTTATATATATGATTATGTCTCGGAATAATTATTAATGATGACTAAACTTGCAGTCCATCCGCAAAGTGGATAATTCAAATATTTAGATTATTCTATAAGAATGGGCTCGGCCAATTTTGTATTCTTTTAATTGAATCAGCACTGAAAGGTGTTCATCATTTTTATTTCCCATTCATTATAAAAGAAGAATTAGGTCTTCTCTTTAGCTGCGTTGAAACTGTGATATTGAAACATTTTGGGCGTTAACTGTATTCAAAACTCTTCATAATAGTCAGAAAAATGTAAGGTATTTAACATAAATCAAATTTACATTGCAACATAAATACGACAAACCCTAACGTTCATATGAACATCTCTTCGGGACGAAATGCGATAAGATTATTGTAAATATTAAAGGTGAGCACTGTGACAATTTAAGAAGTCTTCTAATTAGAACACATTGCCATTATAAGGTTTTCCTCTATAATAGACATCACCAAACAAAGACAGGCTTCTGTGTTGGCTATATTGAGTATCAGAGCAGGACCATGTTTATTTCCCTCATATTAGATATAATACGAAGTCTTCTAGCGACAACCCAATATCAATATAAAATTTAACTTAGCAACAGACACGATAGTGTCTTCATGATGGCCACTGAAAACAATATGGAATGCTTGACCAGTATTACTGCAATGTGGACAAAAATTAGCCAATATATGTTTAAAATAGTATGACAATCCTCTAATTACGTTAGGAAAGGTATCAATACAAAACTGCAGCTAATTGACAGGCCAGTAGAGGTACAGAATATATAATTAAATTTTCACAACCTCATTGATTTGTTTCAGTGCGAAATAAACACTTTCATTTACCAACTGTATAATAGTTATGATCACCATGTCATTCTTGACAGCAGTTTTGAAACACTATGCTTCCTATTACAAATCTTAAGTCCCTATCACAATGCTTAGTACTGATAATCTCTCATGATTTTGTGTAGCGCCAGCATTATTCAAACAATGTCTTGGAACCGCATAGTTTTTATTTCATTATTCTTAACCTTAAATTCAAGAGATATACATTTTGACAGCAAACGATGTAACTTTTGAAAATATATATTTTCAGATTTTTCTGACTTATAACATTTTAAGCTCAAATTCTAAAATGTTCTCTAAAAGTCATCATTGCTAGTGTTGCTATAATTTTGAGTTACGTTTGATGTTCATAAATGAAAGTTTCCACACTATACGTTTCCCGTTATCGTTTTGTATTCTCAGGCCATATTCATTGTACCTCAATGACTATCATAGTGGATAAAAACAAGACCGTGCACTCATTTAGTTGATTTTCATTTATTGGTTTTTGGTGGTTTGAATTGATTGTGTTATTTGTTCTTGTTATTTTGTATGTGTGCGGGGTGGTCCTTACAAATTAAAACATCTATAGCGTGTATTCCGGTTGCAAAATTTTGATACTTTAAACCACACGCAGCAGCTCCGTTGTAATATATATATATATATATATATATATATATATATATATATATATATATATATATATATATATATATATATATATATATATTATCTAGAGATAAGCCAAACTCTCTGTCTCAAATTTCTATATGTTTGAAACTGACTCTACAAAACCACTATAATAGGACACATTATGTTGTGTTATTAGCACGGACTAAGAGTCGAGACTACAGCGAACAAAAGACATCATTTAGTGTTGACGATGAATCGTTATATGGACGTCTCTCCATGAAAGTATCGCAACTCTAAAGCTATAACACGATGAATAAACTAGATGATTTAGACATTTGATCTGTCAGCTGGACCTTGTTATGCAACACACACAATATACATTGTTTAGAATGGACGAAAGAGTTTTAATATGTGTTCAGTGTGGCTTCCACTGTAATAGATCATTATATAAAATATGAGAGTAAGCAGGTGGTAGTTAGCTTCAAAAGAAGAATATATTTGTTTTAACGGAAACAAATCAGTGGTATAAGCAACGCGACCGGAAATGGTGTTATTAGCTTTTGCGCTCTTTTGTCAAAGAAAGAAGAGACATAAAATGAAGACATCACAGTTGTTAAAAGGCTAAGTAAATTTGACAAATAAATATTTTAGTAAATGCACGCGTCATAACAATCATATAATGACATAATGCAATTCGTATTGACTGAAAGCAGAGGTATCAATACTTACTCTTTCTTTCTTTTCTCTGTCTTCCTGAAGGAATATAATGAAAATGATATTAGCAGCAATATTCATAGTGACAAACGCAAATAACATGTACAGCATTAATTTAACAGAGTAGCTGTCTTTTACTTAAATAACAGATTCCATCTGTATTCAATCCTTTTCTTTTCAAGTGACAAAAGTGCATACGTTGCAACTTCGATTATATATATATATATATATATATATATATATATATATATATATATATATATATATATATATGCTCGTCTACCAATCTGCACTTTCCTTAGTTTGCGTTTTAATTTTCTAGCATACCTTGTATCTTCAAATGATTTATTTGATATACTATAGAAATTTGAGCTTAAATAAGAAAATATGTGCAAGATAGATGTAGACAAGCAGCACAGAGGGTAAATCTGACAACGTTTTAGAGGCGTATATTTGGCAAACAAAGGCTTCTTACGATACCGAAATAAAATAATGTGAAACAATAGAACTAAGGCTTTTGACCAAACGAATCGCATATTCTTTGTCAGACCTTCTATGCTGCTACAAATTGAATCATATCATAAAACAATAATGGTAGGAGAATCGTTAACAAATAGTTTAGCTCAAGAGCGAGTGACTGCGATTAGGAAATTGCTACCCGTCCGTGCTTCTGTCAGAAGAATTACAGAAACGACAAGAATCTCAAGTTGAATTTGCAGAAGGCACATACAAATTATTCAAGTCCGTTACTACAACCAGTATGGAGGTTATATATGGAATAAGAGAAGGAGAAGAAGTGAAAAAGTTGTTATTCCTGAACTTGAAAAGTTTCAAAAAGTACTGTAGAAACTGCAAAAATAGTTGCAGCACAACATCCTCCTGTAGATCAAGAAACACTTGAGGGTATAGATAAAGTTCGTACTGAAATCACTGACGTGAAAGAAAAACCTGCACCTAAACCTCAAATAAGAAGGAAAAATATTTATCTGATTAAAAAGTTTCGCGAAGAAGTTTTTGATGATATTACAAATATTAAACAACCTGATTTACCTGCGAAAATAAGATTCGGTGTGTATGATAAATCTAAAATGTTACAATCGGGTTATAAAACCATAAGTGATGATAATTTTTTTTAAATGGGTATATCGTATATCTTGCCATCAATAAATCAGTCGAGATTATTATATGTTTCATGCACTTGTTAATAAAATAAAAGTCATTGATAGAGGGTTTAGGCAACAACAACAACAACAGTCTTTCACACCATAACAACATCAGTCGTTCTCACCAGATCCGACTCTGTTCAGAATTGGTGGAGGCTAATGAACAACCAAAAAAGCAAAAGTAAAAACATCACCCTGAAAACTATTTGAAAAGGAGGAAGAAGGAGCAACAGGAAGTGATATTTCTCTGCGTGGTACTCGAGGAGGTGGTATTGTTGTTTCTTCTAAAAAATATTCTCGCTAACATAGCACGATTATAAATTCTCATTGGAGGTAAACCAAATGGAAATAATTCTCCGGAAATAATTAATGAAGCGGCTGATATCTGTCAACGATTATTTCAAGGTGATATCAAGGATAACGGAGTATAACGAGAATGTATATATGAACTCTATGATGGTTTTCACAGTGACTGACCTTCACTGGTGGCTAATGCTCACCAAAATTAGATATAACGGTAATCAATAAGATGATCATACATCTGCACCATTATAAACCTGTCATGGTCAGAGCAATAAACTCACGAGAGAGATGGTATTGGTGATGTTATTCAATGGTTATTTGCAAGGATGGATCCCAAAATAGCACCAATCGCAAAACAATTATCGATGACAGATATTAATGTTATCGGTGAAAAAGCTCCTGGTGCTATTGGTAATATTGCTAGTAAGGCGTTTTCTGCAGCCATAGAAAGACTAACACGATTAATACGACGAAACCTACAGCCATTAAAATTTCCATCTACTGAAAGCATGCCCGTGAATGTCATTAAAATAATAACCATGCCGTGTATCAAAAGCTAGCAGCGCTGACGAATCATTAATCTGAACAATTGCAAAGAAATATTGCTGCAAATTTAATAACAGGAAGTGAGTTGAAATCACGATTTAGATCGAGACATATATCATAAAATGTTCAAACAATCGTCCGACCGAGCATTTGATATAGACGCACCGGTGATCAAGGATGAATCTGTACGCGATTATCAGTTTTGTTCTTATAATGCAAGAGTCCCAAATAATCGATGAAGAATCGAACTTCAAGTTCAGGATACAAGTACATACTTCCTTCACGCCGAGGCAGTTATTGAAGTAGAAGGAGAACTTGTAACAACTCCTGGTGGGGAATATGCAGTAAATACACGGGTTGGTGTTGTCAATAATGAGATTATGGCGCTGTTTAGTAAATCTACATATATGCATGATGGAATAGAGATAGAATATATTCAGCATGATGTCGATGTCGCCACAAAAATAGTGGATTTAGCTAGATAATCTGATGATTATACACGATCGGTTGGTCCATCTATGATGTTTGCTAAGGATATTACTAATCAAGATGATAATGCTCAGTATGTCAAATTACAGACATCAGTAGCTACTGGAATTGCTGATCAACCAGATGATTTTAAACATAAAGCTAGACCAAGTGCTCATTTTTATATTATAAGAGTTGTTTATCCTAATTACAGCCTAGGCTTTTTAACACGTACAACGATGTTGAAAGGACGTCGTAGATTATTTTCATGTGCAATTACATTGTCCCATATTTTCGGATTTTGTCAAAATGTAAGAAATGTTATCTTTGGAGCTAAACACACTGTAGCCCTCGTAAGAAAAGGTGATGATAATGACGCAATCTGGCGAGAAGCAGGCCCTTCTGCAGCTCCAGTCGCTGCTGGCATGGTAAATATAACAAAACTATCATTGTGCATGTAAGTAATGACTCCATTGATCGCCGCAGAGGAAAAATTACTATCATTTATGAATGCAGGTGGTAAATCATTACTTTCATGGCTAACAGAGCAGCAGAGAGGGTGAACAGACCAACTTTTCTAGGCGTCAATTTAGTAAACTAAGGCTTCCTTGAAAATACTTTTTCAGGCGTCAATTTAGTAAACTGAGGCTTCCTTGAAAATACTTAATTAATTTTTAATAATAATTTGAGTAAAGAATGAAAAAAAAAAGACGCCATTTAGTTGACGTTCACAATCTCGGCTGCTAATGCGCTAACAATTTTTTTACGATGAAAGTCCTTGGACGAAAATCCTTTTAGGATTTCACAAACAAACTAATTTGTAAAACCTCACCTCGTAAATCAATCAGATTATTAGATTGGTCAGTGAGTTTGAAATTAATTCTCGTTAACAAATTATTATAACATCGCATATAGACTAGATTAGTTGGGTCTTCAATAATTAGAAATCCTGGAGGAGCCGTTGGTGCAAATGAGTATAAAATATACCCCTGCTGAGCTTGATTTGATTGTTCGAGATTTATTTGATAATTTCCTTCGATAACGTCACATACTAAATTGAGCGCAATCACCGTTGAAATATTCACATTGTTCGGAGCAATATGTCTACCGCCGCCTTCTGGATCATTATTAAATTTCAGAATATTTGCTGTAGGATTCTTCGATTTTTTCCAATTATCGTGGATTCTTTTGAACCCAATATCAATAGCATCGTCAAGTTGTTTCTTTAGTTTATCCGGGTTATATCCAGGGATTTTAAAATCTTTAATCTCAGTTTTATTAATATTGTATAGATCCGCAAACTTATCATGTAATATCTCTTCATTTAATACTTCTTGAATAATTATCGAGTGAAATATTTTCATATCATAGATGATTTTATTACCCGTTTCTACGATGCTGATAAACTCGTCTTTAGTGAGAGAGCCGGATTTAAGAGATATTAGCAGTAGTGAAAAATCATTATTCATTGCTGTGAAATTTCCGTTGATGAGAGGAACATAAATTGATTCAAAAATATTTTTATTTAAGAACTTACCGGGAGTATAATCTTGATAACTCTTGACTTCATTGACGGGTTTTATTTTGTTGGTGATATAATCGGATTTTTTAGGTTCAGGTGGAAAATCCTTCAAATTTTCTCGCGAGTTATCCGGTGGTAATTCAGGCCATCCTAACACTGATCTTATAGAACTCTGATAAATATCTACCATATATCCAGGAGAATTAATCTCAATTGCAGATGATAGAGTTGGTTCATGAACTGTTATAGCGATTTTTGATTCTTTTCCAGTGAGAGATTTTATTCTGCGTTGAAATTCAGCGTTGATCTGTTCGATTTGATATGACCCAGTTGGTAACGAGACAACGTTCCAGTCTGGGGTTCCATCTTCACGATTTTTCCACGCGAACACCAAGGAATTATTTGGTTGTTGACCACCAAATGCTACCGATCTAATATTAGGCCAGCTATGATACACTCGTAGTTTTGCTAGTGCGATCTCGCTCACGGGAACGGGAATCGGGAAATTCACACTGAATTCAGGACGCGTTGAGGTTACTGATATCGTGCTTGTTTTCACCGGTGTTGTATTCTCTACTATTTGTTGAAGTAGTTCTTGCGGTGATGTCATTATTATTATCATTTCTCTCTAATTTTAGCATTGTTGTTTTATACAATTCCGCCATCGTTGAAAATTCACTATCTGATATTGTTGTGTCATCCAACGACGATGATATTAACGAGGATAATTGCGAGTAACCGGCAGATGCAATATGAAATTTAATTACGTAATTGTGTAGTTTACTCTGGCTACACGATGATAATTTTTTTGTGATCCCGGTTAATATACCCGCAATTGTAGCTATCGAGGAAATAACTATTGGTACTACAACCGGAGCAATCATAGTAACCGAAGACAGTATTATTCCAGCCGCGGTGATTATTCCCGACACTGAATACACAGTGACATCAACTGCGGTTATTCTTCGTTGGTATTTTTTTATTTTTATTTGATACTCCTCACAGAGAGAACTGAGTTTAGTTTGAAATTCTCTGACTTGATCATAGCGATATTGATTCGATGATGGAGTCATTTTATTTTAAAAGCGCTAGCATTTTCAATTCAAAATTCTGAAAGAATTTTTAAATCAGTTTAATTGTTTACTTAAATCCACTACTAATTCTACGTACCACGTTACTGAAACTCTGACTAGATTTCTATCTGTAGTCGTTATCGTGAATTGTTCAATTGTATCCTTGTCGATGATTGTTGATATCGTATTATTGACTCCAGATGAACTCGACGATGATATATTAAATTGAGTCGGTGATACTATTGTTAATCGATAAATACCCTTTACGGTTGCGGTTATGTTTAAAATATTATTTGTAGGTGTCCACGTATATGATCCATGTTGAATCGTGTATACAACATTGTTGACGATAGATTTATCATGAGGAATTTTTACTTTTTCAATGACGCTTATCATCCTCGTTGCATCATCTTTCATTGCGCTGTTGAATGTTTTAAGCTCATCGATGGATTTTTTAATATCAGGAAGGGTTATTTCAATTTTATCAAATGGGGTTCCAATAAACTTATCAATGATGTTTTTACGAAACATTGAAAACTGTTTCACGTGTTTTTCATATTCGGATTGAAGAGTTGCTAGTTCCAATATAGAATCTTTTATCGAGGTGAGTTTTGGTGTGGTCACTGGTGGATTTCCAAAAAATTCTAGCAGGAGTTTATCAATTTTGTCAATTGTATTTCTTTGTGTTCCACTAAACTGATCAAATACAACTATATGGTCGTCATACTTATCATTAAGCGATTTCAATAAATTCGCTGTGTTATCGACTGTTGTTAATTTATCCGTAATCGTTGAAACAAGTACACCTGGTTTGAGTTTACCCCCATCAGAAAATAACGCGATAGTATCATCTGCTGCGTCTCGTCGTTTAACCAAAATATCATTAAGAGAGATATTACTACTTTTCAATTTACCCTGACGATCTTGAAATACAACTATTTCACCAGGATCAACATTTGCTAGGTTTAATATTTCAGCTATTTCATCTTCGATTAGTTTTTTAATATCCTTATCAACGGTTTCAACTCCACTATCAGGTTTCTTCAGCGATGATAAAGGTCGTCCCCAAATATCAATCATTATTATAGAAATATTTTCTCTTTCTAACGGATTTTCAATCAATGATTTTCAATCCAACGACCGCTAGTATACTCATTTACTACTATATGAGGTGGTTTCATCAAAGATTCTCGTGAAATAGCATCAAGTACATTTAATACTTCATTACCGCATATTGGAGGATCAATTATTGTTTGTGTTGGAAGTGTTGAATACAAAATTGGAAATCTTTTAAATTTCTTAATATAATTGATAAATTCTTTCGGAGGCGCTAATCCATATGAATCGAAATAAACAATCCCACGAGGATCAATCGCATACGCAACCCAATGAGTTCCAGGTCCAGAGCTATTATCTAAATTGATAATTCCAGTTTCAATACTATTTGGTTGTGCCGGTAATTGATCTCTCATAAAAACACCTCTGAAGTTTTTTATCCTGAGTTTTTTAGCAGCATCAATTAAATCAAAATTAGACATTGGAACTATCGGTTTGGAAATTGAAGATTTCGGAACTATATCGTTCCTGGAATTCGAAGACCCTTTCCGCTGTACCATGAATACGGGGTTCCTGGTAGTCTTAGACCCTTTCCTTTTTTTTTATAACCCTTTCCAGTTGCCTTTTTCAACGCCATTCCTGCCGCGGTACCAATGGCTCCTAACGCTGCCGCCTTCGCCACCGCTGGGGCCGCTGCGGCAATCAATCCTGGAATCAACCCTAACAACGGGAATATACCACCAGTCTTTTCCATGTTACGGATCGCGTTTGTAGAAAGAGTAACCTGAACTCCCTTTTTTTCTTCCAACGCTTTATTAAAATGATTAACCTGAGTTTTTGTTAGCGATAGTTTATTCCCTCCGCCATTCATCTGATTAAATTTCAGCGTTATTGTGGTTCCACATTGCTTAGCTGATTTAGATTGTAATTTTTGTATTTGACCAGGTGTCAATGTGACATTGATATTACTATACGACATTATACAAAATAGATTGATTCTAATTTCAAAATCCTAAAGGATTTTCAATGCTTCACATTTCGAACTACAGATTTAGAAAACTTATAAGTTTTCAACTGGTGCATCTACCAATCTCATTCGTCCACCAATACCTTCGAGTATCCTTGATTTATCACTGAGAATAACAGCAACAGCTCTATAATTCAGGATAGCCCCAGGTTTTATTACACGAGCTCGAAAGTGTATATCAACGACGGATTGTCTCATCAAGTCAAGATGTTCTAGTGAAAAGTAATAAATCGGGTACAGACTTCTAAAATCCAATTGTGATATTTGCAATCCAGTATCAACATTTTGATCACGTCCCATATATGACAACAACCGATGATAAACTCGTGCAATATGATTATTTCCATAATCAAGTTGTACATCCTCGGATGGTTCTTGCTGTCCGTTTATTCTCAGCGAGACTTCACTACATCCAATTTGATCAAATATCATGTGGGAACGTTCTTGTCTATTTAATCGATCAGTATTCTGTAATGCAACAAATATGTGACGTGGGGCTGAAATACCTTGTTTTGATGCTAGATGCCATGTAAGTGTACCATCAATATTAGAATCCATAGTATCTGTAGATGTTGACAACCAACTTAATAATCTCTTTCCTCCTTGATCCATAAATGATAGTAACTTCGGTTCAACGGCTAACGATGGAGTCAACACTGGCATCCATAGTGATAGTTTTGATAAAACGACTTTACCATCGGCAACGCCAGCACCGTGCCAGATTGCAGCATTATCAGTACCTTTTCTCATTAGAGCTACAGTATGTTTTACTCCATAGATAACTTTTCTGACGTTTCTACAAAATCCAAATATGTGATGGAGCGGAATAGCACATGAAAACCGTCGACGCTCTCCTTGCAACGTTGCTACTCGTGTTGCAAATCCTAGGTTATAATTAGTAATATTATTTATGACATCAAAATCAGCAGCTGGTCTTACATATCCGGCTGGTGCTGGATCAAGTGCAGCATCTCGTCTTGCTTTTACTCTAGAATACTGGACGTGTTCAGCGTTATCAGTAATATCCTTAGAAAACATCATAGATGGACCAGCTGATCTAGTATAGTCATCAGAATATCTTGCTAGCCCAATTATTGTTGTTGCTACATCAACCTCGCGTTCAATAGATTCGATTTCTCTTCCATCAATGAGATATCTAGCACTTTCAAATAATGCCATGATACCATTATTGACAAAACCAACTCTGATAGTTGGGTCATTTGCATATGGTGTATCATCCGCTTGTAAAAGCTCACCTTCGACTTCAATAAAGGCTTCAGCAGGTAAAAAGTATTTACTGGTATCATGAACTTGAAGTTCGATTCTTCCACGAAGATCAGGTTGCACTGCGTGATAAGCAAAAAATTGATAATCACGTACAGAATCATCTTTAAGTACTGGGGCTTCCATATCAAATGCAACATCAGGATTCTGTTTGAACATTTTTATTATATACCTGTTGGTCTAAATTAGAAATCGATAGTGAAAACTCCCCGGAATTCATGTTGACGGATTAGCCAAAAAAAATAAAAATAATTTTTATAAATTAATTATTAAGTTGAATATATTAATAATGATGATGAAAATATCTGAAAATGCTGATGATAATAAAGATAACGTTAATAGAATCATAAGTGATTCTGATACAAGTATTTCTAACATTAGTGATTCTGATACAAGCATTTTTGATACAGGTATTTCTAACATTAGTGATTCTGATTCAAATGATGACGAATATCCAAGTATTTCAAATATAACCATAACAACTGAGAATCCTATTCAAATAAATAAAAATCCTAGTGTTAGAAACACTAATGTAAGAAATGCTAGCATTTCTACAATAACTATAATAATTGGAAATCCTGTTCAAATAAATATTTCTAACGTTGGAAACACTAGTACTTCTAGCGTTAACGTTTCTGTCGAAATTTCCTAAAGCCGCTTCCCGCTATGGCATTTGCTATTATGTTATCCTGCAATGACGGAGTCATGGATGACGAAATCATGGATGACGGAGTTATTAATGACTGTAGTTTTTTATCCACGGCGTTATTTATTATTTTACTAACCTGTGTAGGCATTACTGCAGTAGATGGTAGTGAAGTCATTCCAGGTTTTGAAAATCTGGAAGATTTTCCGCGTCGAACTAGCGCTGTTAGTTTATCCTTAGCGGCTGAAAATGCCTTACTAGCAAGATCACCAATAGTGTTAATACCCTTATCTCGGATAACATCAATTGCTTTCATCGATAATTGTTTTACTAGCGGAGCCACTTTTGGAGCCATTCTTGAAAATAATCCCATTATAGTATTACCGAGACCATCTCCATAGTATGCTCGGTATTTTGGTAATCGTGAGTTTACCACGTAGACGTTAGTTGGTTTATCATGGTTGTAGTGTATGATCATTCTATATACAGAATCACTAATGATTCTACAAATTGTTATTTATCTAATTAGTCGCTATGATAACCGTCCACTAACTCTTCAATGAAATCTCGATATGTTGCAATATCCATGATACCACCTTGAAATAACCTCCTACAGATATCAGCAGCTTCATTGATTATTTCTGGTGAGTTATTCCCGGCTCGTTTTCCTCCTACGAGTACTTCTAATCGTGCTATATCACCAAGAATATTACCAGTACATGTTACACTAGCGTGAAAATCCATAGGATTTTTACCAACTAAACCACTACCCTTTTTTTTAGTTGTACCAGTTGCACCCTTCTTAGAATCAGCCTCTGCCATTATTTGTATTTCATCAGGGATTGGGTCTGCTGTGTATGCTGGCGGTGGGAATGTGACTTTATTTACCATAGCTAGAAATTTGTCATAATCAGATTTTATTTTTTTGTTGATTTTATTTTTCCCGCGATTTGCTAAAAACACCTTATTTGCCCAAATGAGTTTACTGTTTATAAAATCTTTAGACGTGTCGTCTATTAAATACTCATTTCTCTTCGGTTTTTTAATGTTGTCGTTGGTAAATTTAGCTAATCCAGCAAGTGTTGGGATATTTCTGATTTTATTTAACGCATCAACCGTAAATATCCTTTCAGGAGGATAGTCCCTTTTTGGAACAGTTTCTTGTTCTTCTTCTTCTTGAATTTCTTCAAGTGGTTCAGATGGTGGTGAGGAAATATCAATATCACCTAATCGTTCAATTTCTTCCTGAAGTTCTTCTTGTCGTCTTGCAGTAGTTATTATATCACCTGGAAGTGTTTTTAATGATTTTTTCGTTTGCTTAGTTCGTTTTGCTATTTTCTCCAACACAGGGAGAAGAGGCTTCTCTGTTCGTTCCCCCTCTTTAGGGACATCTCCATATATCGCCCGTTCAGTTGCTGTTTTCACACCCTCAGTTGCACTAACAATAGGTTTGAAGAGTTGTTCTGTATCCTCTGTAAAATCCGTCTGAAATGATTGGCGTTTTTGAAGTTTTTCGCGGATTTTATCACGAAGAGGTAATATTTTCCGGATAGCGCTAAGCCTTTCTCTAGCTAATCTCGTTGTTAATGATTCTCCTACCATTATTGAAAGAGTATTACTATTGTCAAATTAGAAATGCAAAGCATTTCATTGCAAAGCATTTCATTGCAAAGCATTTCATCAAAGATTTTTAAGTAAAAAAAAAATCACTAACTAAAAAATGCAAAGCATTTTAATACTTCCTTGTTATTGTACTGAGTCACACACATAATTTTACTTCCTCGTTGGCACAGGTAACATGTTATACATGTTATGTACATGTTATATACCGTACTGGTTATACAAACAAAGGAGGCTCTCTACGCGTGGGGCTCATCACCTTCAGAGTTTTCCATTAGTATTTTTAATTGTCTCACTTTACAATTAATAATTCTTTTTTGTTCATATTCTAAGCCTAATTGCTTTCGTACACGTTCAACGATGCTACATAATGGTACGAAGACATTAACATCTTCCGTATTGACTAAGCTCTCACGTATAAGCTTTTGGATATTCTTAATTAAAAAATATTTTTTAGATAGGACATATTTTCCTGTCTGTTCTGCAAATTGTATATCCTCGAAATCGGTCATAATTTGATCACAATCCAAACCTGAACATAGTTTTATATTTTGATCCTTAAGTTTGTTGATTTCAATAATAATCGATTTGAGATTTTCAAGATTCATATTATATATAAAAATATATTTGTTCAAATACAAAATATGAAAATTCTTTAGAATTAAAAATACAAAGTATGAAAATTCTTTAGAATTTTTAAAAATGAATTCTGGATACACTAATGTGTTGATCACATCTTAGTATACCCAGAAGCTTAATGCGATTATAGGTGATTATGATTATATATACAATGAATGACGACTACACTTACAACCCCTGATCTAGTGTGTAGGCAGTTGTATTATACACATAGGACGGTACAATTACACATTCACCGTTTTGAACCCCCTTGGTGTTTTATACATCAAGCAGCGCTCAACGGTTACAACCGACAAACACATAACAATAGATTATAGGTGATTATGATATTTACAATGACAATGAATGACGACGGCACTTACAACCCCTGATCTAGTGTGGTAGGCAGTTGTATACACATAGGACGGTACAATGCCATATATATCTCCGCGCTCGAGTGTTGCGGCAAATTTTAGGCATAACAAAGGATGGATTATAATTCAATGGAACGATGATGGTAATGATGTGGGCGTGGTAAACCAAACCAACATGGCAACCCATGAATTCGATTTCATGGTTGCATGAGTTGGAAAAAAACACCAACCCACGCTACCGAGAATGCGATAGCATGAGTTACAATGTTGGTTTGGCTGAGGGGGATCGCCCCTCCCCCCCAATTAATAGAAAAAAACATCTTCCGTTTCGCCATCAAATAATGTATCTGCTATGGGGACCGAACATGTAGTTGATATAGATCTATGTTTACAAGACAAACACTATACCATTACACCACAGATTAGTCATACAAAATAGAGATTTTTTAGTATATATATCCTTATCAATTAGATCATTGTATATACAAGGAATTTTAACCACGCCCACCTACTTCACGAACATAGGTAAATGCGGGCTACAGTATTATAATGTCTTTAGAAATTACTCCAGACTTTGACATTGTACTAACTGACCTGTGTAATACATGGATTGTTGTTTAGATTTATTTAATTATAACAGCCAATCAAATCAATGTTAGAAACGCTGGCTTGCCATGTTTAAGATCCGTAACTCTGTCATTGGTGGAAATCCTACGGATTTCACACGCGTTATACCTAACGGAGTTATCTCCGCTAATTCACATAAATAAACTGAATTTTGTTTTTAAAACGCTTTGAAAAAGCGGTCTTATAAATTCCATCTCCTACTTTTTGTACCGAGGAGGTGTGAATATCGAAATGCCTACCAGCTTCTGACATTGATTGAAATACCATCTCCTTGTTGTCAGTATTAATTGACTTTACGGGTCTAGCATTTTTCGGGTATTTCCCAGTTCTTCCTCGTTTTGTGTTTTCACATTGAGAAATAGCTTGAAGGTTGTTCAATTTGTTATTCTTAGTATCGGAATCAATATGATCAATAACAAAACCATCTTTGATTGATCCGTTATACACTTCGAAGACGAAACGGTGATTGAGATACATTTTCCCTCCAGCTTTAAATATCAAATACCCCATACCATTATCCCACCCAATAGATTTCTTGAGTCTACAGTGTCTAACAACACCATCACGAGAAGCTTCATAATTTTCAATAACAGGATGTCTTTGAAATTCTTGGCTCATTTGTATATATAATATATCTATTTGTCTAATTCGTTAATTGGCTGAATTATAACATTAGCAAATCTTTTTATATAGTCAGCCGCGTTTTTTATGACGTTGTCAGAGTCAGAAACGCTAGCGTTTCTCTTCAATACTCGCTTGTCATAATAACGTTTTAACTCTCTATAACGCTTACCCCCGCAATTAATGCATAACTGCGACTTACCTCTTACACCTACCCCACAATGCAAGCATGGTAAAGGCCCCTCCGAACCGTTTCTAACACTCTGCATATGATACCCACAGAATTCATTTCTGCATGATTTGTTACATGGAGTCTTTGATCCAATCATAAGCCATTTGCAATGATTCATTATATAAAAAACTTTCTATTTAAATACTTGTTTTAATTATAATATGAAGGAATTCAAGAGATTATCGAAAATTAAGCCTTGGAAAAATGCTAGATTTAATCTCGATAGAATCTCTAATATACCTAAAAGTCTAGTAGATGACAAACCACTGCTGAGTAAAATCAGCGACTGTTTTAATGAATTTAAGCGCGATGGAGCATCTCATGCGTGGTCGACATTTCGAATTATTGGTGTACCCGTAATTGATGCTACTATGAACGATACAAGAGCAGCTGAGATACTTTCACACATTGGCAAGAAATCCAAGGGATTTCTGCAGAGGTATTTTTTTAGAATAAAATTCATTATCGAAGAGGAAGGTGAATGGATTATCAGAGATAAATTTGACCCAATCCTTAAGGATAAAAAATTTGTTATTGTGAGTAGAGATTCCAAACCAGGAATTCTAACTGGAATTGATAGACCATACTATGAGAAATCTTACCCTGTAACAGCAGTTGTTTACGGAATATATCAGCTAAATGATAAGCCAAGTATTGCAAAACTAGCACCTGTGAAAACGTCGTCGTCATTAAATTGTGTAGCAACACGAGTAATAGAACACTTTACAAATTCCCTCCGAGGAAATAAACTAACTGATCTACGAAGAAAAAAAATAACTGAATGGGAACTAACAGTGAATCAACATGGAGCAAGGATTTCCGATATAGCTAAATTAGAAGCATTATTAAAATTTCCAATATCGGTAGCAACGATAACCGGAGAAGTATTATACGAACCGAAATATCAATCGCGAGGAGCTCCAATTGAAATTATTGATCATAACAAACACGCGTGGACACCCGCGGTAAATATATTTCCACGAGAAAGAACTGTTCGATATATCCCTAAAGAATTTTCTACGGATGGTTTAAAAAATGAATATCATTTTAATGAAAGGAAATTATTTGATGCTATTTACGCGTTAACCAAAGACGACCCTGTGTCAGTATGGTTACTCAGTAGTAATGATCATTCGGAAATAGGATTTGATCAGTTTGTAAAACCAAATGGTGAATTATATCGAACTAAAGAATTAGATACTAGAATGAAAAATATCGCTAAAGAATTTTCAGAGGAAAACGCTAGCGTTTCTACTGTAGAAAAACTACTTACGGATAGTTTTACAATTACATCAGTAGTAGCTCACTTCGCACGAGAAAAGAATTCATGGCGTCCAACACGAAATAATTTTCTGGAGGACGTGAAGTCGAGTTGCGTCGAATTTGGTCATGGAGGATTGTGGAATACGAAATACTCACGTGATGGTATGATTTCAATTGATATATCCGCGTGTTATCCTGGAAGTTTTCTCGGGTATGGAGAATGCTCTGAGTATTTCAAACGATTTGGACATCCCACATATGAAATGACTCGTGTTGCGATTAATGGTTGTTTGCCTGATTTTGATTTAACCGGATTTGCTCGTGTGATATCATTTAACCTCGCTATAGGGTTACATCCGTGTAGTTATATTTGGCTCGGTAGACATATGTATGAAAAAGCGTGGATGCCAATAGTGCTATTGAGATATATGTTAGATAGTGGTATGTTAACATCGTTAATTGTTGGTGAAGCGATTATTTGTTATAACGCTCAGAAAGATGTTTGGTTACCAAAACCCGATCTAGAAAAAATAATTAATGAAGAACGAAAACAATTGGAAGATTGCAGCGAAGAATATATCATAGATTGGTCTAAAAAACTATTCGAGGGTAAGAATAGAGAGGCTAAAGATCTCGGACGAAAAATAATCGGTAAATTCACTCAAGGTGGAAGATTTGACAATGCAAAATACTCTTCGAGATTAATTACAGACGATGAAGAATACAATTTTATCATAGCCGATTTAATAAAAAAAGGGAAATTTGTAACCCGTAAGAACGCTTTTCTATCAGGGGAATTAGATGAGGAAGCTTACAAATCTGCGAGCGGAACTAATAATGTTTGGGTAGATGATGTCCTTCGATCAAATGGTAAGAAACTAGGTACGGTTGTTACCTACTGTGATGGAAAAAGTTGTCAATACACACATTTGAGAAGTTCTATGTTAGCCTATTCTATTATTAATCTATTTTCGATGATAAATAGATTTCCTAATACCGCGGTTAGAGTAGCTACTGATTCGATGTATATACATGAAAAATATAAATCAGATGTAGCTAAATTCACAGATCCTAAAGAAGTGTGGGGAAATTGGAGGTTTAAAAAAGAAATACTACATGAGTATTGTAAATCCGCAGACGTTGCTATGGATGATAAATATATTTGTTATGAAATTGAAAATGCTAGCATTTCTACTGCACCGCCCGTATCCGATCCAATTTGTAGACACAAGACAGTTTATTTAAACGGTTGTGGAGGGTCAGGAAAGACAACTCGTGCAATAGAATTATTTCGTCAGTCAACAATGATTGTGTTAACACCAACACATAGACTCGCCAGAGAGATGATAGCGCGTGGAGTAAAAGCCTGTACTTATCACAGCTTCTTTCGATGGAAAGGCGATACATGGACTCCTGATCGAATGGGCGATAAATTCATTCCTGAAATAATAATCTGGGATGAAATATGCACTGTATCGTTGACAGTATTACAGATATTTCTATCATGGTTATTGACAAAAAACACAAAAGTTGTCATGTGCGGGGATCACGGCCAACCACAACCATTTGTTGGTGGATCTCCACATGAATGGTTAAAGGGTTTTGTAGATTATTATGAAGAGATTAATACAGACCATAGATCACTTGATGAACAATTACGAGAATTCAAAGCGCTAATTAGATTACAACCTGATAAAATCCAATGTGAAATAGCGCGTAAAATAATCTCTGAAACTCCCATGAAGGAATTTTGGGAAATGTGGAAGCCAAATGATTTAATAATCGCGAGTAGAAAAATAGTCAGAGACGCACTTCAGATGAAGTTGTTTGAATTGCATAAGTGTAAATTTGCAACACTTCCAGTACCACTCTGTTATAGACCTAAGGATACACGAAAGCAGAATATCGACGTTGACATTCCTGGACAACAACAAAAGCAGAATTTAGTATTAAATGATATTGTGTTGGTTGATATCAGCGTCGTCGAAGATGCATTGGGGAACTCTGATAAATCCCCATGGACGTTAGGTTATGCAGCAACAATACATTCTTCACAGGGATTGACTATATCCGATACAACTCTTTGGATAGTAGATAATCACATCGAATGGTCAAATTTAGTTTATCTCGCAGTATCCAGAGTACGACGGATAAATCAACTTCGAAGAATTGTTTTCGATGATGAAATCATTAATGATGAAATCATTAGTGACGATATAATCAGAAAAAAACTCTCTGGTTATAAACAACAGGATAAAAAAAATAAAAGAGAATTTGACATTGATGCTGAATTAATTAAGACACTAAAGCAACAACAGAATAATCACTGCGCGAGTTGTAATTGTATAATGAATTGGAATTGGTCGGATAAAGATCCTCGCCAATTCACCGTAGATAGAAAAGATAACAATCTCGGTCATGTCAGAAACAATGTGAGGTTGACTTGTCTTGAGTGTAATAGACGCAACGGCGCTAGTTAAGACCACGCGGTGGCAATTGAGTATCCTCGGGGATCACTTGTAGTTGTTGTCGAGTAAATCCTCGCTGAGGAGCAGTTGAATCCAGTCTATAGATTGGAGGTCTACCAGTTGATCGTGTTATACCGGATATCCTATGCGTAGTGACACTCCAAATAGGATCGGTAGCTCTTTTTTTACCACCCTCAAGCTCTCCTGGTTCATATAAGTACCTTACAATGACATTACTACCAAGAATTGGTTCTTTTTGTGAAATTCCTTGGATTTCCATTTTGATAGACGCCTTCTTAATAGCGTTGACAGGTTTCATATTAATTGTTCTAGTAATCTCATTATTGATTGCGGTAATCACAGCTGGTAATCTCTTGACCCATTCACGGGATCGTTTATCCTGGATGAATTCTTTCGCGTATTGATATCCAAATAACCGCTCAGCAAGGGTTTTATTAAACCGTTCAACAATTGCCTGATCGCGATGTAGCGCAGTGTGTCCTCGTCTGATGGCGACATTATGATGTTTCATCGTAGATGTAACAACACCTTGAAATTCCTTGCCAGGATCAACTTGTAACAGATTTGGCCAGCGCAGAGGACCTCGTCGATAAATCCTCTCAAATGCAGAAGCTACTTCAGTAGATGATTTTGTCCTTAACGGTTCTGCTTGTTTGTATCGACTTGCAATATCAACTAACGTTAACGCATATTTGTAACCATTGTCATGCGGCAGAAATAGTATATCAGCTTGATGAACTTCATTAGGCGTTGTCACATCAAAATGCGAGTAGTTAATTTGTTTAGGCGCTGGTAGATAAATTTGCCATATTGCCTGTTTAGATAACCAGTTTGCCGCTGTAGTTTTTTTCACCTTTGATGCGCTAGCGAGTTTATTAATTGCTGCGTAACCTCTCCAGTATCCTCTCGGAGAATAGTAAATAGATTCCATATTAAAATGCTAGCATTTTCAATTACCAGCACCTAACATCAATTTACCCTTCATAGCAGATTTTACCAACCACGAAGCCAATTTTTCTTTGAAGGATTTATCAGGAATAGCATTTAACGCATGAATTAATTTTACATCTGCGAGATGTCTATGTTGAAGATTGCTGCTTTTATAAGCGACATCATGAGCATGACACGCCTTATCAATAGCGTTTATTGGATACTCGCCGGGTCGGGGCTGATTTTGATCATCAAGTCTGATATCTAATCGTGTTCCCGGTCCACAGTAGCTATATCCTGGAAGGTGCTTTTCTCCTGGATACTTTGCCCACGGTGTTCCTGGGAGTTTTGCTAACTTGGCTGCAATATCACCTCCTCGTTTTTTTTTAAAGCCTTGGTTGGACCAAGGGAAGTAAATCTAAATTTTTTCGTACTACATTGTACGCATTTACCAGAAAGCGCTGATCGATTATTTTTCGTTGTAATCGTCGTCAAGTCATTTGTGCCAGTACGTGTCCTACATTTCACACAATATAAATCCATAATTATATATATAACAACATGAATGTAATTGATTATTCAGCTACAAGACGACGAGAACCTACTAGACACCAAGCAATGTTACCAAATTCTATTCGCGCGATTATCATCGGACCATCTGGATGCGGCAAGACACAATTACTACTTAATTTGATAACGAGATGGATGAAGTGGGATAAGCTGTACATGATTGCTCCGAGTGTAGATGATCAGCGATGTTATGAAGTATTAAAGGATTTTAATGATGCCGCGCGAGAAATTAACGGCGATGGTGTTATTGAGTTTATAACCGATATTGAAGAGGCACCTAACATTGATGATATTGATGGAAGTATTAACAATTTAGTTGTATATGATGATATCATGCTAGATAATCAAAAAAATCCTGCTAGAATATTTTCCAGAGGCAGACATAAAAACACCGACGTGATATATGTAACTCAACGGTACACTCAAATACCAAAAGTGATCAGAGATAATTGCAATTTGTTATGTGTGTTTAACGGAGTTGATACTCATACTCTTAGAAATATTTGGCAAACTTGGTGCGGTGGCGATATGGATCATAATCAATTTAGAAATTTCTTTAGCCACGCTCAGTCAATCCCACATGGATTTGTGACGATAAATTTATCAGACCCTCGGACAAGATATCGTGTAGGACTTGATCAAATATTTAGTTAGCGCATTAGCAGCCGAGATTGTGAACGTCAACTAAATGGCGTCTTTTTTTTTTCATTCTTTACTCAAATTATTATTAAAAATTAATTAAGTATTTTCAAGGAAGCCTCAGTTTACTAAATTGACGCCTGAAAAAGTATTTTCAAGGAAGCCTTAGTTTACTAAATTGACGCCTAGAAAAGTTGGTCTGTTCACCCTCTCTGCTGCTAACAGTGACAGCATATAGTTTGGTGAGTTATATTAACGGTACATTTACATGGCATATAGCATCACCCCCAGGGGATTCTGCGCCAGGATACATATTTGTTGCGCTTCAGGATAAAATTTCACAAACACTCAGTAATATGATATTTGACCAAAATGGGTGCTACCGAGGTCTCAATAGGAACAAACGGTCAGCAAGAAAATTCCGAGGATATTTTACTTAATTACGAACAAATCCAAATAGCAAGTGCATTTCATCGTTTGTTGACATTTATGGGACGTGATCTGAATGAAGATACCGGGCTGCAAATATCACAATTAAATTTTTAGAAACCTATATCCGATTTATGACTTTTTGCTGGAACATCCCTGTTTCACCAAACAGAGTGTTGTTGACATACACTTCCGAGCTCGTGTAACACAACTTACTGTTGTCGCGGCAGTTTCGCCGATCGTTTACGGTGATTACAGAGCAATAACTGATACTAAGTGACAAATCGATGTTACTCGAAGATGTTGGTGGACGAATGAGGGTTATTGATGCACCAGTGGAAAATATGTAACACAATTAGATCACTCGTATTATTATAATGTCATATAGTCACGTTAGTGTCACTCTGAATCCTGGTCGTATTAAAAAGTTTCAGTCGGATTCAATTAAAAATGTGGAACTACAATAACGCTAAAACACGATCGGATCACTGGTGGTCAGAATAAAACTATCATTGACAGTGCGTCAGATTAAACATTCCAATGATGCAAAAAGATAAAACAAAGGTGTGCATGTTACTCTCTTTCTCTCTCTCTCTCTCTCTCTCTCTCTCTCTCTCTCTCTCTCTCTCTCTCTCTGCGGGCGCGATCAAATGCACAATTGAATCAGGTAGTATATTTTCACTTTTTGCGGCTATACCAGCATTCACTGCCGCCGCCGCAATCGCGAAAGCTGCGGAGTTAGAAGAAGTTGGAACAGCCGCAGAGATAACACTACATAATGCAACTGGAAAAGGATCCATAAAAAGCTAAGGGGTCTAAGGTTACCATGCAGTCGTTTCACGTAAACAAGTGCCCTGGGGCTAACAGGGAGCATTTACTCGTAACGCCGCTGTTAAATTTAGATTTAATCGATGCTGCTAAAAAGTTAAGAATGCAAAATGTGAGAGGTGTTTTTTATGCGAGATTAATTGTCTACCACGCAAAACAACATCGATACGGGTATTATTTATCTCGATAATTCAACCGGACCTGGAATTAATTGGGTTGCATACGCGATTGACCGACGTGGAATTGATTATTTTGATTCATACGGGTTATCACCACCCTAGAAATTTATGTACTACATTCATTAATCGATTAAAAATTTCTCACAGCGTGAAGGTTTGTTACTCAACGCTACCAAGACAGAAAGTAACTGAACCACCAATATGCAGCAGAGAAGTAATTGCTGTACTTGAGGATGCATCAGCTAAGACTATACTACCCCATAAAGTCGTGCAACACGAGCATACGAGTAATAACTTTCTTAAAGAGATCTTAAAGGCAGACATTTACGGAAGGACTTTCTTTCGACAATAAAAAGCTGAGAGAATATCACGCGAGAATGTAAAAATATCATTAACAACGAAATATCTGCATTGTTAAATCTTGTAGATGTGGAGCCAAACGAAAAAGTTTTTTTTCATGACAAGCACTGAATATTAAGAACGAGTAATGTTTCCTTGATTGATTATTGTTTGACTTAATAGAGTAACCGAAAACTCCAAAGCGGCGTTTGATTCTACTGGTAGGATTCAACCATGAGTTCTTTCTTCCAAGTGTGCTAGATAATATTCTCGCGCGAGTACAAAAATCTGGTGATACAATGACAGGCGAGCTCAACAGGAACTCGAATAAAAAAAGACACCTGGTAATCGAACATGTGACACGGTAACAAAATATCATGTACAGGTCGTACACAATAAATTATCATCGCTGAGGGCCTAATATGATGTTCTTGTAGGCGCGTTTGGAAATCTCCGTAAACAATTGAGAAAAATTGATGAGGCAGTGGATAATTTCCTTAGAAAACCATCAAATATCCCCATGAAACATTCCGATATAAAAACAACTATCTAAACGATTCAACAAATATATCATAATATCATTGGTCATTTTATTCCTATTTTCACCAAGCGGTTTGATAACATTAAAATACCGCATGAAGAAAATATCAATACCGTGTACTCGATACAACATGGATCTTTCACCTGTACACCTCGAAATAACACCATTAGAGTTACTTCAGACGTTCGAGTCTTGCATATATCAACCTTGATTTCACTGTTACAGTTCAATGTATCACAAAGTACATCTATTGGTGTTAATAGCGCAAGTACAATAATATATAAGGAAGCCACCGAATCATTTAGTCTAACTCTTAGTAGTAGTACTGGAGTTGCAAATATAATTCCAAAACAATATCCAAATGGAGTCAAAATAAACTAAACGAATATATAATTAAATTACATACAGCTACGACTGCATATTCCCAATTGTCATCGCTGTTGTCAATGAGTCTTAACGACGAAATAATATATGATGACGAGTTCTCAGCGCTGAATAGCGTTTACGAATCCGCAATGACAAACCACAATTATCAAGAGAATACAAATAATAATGTCTCTGGAGATACTGCAACAGATAGCCGCGAATATAACCACGTCAGGAACAACAATGACTTCAACAACCTCATCGTTCCCTGAATTTAATATCAATTTCTCAACTGCGATTGCAGTAAAAGAAATCGCGCTTGCCCAATTACGAGTATACTACAGTTAGCCAAATGTCCGGTCAAAATCGTTCGTGGGTCAACAGCCAAATAATTCACTGGTATTTGCAAATAGCAATAGACCAGATGGAACCCTGACTGGAACGGTGTATCTATACCAAAGGGAAGTTATGATGTCGAGGATATAAATAATGAATTCCAGCATTGAATAAAATCCATATCAGGAAAATATTCAAAAATAGATATAACGGTTCACTAACCGTCCCTGTCAGCCGCCATCGAGATAAATTATCCTGATTATGTCGTGGATATATATATATATATATATATATATATATATATATATATATATATATATATATATATATATATATATATATATATATATATAGATATATATATATATATATATATATATATATATATATATATATATATAAATATATATATATATATATCAATCATGAATCAGAACCGTGCTAGGATGGCCTGAAAATCAGCAACCATCACCTGAAGTTCTACAGATACCAAAACCAGTGAAGTCTCATTAAGTAACAGACAAAAATATCGTCATACCCTAAATTTAAGCAACCGCACATATATACTTTGCATCGTTAAAAAAATTCAATAGATACAAGTTGTACATAAGTAAGCAAGGAATTCATTTTATGGCATATTAGCTTGTTAGAACCTGAACGTTTGAATGAAAAAAACTATTGACACATCATAGACTTTTGATCTTCTTTTTTCTTATTTTAAAGAAATCAATCAAATATATAAACCATTTTTAATACAACTAAAACAACATTTCCAAGAAAATGTTCACGATGTAACTTTGCCGCGGGACGAAATCATTAAACAAATTAAAATATTAAATCAGCTTGTATCCGACATGGAGTATCTCAACTAGAGATTTATTCAATCAATAGTTAAAAATAGATATTACTTAAATAGCAAACAAAGGTTTCCAGATGCATATTCGTTAACAGAAGCTACGCTGCCGAATTTCAAGTTTCCCGGGTATAACGCAAACGAACTAAAAATATCCATCAATGATATCATCGATGAGTGTTTTACTCGAATACTTGCCGCATTAAGAAAAATAGCATTAGCACATGATACTATTCTCGGATACAATAATGAACCACTTGGAGGTGCTAGACATATACCACCCGGAAATGTAAATATAACTTCAGTGATCGCATTCAACCTTGTGTGTGATACAGTTGATGGAACAACACAACACAAACACAGAAATATCGAGTCAGGCACAGCAGGGATATACTCTGTATACTTTCTCTCCTCGAGTATCTCCTGGAAGCTAAATCATACAAGTACCAGTCAACCCATTATATCTCCGATGCCATAATAATTTACTTACTAAAATGCATTTCAAACTTACAGACCAAAATGCTAACTTGATTGATTTATGTCAAGACATGTTACAGAACAGTCTGTATATAAGATTCTGATTCATAATATTGACAGATTTCCCCACAAAATCAACCACCTTTATTTCATCAAGGTTTGCGAGTTTTAGTAGAATTACCCTATCAAGTTAAGATTTCGGTCGCCTTGATGAAATCAAGATGGTTGGTTTTGTGACGTACATACCCTATCAAAGTTACGAAACTGGACGATTTTCATTATTTAAGTAGTTAATTACCTTTCATAATTAGTCAAATCTGTCTTTGCTGATGATTTTAGTAGTTAAAAAATATTCTGAATAAATATTTCTGTGTTCGACCTACTTTTGTTTCGTTGTTTAGAAGCCGCCTTAGTTAACAAGAATCGGGTTTTTACTTTCGTTTTGAATAATCTTTTTTAGTTGTCTGATACGTGAATATTTTTCTTCGTTTCATATTCTTTGGATAATTCCGCTCTTATTTGTTATACTGCGGTAAATACAGGTATGAATTTAGTTTGCTATTATCCGCTAATGATGCGTGGACAACCAGCTGTATTTCATTAATGAATCTATACTGAGACGGTAGCTTAAATTTATTTCCGGATTTAAGCTCTTGTGTGTATTCAAAGTGAGAGAGGATTTTATCACAATTTAATTCATCCTTCATCCGATAATTGTATTTGTTGATTAATCAAATTTGTAATAGCATATATTATAACATTGATATTTTCATAGTTCATTATATAACAAATATATCTTTAAATAATAAATAAATTATATGGACAACACAATATCAACTCCCTCTAAGGTGCCCGATGACATCTTAGCATGTTTTACAGATATACACAAGATAACACATCCCCATGTGAGCCCCTAATGTGAGCTTCGACACCTCAGTAGGCCCAGGGGCAGCACAAAACACAACCCCCATTGTGAACCCCTAATTTGTCAATGACAGTCTAGCTGGCTCAAGAGGGCGTGTTTGGTGAATTACTAGTACAGTTAGGACAGGACATGACCCTTATTAATCTCTGGATTTCCAATGACATTACATCAGGCTCACCAGTACATACATATTTACAGTTGGATGTTATATTAGTATTTACAGTTAAATGTAATTCTCTACATTCAGATTTTTGCACATTCCCCGCACAAAATGAATCCCGGGGCAAAACAGCGCCACGCCGTTGTGACAGTGTGGGGAGTGTGTATATTTTTAAGTTCAATTTCGAGCTTTGGGATGGACTCCCACTTATATAGAAAAATCTGCTATTATGCAACCGTCGACAATGTGCCTGTTACGCGGTTCGAACCTTAATTTTCAGTACTATATACTATAGTCGGACACGGTAGCAATGTACCATATTTGTTTCTTATTTGATATATACTTTACAGTTAGTTTATACTATAGGAATTTTTAAAACACATATAGTATGTTTAGATTCAAGAAAAATAATATAACTTTAATTTTTACTTCTTCTAGTCGATTATTTCCCCCGGAATATATATCACATATGCTATGCAATCTTTGAAGTCACGGAAGGTAACTATTACCGTTACACATTCCCTGTGGAGTTATTTTTCTTGGATTCAGATAAATTCAAACCGAATTTGTTCAGCTGAAATTATTTGGAGAGAGTTCATTTAGTAATATTTTGTGCATCTCGCTCTACCGAGGAGGGGAAGATATCAAATATTTACCAGCTGCATTTGTTGAATTAAATATTAATTCTTTGTCGGTCTCGGTATTTATTATTATTACAAGTCTTTTTCCAAGAGACTTACAATCACCAGTCAAACCACGTTCGGTATTCTCAGGTTGTGTGATAGCTTGAAAATTATGTTGTATATTATCTGTTTTTATACCATTAATATGGGCAATAACAAAGCCATGTGGGATTTCTCCAGTAAACACTTCTATTACGATAATATGAGATAAATATTTTTCCCCAGCATTAAATATAAGATAGCCAGTATTACTGACAACACCCACTCGTCTTTTCAACTGACTGTGTCTGACTACACCATCACCAGATGCTTCCTTGTTCTCGATCGAGTGATATGGTTCTAATACTTGGTTCACTTATTTAATATATATTTCATTTGTTTAAATGATTATTTGTTGTATTTAGTGTTTGTGGTGTTGTGGAGAATCTAGTAAATTAATCCTCGTGGTTTTTGTTATAACTTTATCACTGATGCTGTCAGGGTCGTTATTTATTTTATCATAATAACGTTTAAGCTATCGATATAATTCACTGCCGCTTTGGAAACACAGCTGTGTTTTTTCTCATACTTCAACACCAAATCGTATACAAGGATACAGACCTAAGCTTGCTCGTCGCACACTTTGTGAATGATATCCGCAGAATTAGTTTCTGCAGGATTTATTACAAGGGGTTAAGGATCCTATTATCAGCCATTTACAGTGGTTCATTATATAAAATATCTTTTCTTAAATACTTGTTTAATTACAATGTAGAGGAGGAGTACGAGAGCTGATCCAAAATCAGACCCTGAAAATCCTCGATAGTTAATCCCGATAGAATATCTATAGATGCACCAATAAAAGGTCTACCGAAGAGTAAAAACAAAATCGGTAAAATGTATGATGCTTAGAACGATTTTCAGAAAGATGACGCATTCCACTCCTGGTCAACATTTCGAATCAGTGGAGGTGTTGATGCCACCATAAATGATCAACGAGCAGCGGGTATAATCGCTACTCTAGAACATCGAAGTCATATTATCCGCGTGAAATTTATTATACTAGCAGAAACAGGAAAATGGATTATTCGTGATAAAAATACGACTCTGTCCTCGCCAATAAATGAAAATGTCATTGTGAGTTAAAGTTCCAAACCAGGAATATGGACCAGAATTGACAAACCGTTTTATGAGCGAATATATCCTGTAACCGCGGTTATTAATAGAATTTATCCGATAAATGAAAAGGCAAGTGTTGAGAATCTGAAACCTATTAAACAGTCAAGGATAAATTGTGTTGCTGAGCGAGCAACAGAGCATTTTACAAATGCGATGCGTGGAAATGGTCTAACAAATGTAAGACGTAAAAAGATAAACAAATGAGCTGAATCATTCAAGGATACTGGTGCTACGATAAAAGATGTGGCAGTGTTAGAAACAGCATTAAGATTCCAAATAACCGTAGCAACGATAATATGAGAAGTAATTTATGAATCAAAATATAAATCAAAAAGGATCTCCAATTAATATTATTGATCATAATGCGCACGCGTGGACTAACGCAGTAGCAATATTTCCACGAGATCGAATATTAAGTTAGTACCCGGATAACTCCTGGCTAAACTTATTTGATTTTATTTACGAGTTAAGTAAAAACGATCCTGTGTCAATGGGGTTATTTCAGAGTTGTAAAGATGAAGGTAAATGTTATCAATTTGTAAGACCTAACGGTGAAACATATCGTACAGAATCTCTTTATGGCGTGATGAAAAAACTCACTGCGAAATTTTTAAAGGATAATACCGAGCAAGTATAAATAAACTCTTTTACAGTCCCATCAGTTGCAGCTCATTTCGCCAATACGGACACAGCAGATTGTGGAATAACATATATGATTTTAAAAGTGTTATCTCAGTTGATATGGTTGCGTGTTACCCATGACATTTTCTCGGGTATGGAGAGTGCGCTGGGTATTTCCAACGATTTGGACATCCCACGCACTAGATGAAACGAGTAGAGATTAATGGACCACTAACCGATTTTGATCTAACCGGTTTCGCTCTTGTAATATCATTCGAAATCGCTAAAGCACTCCATCCTATCTGCTATGTTTGGTTTGCTAGACATCTATCGAAAAAAATACTGGGCACCAAAAGTATTATTACGATATATGATTGATTGTGGAATACTGATATTGCTGACAGTCTTTGAGTCAATTATATCATATCGAGCGCACACTTAGGTTTGTAATTGATTTGTCAGCGACAAAAGCACGAGAACCTATGAAGCATATTGATGCCCTACAAAATTCGATCAGAATGATACTAATTGGACTATCTGAAAGTGATCAAACGCAATTGCTACTTAATCTGATAATAAGATGGATGAAGTGGGATAAGCTGTTTTTGATTGCACCGTACGGAAATGATCAGCGGTGCTATGATGTGTTAAAATATTTTAGTGAAAATGCAAAATTGTTAAACGAAGATGGTGATTATATTATTAATGTTATTACCGATGTTGATGAAGCACCAAATGTCGATTCCATTGACAGATATATTAATAATTTAGTCTTGTATGATGATGTGATGCTAAATAAACAATCAAATCCAACTATAATATTTTGTCGAGGTAGGCATAAAATATGGATGTTATTTATGTTGCTCAACGGTATATACAAATTCCGAAAGTGATCAAAGATAATTGTAAAAATTATTTTTGTATTTAATGGAATAGATACCCACACACTAAGAAATATTCATCAGATTTTGGTGTAGCGATGACATGGATTATAATATTTTTTAGAAATTTAGTTAGTCATGCTACATCAATCACACACGGATTTATAACAGTAAATTAACGTGATCCACGATCAAGATATCGTATCGGACTTGATAGAATTTTTTTATAAAACCATATAAGCAGCGAGGGTGTGACAACGAATATGTGTCTCGATTGGTCAAAAGCCTTCGTTCCATTTTTCCACATTTTTTTGGTTTCGTAAGAGGCCTTTATTACCAAATAGACGCCTCTAAAACGTTGCCCGGTTCACCCTCTCTGCTGCTAGACACAACGTTATAGTTTGTAGAAAAAATACAAGATATATTTTATCGAATATTTTTATCTAAAAATACGTGTCTTTAAAATCATATAATCCATGGTTTCATAATTTGTACATATTTAGTGAAAGAGCATATATACTTTCTATTTAATTTTACCTATTTCTTCATGAAAGAATATTATAAATCTGATATTTGACACTATGAAGTAAATTTCGCATTATTGCGCTATAAACGATAGACATGCATGCTCATATTCTTAACTGAGGGTACGGTATATGTCATGCCTAAAAAAAATGGTATTTATAACTATTGGAGTTTATTTAAGAAACCCATGAAAAGGTTGTATCGTATTGAAATCTCTGAATTTCAGATTTCCAGTTTTCTCTTTACACTGACGATGCATACTTTAAGGAGCTGCCATAGAATGTACCCTCTAACTGTTTCTTTTAAATAGTACCGACTAAGCTAGAAATATATTATCTAGAAATATATTATGATAGTTACAGACCAGTATGGGTCTGTTTATCTAGAAGCGTCATACAACACCTATCAAATATAATCAGTAGAAACAATAGAAACAAGTCTAACACATGTTACATTTTGTAGCAGTTAGAAATGATTTTAGAATTTAATATTATCATTAACGATATTAAAACAAGCTTCGCGTTCAGCAGAAAATATAACTGGTAAAGTAATGTGTTACGATACATATTACGATACATCCGAAAATGTATGTAGTGTGGTCCAGACGCAAGTAAATTAGAACGCGGTTTTAGTTTGACAAGAATATCAATTATTATCTCTCTCTCTCTCTCTCTCTCTCTCTCTCTCTCTCTCTATATATATATATATATATATATATATATATATATATATATATATATATATATATGCACGTGTCACTGCAATCATACAATAACCTTCCGCAATGCATCATATATTCTCATTGGCGGACATCACAGGTATCAATACTTAATCTTTCTTTTCCCTCTTGATATTCCTAAAAGAATATATTCAATGCAATATGAGCAACCTTAATATAAACTTCGCTTATTTCCTCCAAAATAAGATGATAGACACGCGTGCATATATTGGCATTGTTTAGGTTCGTTTTCTTTTTACTCCTTGCATTGCTAACGGTGCATACAATATAGTCAAAATATTTGAGTCAAAGCATATAATAAGTTCAGGAGGGAAGAATTCATTACTGTATGTTTTGTAGTAAAGATATATTTGGCAAATAATTCTTTTTAAAAATATACACGTCCTAGAATTCATATAATAACTGTATACATATAATGACTTGTATCATTTTGCTGTAAACAGAGGAAAATATTACTTACTGTATCTTTTTTCTCTCTTTCTGCCCGAAAGAATATAAAAAATGTGATATTGGACACGGTGAAGGAAACTTTGCTTATTAGCTGTCAAAAAGGAAAGTAGACACGCATGCGCAACGTCGCCTTCTTTAAAAGCAAGGACATAGAGCACAGATGATTTATTCCAGTATGATAAGTCATTTTAGCCACACAAAAAAGAAAACGACGTATGGTGTAAGCTCTCAGTCCTAAAACAGAAGATGGCTGGTAAGTTTGCATTTAGTTCTTACTTAGAGTAGTATGAATAATGTATTTCGGGTACGTGCTAGTATGGGCATCCGAGAAAGACAACAAAGCATATTAATCTCATTAGAAATCGTATATTTGTCATCACTGTATTCATAGAACAAAGCTAAAAATAGTGTTTGTGTGTGTCTGTGTGTGTGTGTGTGTGTGTGTGTGTCTGTGTGTGTGATTAGGATATTTAACGTAGCTTTAACAATTATCAGTCATATCGCTACGATGTTTGCAGTGAGGCAATTTATAGTGATGTCTAGCACTGGACATCATGCCGCATACATGTATCATGATGTCCCACCCAGACACATTATCCTGACACCAGACCGACCAGTCCTAACACTAACCACTTAATGTTGAGCGACAAGCGACACAGCTGTTAGTACCATTTGTTGTAAGTCTTTGGTATGACTCGGCCGGCGAACGAACCCACGACCTCCCGCATCCGCGACGGACGCTCTAACCGCCGAAACTACTGGTCTAAATACATTGTGCATATTCCCGACTAGGTACGATTCGGCAGGCCACTCATGATGTATATATTTTTAAAAAATATTCATTATACTCTACTTGATTTATAGGCCATCTGCCATGTGTGCATTTCTTTTCTACATCGTTAATTGGAATAGTTTTGAATTTTTTCCTTATTTTTATCGACGTTGGCTTCACATAAGATACTTATCACAGCGAATAGGTGGAGCACATTATAATTTATATACCAAAACAGATGCAAAATGAGATGTATATTATATATATATATATATATATATATATATATATATATATATATATATATATATATATATATATATATATATATATATATATTAGTGTTCAAATTATGTCATCCGTTAATGAAGCCATCGGAAGCTCCACTTCGCACCGTGAAGTTTATAATAATAATACAAAATTTGTTCATTATTGGAAGCAAATATACATTTAACCGGTGTGGTTTAGTTACTCATAATAAGCCATTATAGAGATGGCTTAGCTGGACAATATATAATAAATATCATAATGGAAGAGCACATCAGTAGATTGTAGGCGTATATTTTCCTATTTGGTTGCCACTGTTGTCATGCCAACAAAAGGGCACAAAGGCGTTGTTCCTGTCTTTCTAGTTCACATTTATTATCCATGTCACCCACACATGGGCCAATAATGTCTATGTCAATATGAGAGATTACAGGCAATTATAACTATCGATACATTTACCCCTTTCTTGCCATGAGGTGGTTTGAATTTTTAACTGCATCTTAAATCATTAGGCAGTTTCCATAATGTAAAAGTTGTAATGATGTGCGTTTTATATTTCACGATATTGCGTCTTTATATTGTGTCTATGATTATAGCTGTATCAATATATTACAGAGCTTTATCTTGTTCATGAGTGAAGATTATATTTTGCTTTGCATGGGATTTGCATATTTACGAACGTAAATGAAGATGTTTCTTTTTTTAAAAGAATATGCGGTATTATAAATGATACATGAAGACAAAGTGGTTTTTTTTTTGTATTTCTAAATAAATTGAAAGATGCTTTTCTGGAGAATCAAATACAAGATGAGTATACCTAATTATCGTATTTAACGATCTTATTTTGTCTAAGTCTGATACAATCATTAAGCAAGTTGAAACATGCCCTTCATATGTTAGCAATTGAAAGAAATTCGTAATATGCTATAAAACTTCAAGATATATCCAAAACAAACAAACAACTGCTTTCTCCGAACATGAATAAGAACATCTTTTGATTGCGTTTGCATAAAAAGCGAAACGTCTGTCTCATTGCCATGTACAAAAATCCATCCGGATAATAAAGTGCGAGCTGAAATCGTGTTATTGGCAAGTAGAACCTAAATATAGAGCAAAGTGTATTAGAGATGAGCCAGCGACCTTAAAATTCATGGAAATTGGTGACGTGTTTTGGATTACTAGATTAATAAATGTACGTGTCTTTGAAATCGTATAATATCATTATGAGTACCAAATGTTTACTGAAATCACGAATGATAATACTTACACTTTCTTTTCTTTCTCGTTCATCCTGCAAGAAAACAATGCATTTTATATTATACAAAAATGTAGTAAACATCCCTTATTTGCTTTACAAAATGAGGGTAGAGACGTGCGGCTGCAAAGTCAGAGTACGTCATACTTGAACAGAGCAATACACACTAGATGTCACTAAATGAACCTGTCATGTTGGTTAACTAGTATGTCTTTTCTTTGTCGTATATATAGAAAATGATCACTTGCAATCTAATCATGGTATAAAATGATCACTTGCAATCTAATCATAAACTTATATGTGAAATGACGACTCGCTAAAAATATGGTACTGTCTCGACACTATAGATTATATAGTGCGCAGCGTATTCATTTTAATGGTAAAACATGTTCTAATCACCACAGACGCCTATCCATTTGCTAAAAGAACAATTTGACCGGACAAAAACATAAGAAAGCTTTCTGGAGAATCTCAGTGAGTTTGGACCTATTGGCACTGACGAGATTCAACAATGGTAGTAAACGCTATAATCAAGGTAATGAAGCTAATAATGGGATAATGGGATTTTAGTACGTTATTTAAATGATGTTCATAATAGTATGGCTGGAACTATCAGAATATTTGGCAAAACCCTTGGATACTTTTTATGTGCAGGTACAAAAAAGACAACAAAAACACAATGAGTCCGTACCTGCCCAAACACAAATTGAAAACAGTTTTAAACATATTAGACTATTTTAACAAGCAAAAAGAAAACGATAATTAAAATATCTGATTGTTGTTTATTTCAGTTTTTATATAATAACAACATTTCAGACATATTGGAATATTTAAACAAGCATGACATAATGGATAATAACAATATCTTATTGTTATTTATTTCAGTATTCATATAATTATTAGTATCGTAATGAAAGTTTAAAAACCTATAGAACTACACCCCAATCAATTCTTTATTTGAGATATGAGAGTTACATTTCTTAGCATTAATTGTGTAAAAAGCAATGCATTACACTATATTTTACTAATACACTATTTATCTCAATATAGTTAATTTTTTAAACTGACGCTGTTGAAGAAAATGTTTTATCAACACATTTGAGTACGATTTGTATTCAAGTTTCAGTCACACCAGAAAGATGATTATGCTCCTCGTCTGACAATTATATACTCATTATTCTCACTATGAAAACGACGTCATATGGACAACGTTCGTTTGCATACCAGGACACAGCAACCTGGATAGAATTCCCCATTTAACTTAGACATAAAGTTACTTAAGAGTGCTCTTAAAACTCACCTTTTTCGACTGCAAGAACAAACTTAAAGACGTAATGTTTCCTACCTTAAATATGTTCAGAATTATTTGTTTTCTAATTTCATGGTTGTTTTTTTTTTAGTCATATCATTATTTATATAGGTTGTAAAGCGCTTAGAGCTTCTAAATATTAAGCGCTATACATAGTCATCATTACCGTTATTATTAGTAGTAGTATCATTATTATTATATAAAGCCTGGTAATTTGTATCATTTTTGATTACTAATTTACAAAACGAAAAGTAAATGGGCAATCCATGAATGAATTTCGTGCATCAAGAAAACAATATCTGAACCAAGGCTAAAATGCTGATTACTTTCTTTTTTGGGACTACGTGATTTCGATATCAAAACAAAATAAATAACTTTCAAATACAGCTAGAAAACTGTAATATAACCATCACTACAGTAAATTAAAAACATAGTAAAGTTCCAATAATAAAAACGATTTTAAAAAAACAAATCAAATGGTGTTCTAACAAAACCGACAAATATTACAACCAACATATACCATATAAATAAAAAATCAAAGTGAATTAGTGGTAATTAGAAGAATTATGTAAATGCTCCTCAGAAAAAAAAAACCCACAACAAAACGTAATTGAAACAGACAGCTATCAAAATGAATTTTAAAGTTCCATAGCGTCGTCCAAAAATAATTTTGGGTTCGATCCCCGGCCGAGTCATACCAAATAATTATAAAATGGTACTACAGTCTGTCTCGCTTGGCGCTCAGCATTAAGATGTAAGTGTAAGGAATGGTCGGCTTGGTGTCAGTATAATGTGACTGGGTTGGACATCATGCTACATGCCTGCTGCATGATACACAAGTGCTAGACAACACTATAAACAACCACACTGCTGTCATTGTAGCGATATGACTGAACAATTATTTAAGCTACGTTAAACATCCGAATTAGATATACACACTCTATGCATTAACAAAACTAAGATATATGAAAATTTGTATCTGGGTATCTTGGTATTCAAACTTAGAAAAACGATTTGATTTATATTGTTTTGGAGAAAATGTAGATACTGATCATATATCTTACAAATTAGCAAATATAGACGGGGATTTCTTAGTTTTAATGTATGCCAAATTACGAATTTTGCATAGAAATGTTTTGTATCGAATTGAACAATTCAACCTTGGAAAGTTAGTATACAACAAGGGCCTAAAAGTACACACTTTTTCATGTTGTCAAATCTGATGCGGCATGGTCCATTGCAATGTGCTAATGGCCCAATAAAAAGTGTAATACCTCCTTAAAATGAGGAGCGCCATCTGTTCTTTACACAGCATTGATCAGTTGACTATTTCATTTGGTTTAGATGTTAGTAGTATGTGTGCATAGTTCTTGTAAAGCAGCGTTATTTTACTTTACAAATGCAGATGTATCTGTGTTTAACATTACCTTAGCTTATCCGGCTTGAGTGTTATTTTGTTTACTTTAATTCAGTTTATTTAGTTTATCTTTTAGTTGTTTCATTCGATCTTTGTTTGTTCATTCTGACATTGGTTTTGTTTCAGTTCTTTGTTTCTTCAAGTACTGCTTGTAGAGTTTAGATGATGTTATTTCATTTGGCTTATGATAGGTACATTTAGTTTACTTAGTTTATTTTTTTCACGTTTGTCTCTTTTGTTTATACCTCGCTTGCTTTATTTACGTTTCAATGTTTTAATTCTAAATGGCAAAATTTACTTTAGCATGTGCACGTCTCATTCATATTTTTTTTTATTTTAGCATTTCCCTGGTTAGTTTGATTGTTGATCTTAATGTATGAGCTTTATCATCTTTAGTTTACACGTATGCTTTTTACACTTTGTCTTTATTATCATCTTAAATATTACTTAATTTGTTTTGAATTTGATTTTGTCAGCGGCTATGGCATTCTATCAAAAAATTATTACAAATGAAATGCATCAAGGCAATAACAACCTCTCTCACGGGGTTTACACATTTAGTTACTCTTTACATCTGTCACGTGATCATATGATACAATATTATATCTATTTTTAGATGAGGATAACCCGTTGTTCGTCAAAGCTTGATTGTTTTTAAATGCGTGACTTCTTCCTCTTTAGATTGAACACATGTTTCAATAAAAAACAAAATTGTAATTAAATTTTTTTTAAAAGATATGCAAAGGAATGTACAATATTTGAAAAGGTATGCAGTAGTGATCTCTAAGCAAGTAAGCAAATTCACATATTTAAAAATGTCGCACTCTTGCGTTACGGAGGATGATTGCCGCCATAATTATATGTATTAGTTTCACTTTTATGTATGAATTTTATATTATAATATTATATATACTTTTTATTTATTTCTTGTATTTTCTATTAGTTCAGTGCTGCATATTGAATTTTATATATGATGAAGAATATTAAATTGAATACAAAAAATATATCGTATACATAACACGTGTGCATACCGTTTAGAGGCTATTGCTGCCGATAAACGACTTAAATATAAATAAAGAAAGAATTATATTGCCGAATGTATGCATGGAAAAGATAGCCACTTATCCATCATTGAACATACAAAGCTTTACTACACTGCATCGTCTCGCAAGAAAAACACAATGTAAAAAACACCCTTTTTATTACTTGTATAGCCAAGGTATACTAAAGCGGACAACCATAAATTTGAAGTTAACTGCTTTTTTTGGTTCACCAAATTTTATTTTTTAATTTATTTATAGTAATTGAGGCATTTCATGTAGGCCGTAATTATGAAATAAAAATAGTGTTTTGGTTCGCTGCAATTGTTTGACAAGTCATAATACCCGAATGCATCATCATAACCACATTTCGAGTCCCGTTTTATCCCGCTCTTTCTCAAGTTTATAGTTTAAAATATTTCCTGTTTTAATGGAAGAACGCGGTTTTGTGAGATAATTATGATTCAAAAACATCCTCACTGAGATTGTGTAACGGTTGTACCTAATTTTGTGAAGGGTTGACTTTCAAATATGAAATTCGTTAACAGAACAGTACTTATACCAATGATTTTGTTTATTTTTGTTCTGTTTTTTGTGAGTGGAGCTAATTTATTATAAATGTTTCAGATAAATGTCATGCAAAAACAAAATATAGAAAGTATATATGATAATAAAATTACTGAATACAATAAAGACTTAATTTTAGTTTTATTTTATAGCTGTAAAGAGGATTGCAAAGTGGATAATGCGTTGTGTTTGTTTAATTTATTATGGAGGCATACACATTTTACATGTGCTAATTCAATTGATACAAAATCTATCAAGCGATGACCTATTGATTGAGAAATTATCAAAGTTAACCATATTTGTGTTTGTTTAAATGAATGATATAGTATGTATGAGAGCATGAAGTTTAATGGCTGTACAAGTACACGAATTTTATAAAAGCTGTATGAACACTGATGAACTATGTCACTTGAGAGCGGCTGAGTGTATTTAATGATGTGAACAGGTTCAAGAACATACCCTTGTTGAACACCACAACATTCATCAACTGGGATGGAGTTTATTCCATTTGCAGATACAATTTGTATCCCGCTGACTAAATAATGACCTGCACTACTGTCAGGCTGTATTGTGGATGCTAATTATATGCTGGAGACGGTGAAGTAATATATCATGGGCTATTGTGTCAAATGATGCAGACAAATCAAGAAGGGTATGGACTGTAATCTTTCCACTATCCAAAGCAGCGTTAATGTCATTAAATACTTAAATAAGAGTAGTTTCATTACTGTGGCAAGGGAGATATGCAGAATGTACAGTGCTAAAAAGACTGTTTAAATTCAAATGAGATACAAGATGGGTTAAAACAACTTGTTCTAAGACTTATTTGTATGAACGGGAGATTTGAACCGAGGCGGTAGTTCTTAAAGGCGTTATGGTGCAGTGTTGGTTTTTTCAGCAGAGGCTTTAGGATGCCAGTTTCGAATTATGATGGTAATTACCCAGATGAGATAGATGTATTCATAGAACGAGTTAAATAAGCAATATATATTGGATCTAAGCACTCGAGCCGCAGTGATGATGTAATTGGATCAAGTTCACGTGACTTTGGTGCACTCTTCATTAGTGTTGTACATACTAAATCCATATAGACAGGTTAAAATGCTCCTAATGGTTGTAACTGAAATTCTGTATCGTAACAGTATGCATGGTGACAACGAGTCAATTGAAATTGTGTTGGCAAGCACATCGCAAAAGGTTTGTACTTTGTCACGGAATAAATTTGCAAATAGGGCCAAAAGGTCTACTGGTGAGAAGGTGGATGGACAGTTTGTACATTTATTCATTGACATTAGTTTCTTAGTTATCTCGAAGAGCTCTTGGCAGCTGGAACTCTCCGTGATCTTAGTACTGTAGTGGGATAATATGGCTAAATGTACTATGTACTATGTTTGTGACGTTCTTCTTAGCGTCTTCATATATGTGTTTATGAATAGTGAGTCTGGCGGAAAGGCCACAGCCAATCAGCTTTAGGGCGATGTCTTTTAGCAATGCGAAGCTGGTCCCTAACAATGCTTTACCAAGGAAAACACTTATTTATTAATACTCTGCACCTGGTGGCTCGGGTAATCAGTAACGCGAGCAGTTATCAAGTTGTTCTGCTGTAGGTGGTAAGCAAGTTCTCAGGTTTGCTTTGATATCATGCATTAGTTTGATTATATGTATAATACAGAGAATTTTTTTAATAGCAAATACAGGTAGAGTGTTAATGGGTGATACGTCGAGTTGACATATAATGCAGAAGTGGTCTTATGCAAGTTCGTGGTACACTAGGATGAAATGCAATATAATATCATCAGATCTATGAATCAAGTCTAAAATGTGACCATGTTTATGGTTGGTTTGGTTAAGTAACGCATTAAGGTTAACAAAATTAATGGAATCGAGAAGTTTTGACGTGTTTGGGTTTTCAGGACAGTTAAGTGAATGTTTAAATCTCTAAGAATAATTAGGTTGCAACCATCGTTCCCTCTAAGCGAATGGTAGGTGTGCTCGCAGTGCTCGATGCACTGGGCATGTATTACAAAGACGAGCAAAATTTAATGTTGGATTGAGCAAAAATTGAAACTTTAGCTGCGCGGGGATCCCTGATCAGCTGAGCGCGCACTTACGCGCGCAGCTTCGAGGAACATTGGTTGCCAACTATCGAATTTCCATACTCCAGAAGACTCGGAAACTGCTCCTTAAAGAGAGATTCAGTCAGCTTGTTTTATCTACTTGAAATAGGGCGGTTGAGACTGACATTTGTTGCAGTGTGATTTTTGCTTGGAGTAGTTCAAACGATGTGTGACAGAAATTGAAGGTTGTGTCTGAACATAAGACATTTTATTATGGAATTCGTATTGATGACAGCAATTCATTTCCGCGAGAGTGGCGGGGGAACGACCTAGTGGTTAAGCGGTGGGTGTTAAATCCTAGCACTTGGGCTCATAGCCTTATGCTTTTAGCCATGTTTCTGATTGGGCGTTGAATAATGCAATACGCAATTGTATCTCTGGGACAGTTGACACAACGGTTAACGATTTAAGATGGATTTGCACCAGGTTATAAAAATTAAGGGCCGAATTATTAAGTTTTTTTATCTGGAAAGGGCGAAAGGACGATAACTGAAATTCTTCTTACTGTTCTACGCCGGCCATCTTTGAAACAACGTTTCGTTTTTCACTTCCGTTTACATTTAGGTTATGATGAATCTTCGTTTAGTCTTGAGCACAATGCGGTATGAAGAGCAAAGATGTGGTAATATAAAGCAATTAATGAGGGTTAGTCATAGCATAAGCGGGTTGACTGGCGATCATGTTGTGGCGGTTTTTTCAACAACAAAGGACGTCTTAACAAGACAACTGAGAACAAATATAAGTGTTACTGTTTCCAAAACAGGGAGATGAAGAAACACATACAAACTGAACGGCAAATGCATGAAGAAACACAATAATGTAGACGAAGATAGACAACAAGCACATATATGATGAAAAATAGCACAACATCAGAAGAGCTACGTCGAGCCGGTCAAGCGATATCCGTCCATCTTTCCGAAAGTATGAGTACATGAAATGAAATGGCGGTATGAGCACCTTAGTTTAAATGGCTGTATGCGAACATGAATTCATATGGCTGTATTAGTAAATGAATTTAAAAGACTGTATGAGTATTTGAAGTTAAATGGATGCTTTTAGATGGTACATTGCTGTGCGAGTGTATGAAGTTAAATGGCTGTCGGAGTACACGAATTTAAATGGCTGTAGTACATGAAGTTCAATGGATGTAGAAGTGTCTCAAGTTAAATGGCGGTATGAATATTTGAAGTTAATGGCTGTATGAGTACATGAAGTTAAATGATTGTATGAGTATCTAAAGTAAAATGACTGTATTAGTATCCGAGGTTAAATGGCGGTATTAGTATCTGATGTTAAATGGCTGTATAAGTATATTATGTCAAATGGCGATATGAGTACATGAATTTAAACGGATGTATGAGTACATGATTTAAATGACCGTAAGAGATAGTAAAGTTAAACATTTGTATGAGGATTTGACGTTAAATATCTGCATGAGTACATGAATTTAAATGGCTGAATGAGTACCTGAAGTTTCATTGCAGTATGAGTATCTGAATTTAAATGACTCTATGAGTCCATGAATTTAAATGACTTTATGAGTCCGTGACTTTAAATGACTGTATAAGTACTATACGTTTAATGGCTTTGTAAGTACATGAAGTTAAATGGCTGTATGAGTATCTGACGTTAAATGGCTGCCTGAGTACATGTACTTATAAGGCTGTATGAGTTATTTACGAGTACTGATACTTACGTCGTCAGTAGAATCATGCAAGATACCAATCAAGGGAATCAATTTACTAGCGATGATTTCGGCTGGAGAAAACAGTTTGCTATTCACACGTATGGTGGGTGCTGGATAAGTCTTTACTGTTGCTGCAGAAATTAATTGTTCAATATCTGGACCTTTCTTTATTATCTCAATATCTGTTCCCTTATCTCTTAGGTTTTGTGCAATGTCCTTGGTGTTAGAACACGACTTTAATTCTTCCTCCATATAACTTCTAAACACTGCGTTTTGCTCTTTCAGGAGGCGGTAAACCTTTTTTATTTTGTCTTTAAATTTTTCTGCTTCTTGGTCAATTGCTTGGTGCAATTGTGAGCACTGGTCATCAACTGCTTTTAATTCCTGCTGCTCAGCATCATTAATGCTTCTATCAAGCTCATCTCCCTTTACTGTGGAAGCCTTGATACTTCTCAGCTTGTCTGAGCATTGATTCAATTTCGTATCTAAGGTCATTTTCACTTCCGCTGCAACATCAGCTAATGCTTTTGTAGGATGCGTGTCATGCTGAACCGCTTTGCACATTAAACAAATGGTGACCTTACAATCTCGGCAAACAAGTTTAATTTCCTCTTCTGGATGCTGATCACAGAAAACACGTTGTCGGATTTTGCCTCTCATTTCAGAATCTAGAGTTACCAGGTCACTTATTTTGTGATGTCTGGTCGCTTTCGATTTTTCGTGAACATGGCAACATGTTTGGCACAAATTCTCCTCGCAATCCAAACATCTACTGCATGCATTGCTTTTCGGACCACAAATCTCACAAGGGAAGTTTTCATTCATATCGGTATCGATGTAGAAATTAGTTTGAAATCCGGAAATCCCGGTGTCTGGTAAATGTATAATTGTTCTGCATATCGGGCAGTTAAAGCAACCATTGTGAAGGTTAACCTGTACATAATCCTCCAGACACTTGTAACAAAAACTATGGTGACAGGATATTAGCTTCGGATTCTTAAAACTATCCATGCAAATACTGCACTCATGTCGACTTGCTTCCATTTTCGAAGGCACTTTCGTTTTGTTAAGTCAATAAGGATACACGTATAGCGAGCAAACGTATTAGCGCCACCTGTTGGATGAAAGTACTATATATTTCAGAGAGTGTCATACGTTCAATGAATGCTCCCTAGTTCTGGTCATTCTCTGCCAGGTTTTCAAATAAGTATATGACGGATAAGGCCGAGCGATGATCCCATTGGGATGAAAAACTTTAGAGGCAAGAATAATTAGATTGAAAAGTTACCAAGCCAATCAGTACTCAACGATAAAAGTACTAACATCATAACATACCAAACGGAAAATGTGCTGAAATTAAATCAGGAACAAGCAAGCTTTATCTATTGATTTTGTGTAGTATATTATCTGTTCTGTGTATGATCTAAGCGAATGTTGATACATTTCTTCTATCTGAGTAGCAAGCATAAGTTCATCTTTTTTCTTCTTTTACTTAATTATGTGTTAGGTTTTTCTGTTTAGTTTAGTTTGTTTTGTTGGTTTCATGGTGGGTGTGTGGGGTGGTGATCGGGTGAATAGCTTAGTTTTACGTTTGGCCTAATTACTATCATTTGATGATCAGCGTTGTTCCACAATCGTGGCAGTTTATCAGGCTTCGTACAAACTTGCGTTTGTCTGGGCAAGGTCAGTTGAGTACAGTCTTGGTGGTGGATGAAAGAGTCTCGATTAAAACTAAAACAATAATTCTTCCTAATATAACGTATGATTATATTTCACGAATCAATAATCTTATCCCTGTAATGTTGATTTTAATAATATATCAAAACGGATAAACTCACATCAGAGAGAGAGAGAGAGAGAGAGAGAGAGAGAGAGAGAGAGAGAGAGAGAGAGAGATGTCAAACATTTTCGAAAACAAAGAGCAAAAAACTACCGTACCATCGAAATTATCTCATGAGAAAACCATTATTTAATAAAAGCGTCCATTTGAAAGTCACAATCGGCAAAGTCAAAATGAATGAAGAAATATACCTGTAATACATGGTCATGTTTTGAAACATGAGTATGTGATACAACAGTGGTGATTTACATACAAATGTCATAATGGTCATCTTCAGCTAAAATGGCTCATTTATGTAAACGAAAGCGTTGGTACTTGCATGCATCATTAAAATATCTTTCGAAATCCATTTCAAACAATACCCACAACAATTATTCCCAATTATTATCAGAATCATTTAAGCAATGGTAGAAAAAACTTAGAATTTCCTGGCAACATCTCTGCTCTAGTTAGCACAATGATGTTCCTTTGTTTTATGAAATTTAAACAATATGATACGATAGTGATAGGCTATGACATTATGTGTAACTGAAACAGGGGTGTGTACTTAGTGTATTACCTATGTCCTGTGCAAATCAACTACACGCCACGAGTAGTCTGAGACGTAAGCCTTGGCGGATTAATGGCATCTCACCATAGACGGCTAAGTCAACCCCTCACACTTGATGATATCGATATTCGGTTTATATCACTTAACATCCATCAGTTTAAAAATATATTTTTGGGAAGGCATGGACATCGACGTGGGTACAGGGCCGCGGACAATAGCTTTTCGTGGGTCGGTGGTTATTTCCAGGTGTTTTTTCCTGGTTCTTTCTCCACCATTAATAATGTTTGCCATTTATAGCCTATCGTGTGATGGGCGTTAAACCCTAAAATAAAATTAGGTTCATGTTTTATTGCATTTTTTGCTATCATCTTTAGATGTGGATGTTTTACAACATGCTTTCCGTAATCATCATGTGATGAAGATCTTTAATTATATACCTAGCTTTCTTAATTGCATGTTGCAGTCAATGATAGCTAATTTCTACATATCCATATTTTGCTTGTAATAACAACTGGCTAAATGTGTTATGTGGCAACTATAAAAGAACATCAGCTTGTTAATAAAAATAGTATAAAGCAAGACCGAGTACAGATGCTAACTAACATCAACACTGCTGATCCAAAAAGTAAGATGAAGGTTGTTTGAGAAATTGAACTATATTTGACATAAGGACCTGGTATAAAACATTGCTTAACATAAAATATTTTGAGATCCGAATAAACACACAAGTCAATTTAATACGATTTTGTTTATTTTTTATTTTATATTTAAAGAATATTGCCTGTAGGGATATGTAACAAATAACAACAGAAGAACACACTTTTAGTTACAATAGCAAGAACCTTACCTGATACATTCCCATTATCTGGATGTGTCATTTTCATAATTCTCACCAAAATCATATCCGATAATGTGTCAATGGTCAACAACGATGAAAACAAATTTTACATTTTACAAGAAGTACATAGCTTTAATGTTTCAAACATGCTGCATACTGTGACTGTGACCTTGACCTCTCAGGATCAAATACATATGGAGATGTGTTGCATAAGAAATTTTCTTTGCTTTATAATGACTCACCACCATAAATCCATCAAAGGATTAAATAGAGCGTGTATGTATGCGTGTCTGAATTAGATTTGTATTGTAGCTTCAACAACATTTCTGTTAAATCGATACAATGTATGCAGGGGGCCGAGAGTGGCCAAGTGGTCTAAAGCACTCTCCGTTACGGATCACTGCCTTCTCACCTCTGTCTGCGTGGGTTCGAGTCTAAGATTCGGCTAATGTAGTTATGTGATAAAGCTTGACAGTAGTTTATTGTGTGTCGGTGGTTGTTTCCAGGGGGTTTTCATTAACCAATAATACTGGCCGCCATGTATCGCCTATCGTATGCTGAAAAATGGCGTTGAACCCTACAACAACAACAGCAACAACAATGTCTGCAATGTGGTAGTTTTATAGTGTATCTAGCGCTGAAGCATTATGACATAGACATATAAACAAATGAAATACTTTAATCAAAACCTAATAGCAAAACTTCCACGTTCATGACCATAATCATAAGGTCAATGAATAAATCAGGTAAATCACATAGTGCAACATTGTTTATTATTGAAATGGTCATATTTCAAGTGATAAAATCTCGACCAGTCGAATGGTGTATTTCTTCATGAACATGCAAAGACGTCTGCTCATAATCAAAGAAAATTATATATGTTGATAACACAAGCTGTGTGAATAATTAAGAAACAAAAATAAGTGAATCCAAAAATTTCAATAACATTCAACAAATAATTTTTTATTTTAGATTACAAAGTGAAAAGTAAAAAAAAAAAATATATCAAGAATTCTGAAATAAAAATCCCATGTAATCATACATATTTTACCATCAGTCCAAATGTAAAGAAAGTTTTTAAAAATTCCAATAATCTTGACTGTTCTAATGCACTATAGCCTTCAATGTATTCATGTGCCAATAGTCTTGAATGGACTGATGTACCAATTGGTGTTGGTATATTACAATTATATAATCCATAATGTCTTTAAAAAAGTTCTCAGTGATCACACATATGTATTTTAGTCCAAAAGTAAATGAGCATTTATAATTTCAATGGATAATTGAAATGTTTCCTCTCAAGTCTTATCTGACCTTGATTAAAATATATTGTTTACCACATCCTTTATTTAACTGACCTATTATGCAACAGTGTGCCCATGAGGTTAATCTTTTCAGATGCAAATATCCATCAAATCTGTAGACAAGGTCAGGTCTTTAACTTAAATTCAAGTAAACAGGACAAAAATCAGGCCAACATAACCTTCAACCATGGCAATAGTCAGGTAGGCCAAAATTCTAACTTTAAGCGACAAAGGTTAAGCACACAATATAAATTAAATGTACATAACACAGTCTGTTTACTAAGTTTGATAAAATGTCAAGCCAGTTAACTAAGTACATTTTTTATCAAATCAGAACTACAATCACTCAAATTGGTAAGCAGCCAAAATCATCTGCTAAATCACCTTATTAATATTCATAGCTCTGGCTCATAATCAAACAGCATTACAAATCTTGATTATATAAGCCAATTCACAAAGTTAAAAATCAACTAATTAGACACAAAACCATATTATTATTAGTAGATCTTGCTTACAGGATTTTCAAGGATTTAACCTACTGACCAAGTCTAATAAAAAAAAATGGATCAGAAATAGTCTTTAGCATGGTTAATGTGAAAACAAGCCAAGTCAACGTATGTGTTGATAGTCTCTAGTATGGTCAGCGTGAAAACAAGCCCAGTCAACGTACGTGCTGGTAAGTCAATCTTGTCATTGTATGTGTGGATAGTCTCTAGTATGATTAGTGTCACAGAATTAGGCGAAAATTTGAACTGATTTTTGTTGTTCTTGAATTGCAAACGAAACTCACCATTTTCTTGATTTCGTCGTACACGCATTACCTGGGGTGATTAAGTGGCGTGTAACGATTTGCATGTGCCAATTTGTAATTTACATGAAATCCGAAATACTCGTTGTACGTGGTGCACGTTAAGCTCGATGTGATTTATGTTCACCTATAGAGAGTATATAAGGCTAAGGATTTCTCATTATTATTTACGGGAACCCAAATATCTAATCGAAGGATAGATAACCTCGTCTTGCAAATCTCCAGCCAAAGGGGTGAGTGTTAAAATTACATTTCGTTTTATTGTGAATTTTATTCAGATTATCATTTCGTATAATGATGCCTTTATTGCAATGAACGTGGAATATTTGGAATTACTAGTCACTTTTAGACTTTAAATACAATATCGTAATCTACGGCTTAGATTATTTTTGAGACAACTATTATTAGTCTGGTTTTGTTTATTATAGCTGATTCCGTCGTTGATACCGTAGAAGTTCATCACTGATAGCGCATCTAATAACATCGTTGATACCGTCTCTGATACCGTAGCTGCTAACATAGTTGTTACATTGTTTCTGGTACCGTAGCTGCTAATAACATCGTTGATACCGTAGCTGCTAATAACATCGTTGATACCGTAGCTGCTAATAACATCGTTGATACCGTAGCTGTTAAACACATCTGATACCATCTTTTGATAAACGTCTTTGATATCGTTTGATTTGTTGTGGGACATCTATTGTTTGTTCTGGAACATCTCTGTATAAATATCTGAATGTGCTTGTGCCGTTAATTTGTGCAAACGGAATTGAAGTATCTGTCTGTGTGTCGAACTGTCTGTTCGTCAATATCTGTGTAACGTGTAAATATCCGGAAAGCTAGAAGTCCGAGTGTCGGAGCTGTCTTAGAGTTGTAAAACGTCCGGGTAGACATCTAGGGGAGTGAGGAACCGTTGGTTCGGGTAGATGTTGTATGCTGTCTGAACGTATAACTGTGGTGGATCCGTGTAGGGAAACGTCCGATAATAGTATTGGTCAACCCTCGGTTCTCGGGGAAACTGGGAGACGATTCAACTGTTGCTGAATCGTGCGGTTATACAGGGGAGACACATAGGTGTATTGAAATTGTAATATAATTTAATACATTGTTGTATTTGCATGCTTATGTCAGATCGCAATAATATTTCAAGTGATCACATAGATATCAATAAAAGCTAGCAACTTGATTGAATACAAGTATATGATCGTGCTAGTTATCGCAATCCATCGTGCGATAGATAGTTTGTCGTTTGTGTTTATTTTTTTCGTAAATCATACTTGCATTTATTTAACTTTCGTAAAGGATTCTTGGATCTGTGTATAATCCAAGAGATCCCTTTACATCTGAGATTCCTTTTGTATTGTTATTTAATTTATTCATGTATTGTGAATGGTTGTGAGTGTAATTGTGGGTTGAGTGCATGAATTATTGTGTTGTTACATCTGTATTTTTTTCATTTACAATTTATTACATAAATTTATATTTTCTTTCACAAATTGTGTTTGTATTGTTCATTTAATCCACCCTCCTCTCGGTAACAATTCTGTTACAATGGTGTCAGAAGTGGGATCGTTGGATTAAGTGAACTGTCAATCATTTTTGTGAAGGTATACATTGAATGTTTATATTCGAGCGTGACCTTCTGTTAAGATAATACTCAAGTTGGAGTTTATTTTTGTTTAGTTTACCTAGGTCCGTGTGTCCAGTATAAACGTGTTTAAAACATTGGTTTGGTTACCTATCTATATTCGTATTACATTGTCATGTCATCCCTTAAGGACTTGGTTGCCTTAGGCAAAGAATTTGGATATGAAGGTGAAAGCTTAAGGAAATTTATCCAAGAAGAACAAGCCCGGGAAAGGGACGAAAGGGTAAGAGGAAACGGGCATTAGAAAGGGAATCTGATGAAAGGAAACGGGCATTAGAAAGGGAATCCGAAGATAGGAAATGGGCCTTTGAGAGGGAAAAGATAGAATTTGAGAAGGAAAAGATAGGATTAGAGAAGGAAAAGATAGAATTAGAGAAGCAGGCCGAAAAGGATAGGATAGGATGGGAAATGGAAGCGGAGCAAAAGCGAATAGAGTTAGATGAGAAAGCAAAGCAACGGGATCATGAGCGTAAGGTAGAATTAGCGACATCTGGAAGAGAACACGATTCTGCCTTTAGCAAATTAAGGGGCCCCAAATTACCTCCCTTTGACGATGAAAAAGATAACATAGATAGTTATCTTCATCGGTTTGAGCGGTATGCCGAAAACCAGAAGTGGAGTCAAAATGACTGGGCGCTGCATCTGAGTGCTTTATTAAAAGGTAAAGCACTGGATGTATACTCGCGACTTCCTAGGGACGATGTGTTTAAGTACGACGTCCTAAAGGAAGCACTTCTCAAAAGGTACGAGCTCACTGAACAAGGTTTTCGTAAAAAGTTCAGGTATAGCAAGCCCGATAAGGGAGAAACCTTTGGTCAGTTCACCGTCAGAATTGCGAACTATTTTGAGCGGTGGATTGAATGCGGCAAAGCGGTGAAAACGTTTGAAGGGTTGACTGATTTCTTGCTCAGAGATCAATTATTTAATACAGTTGGGCGAGAATTAGATCAATTTCTGAAGGAGAAAGTCTTCACAAACGTAAAAGATATGGCTAAGCAAGCCGATTTATTTGCCGAAGCTCATGGGGGAACCCAGAACGTGGTTTTGAAAGATTTTAAGTCTGGAAACCAGTCTGTAAGACCTATGCCTAGGGAGCCTGTAAAATCAGCTGAGGTAAAAAGGTCAGTTGGGAATCCAGTTTTTCAGCGTGTGCGGTGTTTCTTGTGTAATGCATTGGGTCATGTTCAAAAAGACTGTCCTAAAAGAAAGGCACTTATACATAAGGTAGCAGTGGCTATACAAAGTAAAGGTATAACTGATAACATCGTACAGGTAGAACCTTGTATTCATTCGCTTGGCACGTGTTTATTTCCTGAAGCGCGTGTACCAACCGCGAGAGGGTTTGTCAACGGTCGAGAAGTCGTGGTATTGCGTGACACTGGTTGTACGGGCGTAGTGATCAAACGTAGTCTCGTGCAGGATAACCAAATGCTCGGGTGGGAATCCCCATGTATGTTACTTGATCAGACGATGGGTCGCATTCCCGTAGCAAGGATCACAGTAAAAACACCTTTCTTAACGGGAACTGTTGATGCCCTTTGTATGGACAATCCTATTTACGATCTGACGATCGGTAATGTTGAAGGTTCCCGTCTTCCAACCATGGCCGATTTTAAAATACCTTTGGCCCAGGCAGTCGAAACGCGAGCGCAAAACGGCGAGAGAAAACCGCGTTTCATAAATTAATAGTCCCTGAATCGATCTCAGGAATTTCCCGTGATGATTTCAAACAAGAGCAAGAACGTGATGAATCCATCAGAACAATTGTTGAGAAAATCACGTCCGGCGCGATTAAACATTGCAAGCGTGGGGGTAGCTCGAGATTCGTACGCAAGAACGGATTAATTCATAGGGAGTTTAGCGCTCGGGAGGGTAAGAAGTATTGGCAAGTGGTCGTACCCCAGAGATATAGATCTCAAGTACTTAGGGTGGCGCATGAGTCAAGCATGGCAGGACACCTAGGTAAGGCTAAGACCACTAGCAGGGTAGTCGCTGAATTCTACTGGCCAGGTGTTAATGGCGATGTCACACGGTTCTGTAGGTCGTGCGACGTATGTCAGAAAACCGTCTGTAAGGGAAGGGTCACAAGGGTGCCCTTGGGACAGATGCCATTAATAGATACACCGTTTAAAAGAGTGGCAGTAGATATTGTAGGACCAATACACCCGGTTACCGAAAGAAAGAATCGGTACATACTTACTCTGGTTGATTACGCAACCAGATACCCCGAAGCCGTAGCGTTACCAACTATTGAAACGGAAAGGGTAGCTGAAGCATTAGTTGATATCTTCAGTAGGGTAGGGGTGCCAGAGGAAATCCTCACTGATTGTGGTGCCCAATTCACCTCTGACCTCATGGGTGAAATAAGTAGGCTGTTATCCATCAAACAGCTGAACACTACCCCATACCATCCGATGTGCAATGGACTGGTAGAGAAGTTTAATGGTACCCTGAAAAGCATGCTGCGAAAGATGTGCGCGGAACGTCCGCAAGACTGGGACCGTTATTTAAACGCTGTTCTGTTCGCGTACCGTGAAGTACCGCAGGAAAGTTTAGGGTTTTCACCCTTCGAACTGTTGTATGGTAGAACAGTTCGAGGCCCGATGCGGATACTACGCGAACTATGGACTGGTGATGTCGCGAACGAGGAAATAAAAACGACTTACCAGTACGTGTTAGATCTAAGAAATAAACTTGAGAGTACATGCCAGATGGCACGTGACGAATTGATTAAATCCGGGCGCAGATATGCCAAGTATTACAACCGCAGAGCGCGTAATAGGAAATTTCTTGTGGGAGATCAGGTGCTATTGCTTCTTCCAACGAGTTCGAATAAGTTATTAGTCCAGTGGAAAGGTCCATATGAAGTTAAAGAAGTAAAAGGAGACATGGACTATAAAATTGACATGGACGGTAATGTAAAAACATTCCATGCGAACATGCTCAAGCTGTATATTAAGAGACAGAGCGACAATGTTGGAAAGGGGGTCTTAAATGTCGTTTGTACGGCAGTCGTAGACGATGATGAAGCTGATTCGAATATAGAGAGTTCCCTTGAATGTCCCTTGGGAGTTGCGGGGGAGGGGATAGACAAAGTCGATGTGAGTGCGGAGTTGACGAAAGACCAACGTCAACAGATTAATGCGCTCTTGGCTAAACACTCTTATGTATTCACAGATAGACCAGGTTGTACAACTTTGTTGGACCTCAAAATCAAACTGAATACGTCTGACCCAATTCGAATCAAGGGATATCCGGTGCCATACAACGCACGTGAAGCTGTGGACGAAGAGGTGAGTAAAATGTTGGATCTGGGGGTGATTGAACCCTCCAACTCACCATATTCGTCTCCAGTAGTGTTAGTAAGGAAAAAGGACGGGACGAACCGATTCTGTATCGATTTTCGGCAGTTGAATAAAATCACTGTGTTCGATGCAGAACCAATGCCAGATATGGAGGGTCTATTTGCGAAGTTGTCGGGAAACCGATGGATTTCCAAATTGGATCTGTCCAAGGGATATTGGCAGGTTCCCATTGTCCCAGAGTCCCGAACTTTGACGGCATTTGCGACCCAGAAAGGATTGTATCAATTCAAAGTGATGCCTTTCGGGTTAGTTGGAGCCAGCGCCACTTGTTGTCGTTTGATGCGAAAGTTGCTGAAAGGTTTAACAAACGTTGATAGCTTTGTAGACGACATATTCGTGTACACGAATACTTGGAGTGAGCACGTGTCCGTACTGAGCGAGCTCTTCAATAGACTCCGCAGAGCGAACCTCACAGTGAGACCCACTAAATGCAGTATTGGTTATACAGATTTAGATTGTTTGGGTCATAGGGTCAGCGGTATGGGTCAGTTAAAACCTCATCCCAAGCAAGTTGAAGCAATTAGAGACGCACCAAAGCCAACCAATAAAACGCAGGTAAGATCATTTCTAGGTCTAGTAGGTTTTTACAGAAAGTTTATACCGAACTTTGCAGCCATTGCTAGCCCGCTGTCTGATTTGACCAAGAAGGGGCAACCAAACAAAGTTGAATGGGGACCGCCACAAGATAAAGCATTTTGTACTCTGAAAGAGAAACTTGTTAGTGCACCTATATTGAAATTGCCAGATGTCAGCAAACCTTTTATTCTAAGAACAGACGCTTCTGAAACTGGGTTGGGGGCAGTTTTACTGCAAGAGCAGGACGACAGTAAGTTACCCGTAGCTTACTCGAGTAGAAAATTGCTACCCAGGGAGAAAAATTATTCCGTTATAGAAAAGGAATGTTTGGCCGTAGTATGGGGAATTGGGAAGTATCACGCATATCTATTTGGGAGAGATTTCGTTCTTGAGACTGATCACCAACCCCTACTGTATTTGAACAAGGCCAAGGTCGCTAACGCTCGGTTGATGCGTTGGGCGCTAACACTACAACCTTATCGTTTCCGTGTAGAAGCAATAAGGGGAGTTGAAAATATAGGCGCAGACTACTTGAGTAGGGCATGATGGGAAATTTGTATGAATTTGCCCAGTAATAAAATCCAGTTTGTAGTATAACCAGTGTAAATGTTGTAAGATATCATCAGTAGTTATTTTTCTTCTATTCTGTGTTAGTTTTAAAAATGTGTACATTTTTATTCTTAGGGGGGAGGTATTGTCACAGAATTAGGCGAAAATTTGAACTGATTTTTGTTGTTCTTGAATTGCAAACGAAACTCACCATTTTCTTGATTTCGTCGTACACGCATTACCTGGGGTGATTAAGTGGCGTGTAACGATTTGCATGTGCCAATTTGTAATTTACATGAAATCCGAAATACTCGTTGTACGTGGTGCACGTTAAGCTCGATGTGATTTATGTTCACCTATAGAGAGTATATAAGGCTAAGGATTTCTCATTATTATTTACGGGAACCCAAATATCTAATCGAAGGATAGATAACCTCGTCTTGCAAATCTCCAGCCAAAGGGGTGAGTGTTAAAATTACATTTCGTTTTATTGTGAATTTTATTCAGATTATCATTTCGTATAATGATGCCTTTATTGCAATGAACGTGGAATATTTGGAATTACTAGTCACTTTTAGACTTTAAATACAATATCGTAATCTACGGCTTAGATTATTTTTGAGACAACTATTATTAGTCTGGTTTTGTTTATTATAGCTGATTCCGTCGTTGATACCGTAGAAGTTCATCACTGATAGCGCATCTAATAACATCGTTGATACCGTCTCTGATACCGTAGCTGCTAACATAGTTGTTACATTGTTTCTGGTACCGTAGCTGCTAATAACATCGTTGATACCGTAGCTGCTAATAACATCGTTGATACCGTAGCTGCTAATAACATCGTTGATACCGTAGCTGTTAAACACATCTGATACCATCTTTTGATAAACGTCTTTGATATCGTTTGATTTGTTGTGGGACATCTATTGTTTGTTCTGGAACATCTCTGTATAAATATCTGAATGTGCTTGTGCCGTTAATTTGTGCAAACGGAATTGAAGTATCTGTCTGTGTGTCGAACTGTCTGTTCGTCAATATCTGTGTAACGTGTAAATATCCGGAAAGCTAGAAGTCCGAGTGTCGGAGCTGTCTTAGAGTTGTAAAACGTCCGGGTAGACATCTAGGGGAGTGAGGAACCGTTGGTTCGGGTAGATGTTGTATGCTGTCTGAACGTATAACTGTGGTGGATCCGTGTAGGGAAACGTCCGATAATAGTATTGGTCAACCCTCGGTTCTCGGGGAAACTGGGAGACGATTCAACTGTTGCTGAATCGTGCGGTTATACAGGGGAGACACATAGGTGTATTGAAATTGTAATATAATTTAATACATTGTTGTATTTGCATGCTTATGTCAGATCGCAATAATATTTCAAGTGATCACATAGATATCAATAAAAGCTAGCAACTTGATTGAATACAAGTATATGATCGTGCTAGTTATCGCAATCCATCGTGCGATAGATAGTTTGTCGTTTGTGTTTATTTTTTTCGTAAATCATACTTGCATTTATTTAACTTTCGTAAAGGATTCTTGGATCTGTGTATAATCCAAGAGATCCCTTTACATCTGAGATTCCTTTTGTATTGTTATTTAATTTATTCATGTATTGTGAATGGTTGTGAGTGTAATTGTGGGTTGAGTGCATGAATTATTGTGTTGTTACATCTGTATTTTTTTCATTTACAATTTATTACATAAATTTATATTTTCTTTCACAAATTGTGTTTGTATTGTTCATTTAATCCACCCTCCTCTCGGTAACAATTCTGTTACAATTAGTGTGACTACAAGCCCAGTCAATCTTGTCATTGTATGTGTGGATAGTCTCTAGTATGGTTAGTGTAAAAACAAGTCAGTCAATTTTATGTGTGGATAGTCTCTAGTATGGTTAGTGTGAAAACAAGCCCAGCCAATGTATATGTTGATAAGCCAATCTTGTCACTGTATGTGTGTAAAGTCTCTAGTATGGTTAGTGTGAAAACAAGCCCAGTCAATCTTGTCATTGTATGTGTGGATAGTCTCTAGTATGGTTAGTGTGAAAACAAGCCCAGTCAATCTTGTCATTGTATATGTGGAGAGTCTCTAGTATGGTTAGTGTGACAGCAAGACCAGTCAATCTTGTCATTGTATTTGTGGATCTTGTTCAAAACTAAAATCATCCAAGACGTTAGTAAAATGAGCACATATTACAAGTTTTAGTAAAATCAGATGAGAAGTAAAGTCTCTAGAATGGTAATGAGTTCAGCCAGTTCGATGCAAGTTGTCCTCCTTAGCATGGACCAATTTCTCTTTCTATTGAACCTGACCAAGTTGATAATGATTTAAGCAAACATTCCAAATTTGATCAAAGTCTGATTTGAAACATGCACTGATAGTATAAACAACCAATTTTTGATTGACAGATGAAACACAATTTATGACTTCAGATAGACATAATCCCTTATGGCCAGGTCAGCTGACTGATCTCCTTGCTAATTCACTACAATTGTATACTCAGCAGTGATATTTATTTCATTTATCGAATTCTTTTTATGCTACTTCCATTTATATTGCTCTTATTTTCGTCTTCAATCAAGGCATTTGTTGATTGGGAATTATTTTTACTAGTTTATATGTAATATTGTTTACATTTATATTTCCAGCATGATATCATGTAATCATAATCTGTACAATGGAATCATCAGATCTGTCCCTTATGTAAAATGTACGTTGTCAAATTGCTCTTTTCTTACTTTGATTCTATCATTTTACTAAAGTATGCCCACATTGTTATATTTGGTTCATTGTATCTCCCATTCAAATTAAATTTGTCTGACTAGAGTATATAAAGCAAATATAATTTTTTTTTATTGTATATTTATTGTTGTCATTTTGATGTCTCATATCTTGACAAAAACCACATCGCATAAAAAGTAATTTTACCATACACCAGCACTATAACATTTCTGATGAAAATGCTGGCAATCTATGAGTGATTTTACAATATGTACATGCTTATAATAATGTACTGACAGTGGTTGATGAAAACTGATTCCATAAATAAATAAGAAAATTATACTATCAAAGGGTTGTGCTATTTTTGTATGATACCTAAAACTTGCTAGTTTTAGGTAAAGTTGGAAGGGTCCAGTATTAGCATTTTGTCTGCCATTTTAAATATGAAAAAGAATATAAGATCAGAAGCTACATTTTGTACAAAAAAGTAAACAAATTATTGGTTAGACACAAACTGAATAGGACTCATTTGGCATTTTACATAACGTAACAGTACATTTTGGAACTGGGCAACCCCACAAAAAATAGCATCTTCCAGATCTTAAATACATTTCAATCATTATGGCAAATTGAATCTCTCTTTTTAATTTGTCTCTGAAAAGGTACTCTTTGATGATCCTCCAACAACATAGCTAATAGATCACTTCTATCTGCGTAGGTTTGAGTCTCGGATTCAGCCAATGTGGGTATGTGAGAAAGCTTGACAGTAGCTAATCATGGGTTCGTGGTTTTTTCGGGGGTTTTATGGGCTTTTCCTCCACCATTAATACTGGCAGTCATGTACATTATATCTTGTGCTGAAAAATAGCGTTAAACTCTTAAAACAACAACAGCAATTTAATCCACAGGATAATTATAATAGCGCTTGCATACGTAATCCCTAGGATAATAAGAAAAACTCTGCAATGTACATGTATAATACAATTAAACATAATTCAACTGTAGACAGCACACCTTATATGAAATGACTATATCATATTCATTTTTAAAATTTGTGATATAACTTTGTTCATTTTTACAGATTGGGGTTCACCACACCTGTGAGGCCTTGACCCTGATCCGTAATGGACAGGGGTCTGTTGATGGACCTGGTCTCTTCAATTCTATACACTCAGCCACTCTCAAGTGGCATAGATCATCATCCAGTGTATCACCAAATGTATCCTGATGACACCAACATATACAAATTGAGCCACCCAACTAAAGTTGATGCTATCATTCAGGGAGTAGAGAGGTATATTTCTGATGTAAAATCATAGATGACATGTAACAAGCTGCATATGAATGAAAATAAAACTGAGGCCATTCTGATCACAACACAAAGTCTTTTACATTTGCGTCCTCTGCTTCAAACAATAAATAATAACAACACCAACATTGAATTCTCAGAGTCAGTACAAAGCCCTTGAGTTACTTTGGATGGTACTAATACATTGCATAAAAAAACACAATGAGAATGTCAGTTAGCAGAAGAGACCGACCATTTAATACTTATTTTGAAGTTTAGAATAAGTGGAGAGGGGAGGATAAGGTGGACTGGTAGTTTCATCTGATTTGATACACATGTATTCTTTACTTTACCCCAAGCATGTCAAGATAATTTATTTTGAAATAATTAATTGATATAATGGGATGTTTTGTTTCATATAAATATGTGTATTAGTATTATTTGCAAGCAATTTCACAACCCAAATCATAGATTATCTCTGTAACATATACTGCAAGTCATCATAAACATTATATACTTCAATGTTTTAAAGTGGTGTAATGCATCAAGACAAGTTCAGGTTTAATTGTTACACAGAGCCAAAGACTCAGGACTTTGCTTGGTTGCTGGGGACACCCTGGACTTTCCTACTGATCTCCTATTTTGAGTTATAAATCACAATTCAATGTTTGTGCTTACGATCTAGATAACTGATTTCTAGTAAGTAACCACTCATCAGTAATTAAACTCACGTTCAGAGACGTAAATATTTCCAATTATTAAGAGGAGTATTCCATGCAATTATCTTAAATTATCCAAAGTGCCTATGGTGCATTTCATCTGAGCTATGACAGAAGCCTCATATGTGATGTCAGAACAAGGCTGATCTGGTCAATGGTGATCGGAAGTTCAACGAAAAAAGTATAGAAGCCACACTGGGTTTGGAAACTATCCAGGGTAAGACAAAAGCGTTATATATATATATATATATATATATATATATATATATATATATATATATATATATATATATATATATATATATATATATATATATATATATATATTGGAAGCCACATTGGTTACGTAAACTCTCCTAGCTCAGAAACAAAAACGCTGTCATATATGTATATATATATATATGCTGGTACATCAGTACTGCATATTTCTGGTCTGCAAAGTGCACTTCAACTAACTCCTTTGTTAATGAAGTACTAATTTTCAGTTGTCTGCAGGTACAAGACACAAGACAAAAATGGATCGTGTATGTAACTTAGACCAGCAAATTGTTTTAAACCTTTTTTTATTTTAAAATAGCGGCTTATGTCAAAATAGAAAAAGGCTTATAGCAATTTGCTGGTCTAGTATGTACCTTGGAAGGAAGGAACGTTTTGAATACGATAGAAAATGTTACACATATTGCTTGTGTGAGCTCTGTCTCATCTATGGTTGATATGATAACACTCGCTTGTCGATTATGGTATTTATTGTGAGATGGAATGGTACGAAATAAACCTAAAACAATACAATCTTTATTCCGAACAAAGTGAGAGAAGATCCAAAACATATTCAGCTTCACCGTCTTGTTAAATCATGTCACTTCTTTAATCCAACACACCATTGTTTGTATTTAAACCTAAAATGTTTCCTTTAATAAAAAAAAAAAGATTGTGTAAGTGTTGTAATGCATAAAGGAAAATTCAGATTAAAAGAGTCTGGACTTCGTTCAATTGTTGGGGAAACCCGGGACTTTCATTTTGATCTCCTATTCTGAGTTATAAGTCAATGGTTCTCCATTCTCATAAACCAGGGAAATATGTACTATCACCTGTTCTGTGTCAATTAGCCAGGACTCTATTTATATGACATATCTGTTCGCATCTGCAGAAAAAAGTTATTGTCAGTGTTTACAGACTTGCAGTCTTCAAAACGGGTGGCAATCATTAATCTATTGTCAAGTCAAAGCCAATTTTTTAAAAATTATAATATTAAAACTAATAAACGTTATATTTACTCATTAAAATATAACAAAATATAGAGTAATTTCTACTATAAAAAAATCTTTTTAGAAAATGCGCGCAACAACTTGGAATTCCGTACTATTGTGCTCTTTCTTCAGAAACGGAATGGCATGAAAGTCCGACTTTATTATAACGGATTTTAGAGATTTCATTGGGTGTGTGAAGGGCCGTTATAACCGTTACAGAAATGGCGGCCACCTATGGCGCATAGATTTTGATCCGGGTGGGATGGGGTGGGATGATGTTGTTTGATTGTGCCCATTGCTAATTCGGCCTGTGGCTGATTATGATCAACTTTTTGGGAATGTAGTTGATTCGGCCCAAATACCAGGCTGATTCGGAGCATTTTAGACATTAAACGAAAAACAACGGAGCTCACATTTTTTTATTTAATTTAATATTTACCATTATTTTTCACAAGCACAGCAATTTAAGGTAAACTCTGATATTGAACAGTTTTTTCAAGACAGCATCATATGTTGTGTTTTATAATGGAATCAAATTCAATGAATTGGCAAATGACAGTAAAATTAATTGAATTAGAGCAGCATTTGTTATTTTGCCATATTTTGGAACTGAGTTATACAAAAACTGATTTAGATGTAGAAATGGAATATTTGGAAGATAAAAATTGTCTGAAGTGGGTTTTACCATTGTTCCATATACCTTTATTTCATAATTCTGATGACTAAACCAAATTGTTGCACGATACTTGCATGCCACATTTTAGATTTTTGAGAATGTAGTCCTTGAAAGTGTGACTTAAGGTATATCTTGAGGAAATTCATCACACAAAATTGATATTTGGATGATATTACAAATCTATAGATATTACAAATTTAAGGGCCTGTAAAAATCACCTCATTGAATTTCAGAGCTGTGGTGGTTATTGCTAGTTACTAAATGACAATCAAATGCAGAAAAGGCCTTAAACTTTGGGCTATGATTGGGGGGGTGGGGATCTTTAAATGTAAACAAAAAAAAGTTTTAAGAAATGTAATTGGCCCATGGGGTGGAAATAGGTGTTGTAGGTGTTGTTGTAGCTTGTATGTGTTTTGTATTATTACTAGTCTTATTATTATTATTATTATTATTATTATTATTATTATTATTATTATTATCTGAAAAACAATTCAGACGAGATCCAATCTTATTAGTCATACAATTTTGAATCTAACGAATCAGCTGTAGAAATAACGATCCTTTTTATTCGCAGATGTAAAGTTCGAAATGTGATGTGAACAACCATACATTGATTTGCAGTTTTAAAATATCACTCAATACTGACATGTAATACACTCACTTCATATACCTTCTAGATATCGGTCAAATATCTAGCACAGGTACATACATGAACGTTACCAGCTGGGCCTAGGTTTATCTCATACACGAGTGTCACAATTCAGTGTGATCTTCGAGCTTATAGATAACAGTAGTTGCCTCGTACTAACACACCAGGTTGTCCGATGTTTGACGTCGTGATATTTTTGTAGTTATCTTCCACCATCCCCCATTAATCGAATCACATAATAAGCATGTTGTGATTCATATACTAATTAAAATAACTACTCTCGAAAGCACGATCAACAGTTTGTGATGTATTTGAAAGGATTCTGACATACTTAGCACGTTCACACCAACACCAAGCCACAAAACCACGCGTATCGTCTCAATACATAGCATCCTAATACGGATAACTCTTGGCTTGAAATTCTACTGCAAATTCACGAACACTATTAATAGTATTAATGTACATTGTTACGTATTAGGAACTATAAATGGACCTGTTTATGTATCAGTAAATATCATGTTTATATGTATTTACTATATTTATGTAACACAAAAAAAACCCACTTAAAATGGCGTAAAAACGTTATTAACCGATTGTTTAACCCGTGATTGCACGTTTCCATCAGCTATAGCAGTTTTAATCGTGTAAGGAATGGCAATATGATGCACGCTCTAGTTTGAAGTTTGTATTGTGTGCAGCCTGACGTCTATAGTGCAAGAGCCTTAAGTAGACTGAAAGAAATGTTGATGTCTACATTCATTGGCTAAGGCAATGATCTCAGAATTAAATGTTTAGACTGGAAGCCACACTCCGAATATGCTATAAATTTGATGTAGTCTATATACGATACTTAACAAGCCCGTCAAGGTTTGCCCTCCCCACTCTGACAAAAACTGAAATGACATCCCTGCTCATAGGTACCGATCTCGGTAACGCTTATGATGTTCCCTAATCCCGTCACTACTGTGATCGATAAATTTTTTACCCCTCCATCCCTCCCTATATCGACATATTATTTCTTATCAAACGTACACAACCGCAAAAGCTAAAAATATCCATAGAGGTAATTATATATATATATATATATATATATATATATATATATATATATATATATATATATATATATATATATATACAATTTCACAAATAAGTATTATTTATTTAAGATTAGAAATATCACAAATTATGCAATATTGTTTCGTTCATTATCCTATGTCCCTTCCATTCTTCCGTATAAATGAGTTTGGACCCCTTTAACATTAATTTGCAATAACATTACAAGGCTTTCCGTCACGAGCTAGTACACTCATCTCGACCTAATGATTGATTAATTAATTGAATTTTAAAGGTGCGCCAGCACTTTTAGGCTATTTAGCGCATTACAATAGGATATATGTTTAAAAATAAGAAAGGTGTAATATCGACTAGCGATATAAAAAACCATAATAGTTAAATATAAAATGGTAAGATGTTGGTAACAGGAAAATATGAAGCTTCCCAATCAACTTGAGATGTAAATGGTGTATGTTGATGATAAGATGTTGTAAATAAGAGGCGGTATTTGCATTAGATAAAAATGCTTTTAGGGGATGTCATGCAAGGTATAGTTTAAAATAAAGATTTACTTCCTTCAGGAAATCTAAAATACTAGTGATTTGAATAGTATCAAAAAGTTCCTTCATATCATGTACATTATAGTATTTATCACGCGTAGGTTGCAGGTCGGAACACTCGGTCATAAAGTGCTTAACAGTGAATGGTTCACTGCAAGAAACGCACTCTGGTGGATCTTCACCTTTTAGTATGTGGGAGTGGGTAATGTATGTATGACCGATTCTGATTCTTGCAATGACAACCTCCTTCCTAGTTCTGTAGGAAGGGGTCCATTCTCCCAGGGTTGGTTTAATGGCATGAAGTTTGTTATTGACTGCATCATCCCATGACACCTGCCACTTCTGACGAATATTCTTTTTGATACAAGGTTTAAAATCAGTAAACGGTAATTTAAAATCCGATGGTACTTGGGATAGAGCCATCTTAGCAGCCCGGTCTGCTTCTTCATTACCTCTGATACCAATATGGCCTGGTAGCCAACAGTATACTGTATTGTAGGAGCTACTAAGTTCCGAGTTTTTGACGAGAATATTGACTAACAATGGATTATCCAGTTTTCTATTGTGTAGCGACTGAAGCACTGATAATGTTTTACAGAAGATAATGCTATTTATAATGCGTTTGTGTTCGATAAATTTCAAAGCAAGGTCTATTGTTCTGATTTCCGCTGAAAATATGGACGCTTCGTTTGGCAAGCGCACTTTGGTTATGTGTTTGCCACTAACGAAGGCTGCAGCAGCCTTTTCATCAACCTTTGATCCATCAGTATAAAATTTAGTGTAATTTGTAAAATCGATGAGAAGTTCATGATAAGAGTTCAGGAATATGACTGGGTTTGTCTCAGGTTTATTCCCATAGTGTAACGTAAAAATCACTTTGGGTTGCTTAAGGAGCAAAGGTGGTGTTTTCGATACGAACGTTTTCTGAACTGTAGAGAGATTTCTGTTGATATTGTCAAGGCTGGATGATGTTCTAATGCCAAATGATGGTACGGCATTTGGTTTTATTTCCATATAAAGTTTTGTATTTTGGTTGAAAAACAACCGAAAAAGCAGGGTTCATAGGGTTTGATCTTAGCTTAAGAGCGTATTGTGCAGAAAGCATTTCACTGCGATGCGATAAAGGTGCTTCATTTGCTTCCGCGAGAAGGCTTTCACATGGAGATGTCTTAAATGCTCCTAGAGCGAGTCTTATTCCTTGATGATGAATTGGGTCAAACATTTTCAAATAGGACTTCCTAGCTGAACCATAAACCAGAGGCGTACCTATGATATTTTGCGCCCGGGGACGAACTATATAATTGGCGCCCCAACCTCCTCCCCGTTTAATCACATTTTTCTATTACATTGAATAAGGAAAACAATTTAAATTTTACTAAAACATTGTATTTAAAGAAGCAAATATATAGAAATTATAGTACATGACCCACTCAGTCATTGTCGTAGACTGGTTTACATAATCTACAAAAGATTTATTTTTCTTGATTTCACTGTCGCAAACTGGTCAATTACGCAATCAAAATCTGTTTTTTTTCCAATTTTTCCAATGTTTTTTTTTCTCTGATTTTGGCACCCCTGTAGCTTGGCGCCCGGGGACATATGTAACCCCCTTCCGCCTCCCCCCACCCTCTAGCTGCGCCTCTGCCATAAGCAATGCATCCATAGTCTAGTATGGAGCGGATAAATGTTCTATACAAATTAAGGAGGACTTTTTTTATCAGCACCCCAGTCAGTTAGCTTTTACATTCTTGATGTGTGGTATAAAGGCAGCTTTCTGTCAACGATAATACACAAAAACTTTGTTTCCTCAACAACTGGAATAAGTGTTCTATCCAGCGTGAGTTTAGGGTCATCGTGATGTCTTCGCAACTGACATAAATGCATGTATACTGTTTTCGATTTAGAAAATTTGAAACCGTTATTACTGGCCCAATTTTGGATCTTATTGATATTTTGCTGGAGTTGCCTTTCAATTGTATGCATGTGATTTGATCGATAACAAATTAAAAAATCGTCTACATATAATGAGCAATCCACACCGGGAGCTAAGCACTTGGTGATGCTATTAATTTTGATATTAAATAGCGTCACAGATAAAATACCGCCCTGGGGCACACCCATCTCTTGCTGGTGCATATCGGAGAGGGTACAGCCCACTCGTACTTTGAATTCTCTGTCGTAGAGAAAATTGGAGATGAAAGAGGGCAGACGGCCTTTAGGACCCAGGTCGTGCAGGTCATTTAGTATCCGGTACTTCCATCTTGTGTCATAGGCTGTGTCGTTAGTACTACGACTAGAACGGAAGCCACTTTGAAAAGGAGATATTAAATTGTTACTTTCCAAGTACCATACAAGCCGAGAAATAATTATTCGTTCCATTGTTTTGCACACGCAGCTTGTCAGTGCAATTGGCCGATAGCTGTTAGGATCTTCAATATCTTTGCCTGGTTTGGGAATCGTTATTACTATTGCTTCTTTCCAGCTCTTAGGTACATTACCAGCAATCCATAAATCATTAAAGATTTTCAGAAGTAATGTCAGAGACGATTCTGGGAGGTGTTTCAAGAACTGGTAATGTACTCCGTCGGGCCCAGCAGATGTATCATGGGCCTTGTCTAAAGCCTCCCTATACTCAAATAAAGAAAACAGCTGGTTATAGCTTTCCGAGTTGTTCGATGTGAATTTTAAATGTGACTTTTCTTTTTCAGATTTTAATCTTCGAAAGGTTTCTGAATAATTAGATGATGAAGAGTTTTTTTAGAACTATCGGCAAGAATATTTGCTATGTCACGTTTCGAACTAAAATTGATATTGTTAGTTTTAATGTGTCTAATATAATTGTGTTTCCTCTTTCCATTTATGTTTCGAATAGTATCCCAAACTTGTTTCATTGAGGAACGAGAGTTTAAAGAAGAAATATATTTCTTCCAGGATGCACGTTTACATTCTTTGAATGTGCGTCGAGTTTTAGCCCGGGCAATACGATATTTGTTTAAATTTTCGGGCGTTCGACGATTGTTGAATTGTTTTAATGCTTTTCGGCGTTATTTAATGGCTTCTTTGCATTCCTTGGTTACCCAATGTTTTTGCGATTTCTTACTGTTCGATGAGGACTTAGAAATAGATTCATCTGCAATTGTAATTAGAATTGAAGTAAAATGCTGTATAGGATTAACAGCGTTGAATGCTGTATCATTATTTAGTTTAGTTTGACATAGTGTTTCAAACATAGCCCAGTCGGCCTTCTTTATATTCCATTGTGTAATTGCGTCATCAATTTTAGAGTTATTTTCAAGAGTGAATGGAAAATGATCACTACTGTAAAGGTTATCAGCGACCTTCCATTCATAGTCCATTCAGATGGTTTGAACAATCTCGACCTAAAATACTCATATCAGTATTGTAAACGCTTGTATCAGTCACAATATAATCAGTCAATATATAGAACACTGACATCGCAACTATCTAATGACCACATTGAAATGGTTTAGTACAAACAAGGTTTAACTGATTAGAGGGAGATGATGATAACGAGAGAGAGAGAGAGAGAGAGAGAGAGAGAGAGAGAGAGAGAGAGATGATGATGATGATGATGATGATGAGTGTTAAAAATATTTAAATTAATGAAAGACTCAGTTTTAGTAATCAGATTAATTTTGCCATTTTACATATTTCGCATATTTTTGCTGCTATTTTATAACGTTAATATTGTAAAAATCCGTATCGTGATCGCAGTAACTTACGTAGACAACATAAATAACCTTAAACTAGCAATTACACAAGCCAGTTGATGCTGATTGTGTGATCAATGTTTATTTAGACAACCTTATCACAAAATTATTTAAGCATTTCAATTTTTGCCAGATGTAGTTGATAATGTGGGATCTTGTACCTGTTGGCGTAATAACTTGCCCATAACTGAAATAATATGAAATGTAAAGAATCACTGCGCATTTACAGTTTGTGCTGTTACCTGGATTTGCATTACATAGCTGTAATCAAAGTAACAAAATTAAACAAACTCCTTATACCTATATATGACATTTTTCTTTTTGTTTTATTTTATTTTATTTTTTATATAGTAGCAATATCTACAACAGACTGGAGAGTGTTCTGTTATGCGAAATTTTACTTATTCATTTTTATTGATCATGCGAATTTTTCCGTATGTCTACCCATCCGTATGTCTACCCATCTATACGTCTACCCATATGTACGTCTACCCATCCGTATGTCTACCCATCCGCATCCGTATGTCTATCCATACGTCTAACCATCCGTATGTCTACCCATACGTCTAACCATCCGTACGTCTAACCATCCGTATATCGGTTCATTTTAACGTCAGTCGGCTTTCCTTGCAACTTTATCGATCCTGAATGCAGCCATACGAGGAAGAAAAAGAGCGCATATAATATATACTTTACATTTAATTTGAAACTGTTCTGTACCAAAATGCCATACACTCTTTCCCTACATTAAGCCTTTATGTTATGTTCTTTGTTCTTGTCTGACCTATTTCGTTACAGCTGGCTGCAACACTTGTAATGACGGGTTGTTTCCTTATTTAAAAGCTGCCAATAACATATCACACCAAGTAACTAGCATGATAGAAATTTATGGTGCCTGAAGTTAAATTGAATTACTTATAAATTAAATTATGTTTTGTTTTTTATCTTTTTTTTTTATTTACTTCCTTCTAAATGATGAGTGTGTTAGGTAACTAAAGACTCCATACTCGCGTTTTCAGGACTTCAGATGTCCTCTCTAGTAATTTGCTAATTTCAAATATAAGTGTCAACCATAAAATCATTCCGATTATATTCGCTTTCAATCTTCTCATTGATACCTTTTCATTGACGCCTTGAAAGGCTCGGAGTCTTAATATCTGTAATTTTGGTCTAGCTGATGTAAAAACTAATGCGATTATAGGAATTATCGGAATTACAGGGTAAGCAAAACTTCCAATCAAGAGAAGGCTGAGTCCTAATTACATATATGAAACTCCAGGGTTGATTGCAAAAATTGTAGTGAATGGGGGCATACTAGCGACAATGGGACTTTCATGTTATAATGTCCCGCGGCACTCTGACGACGAGAGGAAATTTAAAACGGGTAGATCTGTCTAGCGACACAAGGAATTTAACATAGAGGAATGTATAACAACATTGTACATGTATTGGACGTGAATAGCGACAAAATATATTGGAGAGGTGCGAAGTTACGGTACTGGACGATGCGGAAACAATTGTATTAATGCTTCAAGGGGCTGACTTCAATCGGACAGTGTTGCAAGGGGCAGACCTAAATACATGCAAATCTAGGGACAAACACAAAAAAGACATAGACAAATTTGCATTGTTAGAGACATAGACAAAAGCAGATAGACTTATGGAATAAAATCGATCAAAAAAAAAAAACGATACAACCGACTAGAAACATTTTTAGGCACGCGAGAATATGTATCGTTTCAAGACAGTTGTCGGGCCCTGAAAAAAGCATTTGTTTTTTTTTTCTAAATTATTTCTTGTGAACACTATTAAGTTAAGATAGAGGGAATCACACGGATATTCTTTTCTTCCTCAAACTGCGTCTGACACTGTGAGCCTTGCCTCTCCATATAGATCATTCGTTTCCAAAGGACAATACCGGTGATTGTTTGAAAAAAAATTCAAGAAACAAAAACTAACAACAATCCTCCCCCCCCCCCCGTCAAACACAACGGTCCAATTCAGGGCCATCCACCCTTCTCAAACAGAGGCTAATCAATGTTGTCAAAATCAAATAAAACTCAAATCGCCCTTTTTGGGGCCGTCCATAAATGACGTCACGCACCTAGGGGGTGGTGAGGGGTTACACATCTGTGACGATGTTCTGACGAGGGAATGAGGATCTTGTAGAAATGTGACGTCACAAATTGCGCAATTTTAAAAAAGTTCCAATTAATTTTTTGATTGCTTACAATTTATTTAATGACGTTTAAAGTAGCTTCACGCGTGTTTGAGCTCAAATTAAACTGGACTCGTCTTCGAATTACCAACCCCCCTACTAGCCCCAATAGCATTCTTCCGTTTCCAGTCCACTGGTGTCGACAAAGCGAGGTTGAAATGATCTTTTTCTTGCGAAAAATATTTAATTTTAAACTTGTATGTGCAATAAAATTAAATTAAAAAAGTTTGAAAGAAAAGTAAACATTTTATTAAGTTTGATATAAAAAAAAATAATAAAGGTTGACATTTTTCAGATTTCTGATAAAAAAGATCATACATTTAAGAAATAGAATAAATAAAGTTTATATATATATATATATATATATATATATATAATGATAATAATGTTAATAATAATAATAATAATAATAAAAAATAATAATAATAATAATAATAATAATAAACCGAAATAAATTAAAGTTTATAGTACACCAATAAAAATCTCAATTTTTTCTGGGTGGAGTGGGGGTGGGTGGGGGTGGGGTGAAGAATGGACCGCTACGTTGGATAAAAGTAAACTGTTCCAGTTTCTTTTGAGATGTACGTGCTGGCATATCCTAGAAAGAGCAGAAAGATTTGTCAAGAAGTGGTTCAAAAAGTGGAATGGATTTTTTTTTTAAAAAATGATGCAGATTGCAAGTTAAAGTTGATCACTGGTTGCAAGAATTAGAAACAATTGCCGCAACAAAAAAAGTGCTTGTGGCAAAGCCCGAGAATTATGTGTTCTACTACAAAGTTTCAAAGTATTTTTGTTTAGTTATAATTGCTTTATTTGATAATTATAGGAGAATTTGAATACAATGCTCTGAAAATCTGCAGGTTTAGCTAGACGACGAATATTATCAAAAGAATTTTATGCCAATTTCAGCTTTCCAGTGCCTCCTTTTAATACATGTTTTCTCCTAAAATATCAGAGGGCAGCACCGCACTAGAAACATACTACAATGACAATAAAGCAACTTGAAACATGTGAATTTTTGAATAGGAAATTACGGTTTTTTCGGGAGGGGGAGGACAGCAGAGCTTTGTGACGTCATTATTTGTGGGGAGTCTGACTTTTTGTGACTACGTTTGACGAGGGGAGGTGGGTAGGGGGTACAAAATCGGTCAAAATCGCGTGACGTCATTTATGGATGACCAATTTCCCATGATGTACGTGTGTAAAAGATATAGTAAAATATCTTGGCTTTTATCTCTAAAGGAGGGAGAGTAGTCCGTAGGCTTCTCTGAATAAGACCTTCACATGATAAGCTTTGATCAAAAGCTCGATCTGTATTGGCTCTACAATCTTTCTTGTAGGATTGAAAGTGCAATTTAAAATGTAGTCTTTGGACAGTTTGCAATCAAGATGAAACGATCGCGTCAATTCGTGGAGAAAGGAGAAGAAAGTAGGAGGCAGACGCGTGATCTATTCCCTCGTACAGTGGCTGAAATCTTTGCTCTTATCAATGCCAGCGATTTTGAAGATGACATGAGTGAGGCAGAATCCAGAACCAAGGAGTCTACGTCAAACAATCGTCCGTCACCAGTAACACCTGAATCCTACTACTACATTTGAGAGACAGATTTTTTTTTATAATTTAAAATAACGTATTATTAAATTTTCGAGCAATTATATTTTGTTATATTTAATATTACCGCCTAATGTTTACATTTTTAATGAGGTATTTATCAAAACCTATAATAATAATAATAATAATAATAATAATAATAATAATAATAATGGTTTTATTTCCAACAATTGTACATAAAATAAAAGTGCTCAAATATAATGAGACTTTTTAAATAAAAAGGGTGTTAAACCCATCTAAAACTATGTTGCAATTCCTAATTTTGATCTCAGTCTAAATTTTTTAATTTTGAATTCATGCCATAATTTCCGAATTTTGATTTTAGGCGTTATTGTTGAATTGAAGAGGAATTAATTATGTAGGTGATTTCCGTCTAAAATCTGGACTGACTGGACATTTTTTTTAAATCATGGGACCCTCAGAAGTTTGCACACATATATACATAAGGAGACAACCAAGGCAATCCGATTAAAGTGTTAGAAACGGGAACGTAAAAGCTCGCGCTCTTCTAACTTTCAGAGATCTGGTAAATACGACCAATACACATTAAACAGCCAGGACAGTATACAACATCGTCATTCCATAAGAAATTCCTAGATAACAGTCAATCACAAGGTTAGTGACGTTGTACAAAATTCAGCGAAATTGATCAAAATGTATACCAGCACATAAATAAATTGAAACCTTTTATAAACCTATGTCACTATGTGGAATTGGGGCATTCATGCTAGTCTGGTTGCCTGCTTTAAATGCTCCTTGTCATTGGGGCATTCTTGCTAGTCTGGTTCCCTGCTTTGTATGCTCCTTGCCATGGGAGCATTCTCACTATTCTGCTTCCCATCTTTGTTTGCTGCTTGTCATTGGCACAATCTTGTTAGTCTGATTCCCTGCTTTGTATGCTCATTGACATTATAGGTATAACAGTACCAATTGCACCAGTCCAGGTGGGTGGAGTTTAAGTTTAGAGAACATTGCTTCAAAAATAAACAACAACACTATCATAAATTATGCTAATTCCTATTTAGATCATATTTTGTATCTTTTGATTTTTTGAAAATGTGATACACATGACTGAATATAAGTATGTTGTGACTAGATATCTCATACCCCTGTCTAGTTCCAGCAGAGTTTTCGCTCTTAAATGCAATGGAGTACCTGGTTTTGTTATCGTCAAATTGACAACTTAACATTGTTCTATATAACAGTGTGTGAGATGCATGCTAAATTAGGATAGAAAATATATTTATCTCTCCAAATATTAGCATTGAGGTCTATGGAAAAACAATTGGTACTGTGATACCTAAAAGGTTATACCAGCTTCACAGTGTATCCTTAGTAACGAGTATACATAGCTACCATTTAAATACTGTCATAGTTATTGTCATTTGGTTAAACAATGGATATTGGGATGTTTTGGTCTAATATTGACAGACTTTTACATAGAAAATGTAGAAAATAACACACATTAGCTTTGGAATGGGGATTTTCTAACTATAACTTATATAGACTGATGGCTTTTTGACTGTGTAGTCAGGTCCAATATTAGCATACAGGCACAAAAAAAATAAGTTATGTAAAGTTAATATAGTTAATTTTAGCCAAATATTGACTATTTTATGCACAAAAGATGAAAAATCATGGATAAAAAACAACTTTATTGTTCTTGTAAAGCATGTCATAGACCAGGATAGAGGACAATCCTGGTCCACTTGTAGATAGTTCACTTGTATCATAAAGAATATTCTGGTATAAGTATTTTAGGTAATTTGCTAAAGATATGGTATTCCTTCTTATTTTGATTTGAATTGTCCTGCTCTAATTGTCTTTTTTTGTAAACTTTTGTCTTGAATTTGAACATGCGATTCTCTATTTTGTTACATAATCATTCTTGAGATCTCCACTACATATATAAGCCTGGATTTTAGGTTCTCACTTCTTTATCTGTAATGCATTTTTGGATAATTGAATTGCATTGAAGTTAATACATGTGTTCTTGAACTATAACAATAACAATAATAAACAACCTATAACAATAATAATAATAATAATAATAATAATAATAATGGTTTTATTTCCAACAATTGTACATAAAATAAAAGTGCTCAAATATAATGAGACTTTTTAAATAAAAAGGGTGTTAAACCCATCTAAAACTATGTTGCAATTCCGAATTTTGATTTCAGTCTAAATTTTTTAATTTTGAATTCATGCCATAATTTCCGAATTTTGATTTTAGGCGTTATTGTTGAATTGAAGAGGAATTAATTATGTAGGTGATTTCCGTCTAAAATCTGGACTGACTGGACATTTTTTTTAAATCATGGGACCCTCAGAAGTTTGCACACATATATACATAAGGAGACAACCAAGGCAATCCGATTAAAGTGTTAGAAACGGGAACGTAAAAGCTCGCGCTCTTCTAACTTTCAGAGATCTGGTAAATACGACCAATACACATTAAACAGCCAGGACAGTATACAACATCGTCATTCCATAAGAAATTCCTAGATAACAGTCAATCACAAGGTTAGTGACGTTGTACAAAATTCAGCGAAATTGATCAAAATGAATGCCGATCGACATCGTCCAAAACCATGTGCTTTTCACGAGAGACCGTCTCAAGATATACATCTAAACATCACAGTAATACACGTAAACAACGTCTATATATATATATATATATATATATATATATATATATATATAAACATTATATTAAGGAATGGATTAAATGTATACATGTACACATATTGTAAACATTATATTAAGGAATGGATTAAAGGTATACATTTACATGTATTGTAATCATTACAGTAATACATGGAAAGAAGGTGTACATGTACACGTATTGTAATCATTCATAAGGAGGTATACAGGTACACTTATGATAAACATTTATAAGGTGAACTCCTCCAGTGTCCTAGTGGTAGGAGTGACAGCTGCTAAAGCTGTAGGTCATGGGTTTGATCCCCAGTTGAGTCATACCAAAGACTTACAAAAATGGTACTAACGGCTGTCTTGCTTGGCACTCAGTATGAAGAGGTTTAGTGTTGGGACTGGTCGGCCTGGTGTCAGGATACTGTGACTGGGTGGGACATCATGCTACATGTCTAAGGCATGATGCCCCAGTGCTAGACATCACTATAAACAGCCTAACTGCTGACATCATAACGATATGACAATGTTTAAAAAAAGCTATCTTTAAAATCCTAATCACACCCACATAACAAGGCATACAGATACACATTTTGTAAACTGTAATAACAAGGTATTAATCTAAATTTATTGTAAACTTTAAAACAAGGTATACAGGTACACTCATTGTAAAAATTCATTCCTAATGAACAACACCAGCACATAAATAAATTGAAACCTTTTATAAACCTATGTGGAATTGGGGCATTCATGCTAGTCTGGTTGCCTGCTTTAAATGCTCCTTGTCATTGGGGCATTCTTGCTAGTCTGGTTCCCTGCTTTGTATGCTCCTTGCCATGGGAGCATTCTCACTATTCTGCTTCCCATCTTTGTTTGCTGCTTGTCATTGGCACAATCTTGTTAGTCTGATTCCCTGCTTTGTATGCTCATTGCCATTATAGGTATAACAGTACCAATTGCACCAGTCCAGGTGGGTGGAGTTTAAGTTTAGAGAACATTGCTTCAAAAATAAACAACAACACTATCATAAATTATGCTAATTCTTATTTAGATCATATTTTGTATCTTTTGATTTTTTGAAAATGTGATACACATGACTGAATATAAGTATGTTGTGACTAGATATCTCATACCCCTGTCTAGTTCCAGCAGAGTTTTCGCTCTTAAATGCAATGGAGTACCTGGTTTTGTTATCGTCAAATTGACAACTTAACATTGTTCTCTATAACAGTGTGTGAGATGCATGCTAAATTAGGATAGAAAATATATTTATCTCTCCAAATATTAGCATTGAGGTCTATGGAAAAACAATTGGTACTGTGATACCTAAAAGGTTATACCAGCTTCACAGTGTATCCTTAGTAACGAGTATACATAGCTACCATTTAAATACTGTCATAGTTATTGTCATTTGGTTAAACAATGGATATTGGGATGTTTTGGTCTAATATTGACAGACTTTTACATAGAAAATGTAGAAAATAACACACATTAGCTTTGGAATGGGGATTTTCTAACTATAACTTATATAGACTGATGGCTTTTTGACTGTGTAGTCAGGTCCAATATTAGCATACAGGCACAAAAAAAATAAGTTATGTAAAGTTAATATAGTTAATTTTAGCCAAATATTGACTATTTTATGCACAAAAGATGAAAAATCATGGATAAAAAACAACTTTATTGTTCTTGTAAAGCATGTCATAGACCAGGATAGAGGACAATCCTGGTCCACTTGTAGATAGTTCACTTGTATCATAAAGAATATTCTGGTATAAGTATTTTAGGTAATTTGCTAAAGATATGGTATTCCTTCTTATTTTGATTTGAATTGTCCTGCTCTAATTGTCTTTTTTTGTAAACTTTTGTCTTGAATTTGAACATGCGATTCTCTATTTTGTTACATAATCATTCTTGAGATCTCCACTACATATATAAGCCTGGATTTTAGGTTCTCACTTCTTTATCTGTAATGCATTTTTGGATAATTGAATTGCATTGAAGTTAATACATGTGTTCTTGAACTCATCTATATTACATGGATAATATATTGGAGGAAATAAAAAAGACCACACCTTATATATATCATTTAGTTATCTCCCTTACACCAGACATAACATTTCAATAAATAAAAACCCACATTTTGAGTGATGGTGTATGGAAATAAAGAGAAGATTGTGAAGTATCATATTAGTCCTCGGTCTTGATGCAAATTTAACTCGAAGTACTTTAATAATTTCTCCCAGTAAAGTTTACAAGTTTGGAAACTGATCCAACATGCTTTGTTTGGTTTAGGTATTTTTCCTGCCTAACTGAAGCCCATTATTATTAATTTCTTATTTAGAAGAAATATGAATTACATGCATCTATATTATCTACATTATTCTAGGAATGAACACCATGTCACCTGATATTTGGTGCCTGTAAGGGATGTTATAGCACAGGTGCTTTTGAACTGTACTTGCACCTATGGTCCACTGCCACTCTATATTGTCTAAGATAATGTTATCAAGCTCTCACTTCTCATTTTTCTCACTGCTGCTTTTTTCTCCTTTAATTCCATTATCATAAGCTACATCTCCCATTTAGATACACACTTTCCTCCTGTTTCTAAATCCATTGGACTCACTATGCTCATTGTTAAACTTTAGCCTTTTTAGGTATTTTAGTCCCCAGTTTTCACCCCCAAATCCAACATAACCACTTAGAAAGCTGTTATCTACTTTTTTTGGTGTCAGATTGGCTTATTGTATCAATTGTATTCACTGCACAAAGGAGGGAAGCTTTCTATTTGTATGACAAAGAGGCTGGGTCTCTTGACCTTTGTGTGAGGACTGGGGGCTAGTGACCTCATTTATATGCAGACAGTGTAAAGTATTCAAAGCTTATACTTAATTCTCAGATTGGTTCATGTCCACCTGTCCCTGTTGTAACTTTCTGTGTTTATGAAACAAATATAAGTCCTTTATTTTAGATCAAAATGTCTCTTTAAGAGTTGAACTGGTACATGCTAACTAGTGCATTGACCTTTATATGATCTTACTATTACACAATATGATTGATATAATGTGATTTATCCCATGTCACCAAAGTGAAGTTAGATAAGTGCTAATATGAATAAGACACAACTGATAGTTACAAGAATTCATTTTATTTCAAAAGATGAGTTTGATAGTGAAGCAAAGGTATGAAAACAAGAGTTCAAACAGCTCAATAATATTTCTATACTAATTCACATAAAACAGCTTAGTTCTTCATAAAAGTGTTTTTGACAAGCGAGACTAAGTACATGTGTTACTTATATAGTCCCAAGCTATTTCACAGATTATTGGAAAAATTAAGGTTTGCTATAGATATAACGGTACCAATTGTGAAAGTCCAGGTGGGTGGAGCTTAAAGTGTAGGGAACGTTGCATTCAGAAATAAACAACAACACTAGCTATGATTGGTGGATTATGTAAGAGTTGTACTTTAAAAAAAAAAAGTTTAGCCTCTTGGCAACATGTGAATTTATGCTAATTCCTATTTAGATCATATTTTGTATTTTTTATGATTTTTTTGAAAATGTGATACACATGATTGAAAATAAGTATGTTGTGACTAGATAACTCATACCCCTGTCTAGTTTCAGCAGAGTTATCTCTCTTAAATGCAATGGAGTACCTGGTTTTGTCATCGTCAAATTGACAATTTAACATTGTTCTCTATAACAGTGTGTGAGATGCACGCTAAATTAGGATAGAAAATATATTTATCTCTCCAAATATTATAATTGAGGTCTATGGAAAAACAATTGGTACCGTGATACCATCAAGGTATTCTTGCTAGTCTGGTTCTCTGCTTTGTTTACTCCTAAAGGCAAGTCACCAAACCCATCACAATTGTATGTGTTCCAACATCTATGATGAGGTTATTTCTCAGCTTGATGGAAATAGCCATGCAATATTCTAATTGACTCTAAGATGTGCAACAATTTCATTATGCACTTTCATCATCAGTCTCAACTGATCTTTTTTAGCACTGATTGTTATGGCAGTAATACATGGTTTCCCCCATCATTGTTATGGTAGGAATTCATGGATTCCTCATCATTGTTATGGCAGTAATACATGGTTTCCCCCATCATTATTATTGCATTAAGGCATTGATTCCCCATCATTGTTATGGCAGTAATACATGGTTTCCCCCATCATTGTTTTGACAGGAAGTCTTGGATTCCCCATCATTTTTCTGGCAGTAAGTCATAGAACCCCTTTCCCCAATCATGCATACCAGGGTTGACATCTCTGATGGAATCCATATTGTTCTGTCATTTTACAAATACATCACATAGTACACCATTTTGTTATATTGCTGAATTTGAATGATTGAGGTAGACATTAATTATAGTAATGCCCATACACCATACATGATATTTTACTGCTCTGCTGGCCTAGTGGTCAGAGTATCTGCCTTGGATGTGGGAGGTCATGAGTTCAAACCCCAGCTAAGTCATGCCAAAGGTTTCTACAAATGTTGCCTCACATATCACTTAGCGTTAAGAGGTTAGTGTGAAACTGGTTATACTTGTGTCAGAATACCTCAGTGCTAGACATTACTACAAACTTCCACACTGCATATAGCATGGCAGTATGATGGCAGAAGTGATAATAATTAGTTAAAAATCCAATTGGACAAACAAATGGTGTTCAAGAACATGCTGACTCACTATTCTATGTTCCAAATCACACATAAAATCCAATTTCACACACACACACACACACACACACACACACACACAAATGCACACACACAAATTGTTTTCAGGAACATGTTGACTCACCATTCCATGTTCCAAATCACTCAAAATCCAATTACACACAAACACACACATACATACACACACACACATTTTTTAAGAACATGTTTACTCACTATTCCATCTTCCAATTTTAAAGAAGATGTTTGTATTGGAATTTGGAAATGTTTATGAAAATTCTTCATTTCAGATGTGCTTAATTCTGACAGGAAAATTCAGACATACATTGCTGGTCCAAAATTTAAAGATGGATTAATGAGTGAATTTTACATGATTATGAGCTTGTTGTACTTAAAAGAAAGGATAAGTGCTTTAATGTTAATCTTCTGACAAGAGTGAAGGAATGTGATACATTATGGTATTTCTTCTTGTCTTGTTCTGCTTTAATTTTTGTTGTTGTTCTTTGGATGCTCAATTTTGAACCTTCTATGATCAGAGTGGCCAAACTTGTTTAACATTCAGGGGACGCAAATCTGCCTTTACATTTCCAATGAGTGTTTCTCCAGTACCTACCATTACTAAATTTTGCAGCTAACTTGTATATAAAAAGGCATATTGATTTTGTTGTCCAAAGGTTAAAGGTGAAGACCAATGTGAAAGAAAGCTAAATAATAGTTTCAGATGATATCAATAACTTTAGCTGCATGGACATGGGCTTGCACAGTGCACATTGTGTAATTTAGAAACATATTGATTTTGAAATGGAAAGGTCAAAGATCAGTGTGTCTGAATATGGAAATGGTTTCTGCCTACAAATTTAAGTTACAGCCATATGCCTAAGCTGAAGTTTGTGTATGGATAACGATATGGATAGAAAGTTTGTATATGGATAACGATATGGATAGAAAGTTTGTATATGGATAACGATATGGATAGAAAGTTTGTATATGGATAACGATATGGATAGAAAGTTTGTGTATGGATAACGATATGGATAGAAAGTTTGTGTATGGATAACGATATGGATAGAAAGTTTGTGTATGGATAACGATATGGATAGAAAGTTTGTGTATGGATAACGATATGGATAGAAAGTTTGTGTATGGATAACGATATGGGTGGGTTAGAAAAAGAAGACTGCTGATTTGGGGGCAAAGAGGTCATGGTAACTGTGATTGATACAACACATAATTTCTAATTGCATAATACCATCAGTTCAAGACCGGTAGCATGGCCAAAGTTGATAATGGTTCACAATAAAATCTTTCAAGAGGCCTGATTTTTTTTGGGTCAGTGGTCAAGGTCTTTGTGCCATAAATTGCACAGATGTTATGTTATAGATTGTTTTAGTTTTGTTATAGATTTTGTTAAGATCATTGATAAAACTCAATGGAGGTCCTGCTCTAAGGGTAATACAGAAACCTATTATTAGGGGAGGGGTATAGAAGCCAAAAAACCTAGTCATGCTAAGACAAAATTAATGGATTTTGGATAGTAAGTCTAGATCATAGCTGCATACCTTGACCCAATGGCATGGTCATTGAGATCATTGGCTAATAATATTCAGAGTCAGTGGTGTGCATCTCATGTCTACACAATGTGTTATTAATTCTGGTTCATATGTACATTGTTACTGTATTTGACATATTACCAATATAAACAGTTATCTATTTTTTCATTTTATTTATTGATTAATAATTTCAGTGCATCCAGTATTAGATTAATCAAATATGTCTCTTTTGGGGCAATTGTCTCTGTGTAATTAATTGAAACGTCTTAATAGCCTCCACATAAGCATTCCATATACATAACTTTTATCCACAATCTTAAATAGCAGAACTTCATTTCAACATTAGGTCATTTTTGCTCATAATTGAAGGCATTATGAACTTTCCTTGTTAAATTAGGTCATTATTGCTGATAATTTAAGTCATTATGAACTTTTCCTGTTAAATTGTCTCAGGTACTTTTCACAATGGAATCACGAAGATGATGATGATGCGTTGAGTCCAGCTGAAAATCTGTATCTACTGTTATATATTGTGCCAGCAAAAAAATAATGTATGTATAATAATAATGTATGTCATAAGTATGTCATAAGTATGTCATAAGTATAAGTTGTTCTCCATTCTTATTTCAAACTGTTCTTCTTTCTTTCATTCATTCTTTCTTTCTGCCTTGGACTGATTTAATAATCTTAAGGGAGGTCCCTAAAACTGAATGTTTTACTAAAAACTAAAACTAAAACGCATGTCACATTAATAGTTTTTCAGAATAGGATGATCATTCAACTTTGGTTGGAAATAATACTCTGCTAAATTTGAATTGTCAGCATGCGAATTCTGAAATATCTAAGGGAATTGGAGTAAAATGTCTTGCCAAAGAACACCATGGTATCTGACATGGGCTGATCCAGTTTTAGAATTTCAATTTGTTCCCTTTCACTATGTTAGCTAACCTGGGCTGATCAAGTTTTAAAATGTCAAATTGTTCTTTTTCACTATGTTAGCTGACCTGGGCTGATCAAGTTTTAGAATTTCAAACTGTTCCATTTCACCGTGTTAGCTGACCTGGGCTGATCAAGTTTTAGAATTTCAAACTGTTCCCTTTCACTTGTGTTTATGGTATTCTAACCACTGTTATCATCAGTAAAAACTTAGATCAGTAACATGCATCATTATGTCAGTTTGAGGTAATCATATTTATTTGGACCTATTGAATACAAAGTGTTAGCAATGACTAAGCAGACAATCTGAAGGTATTGGCTATCTAATTGTGATCTTTAGAGATAAAATAGCTTTTCTGTCATTGTCATTTGTTGGGTAAAACATTTTCAATGGTTAGTTACAAGATTTTAAAATAAAGTAAAATTTAGTATTATAAATTAATGGTCCTAATTAAACAATCTCTTGTGTCACTGACTAATAGCATACTTCTTTTATGCAGGAGACTATGAAGAAATGAATGAGAACCTCTTCCTTTCAAGTACATGGGATTCAGCTCCTTGGAAGATTTTATCTGATCCATTTCTGGTGTAGTGGATATCAGAAGGTAATAGTGCTATCAAAACTAGATGTATGTTTTGGTCATTTATTTTTCATGTCATTTTAGTGGTAACAGTTTGAAGCTATGGAAACAATAATTGTTTATCCTTTCATTTTAGCATCTGGTCTTGCAAAATAATTTGATAAACATTTTTCTTGAGTATTGACTGTTGACTGTTGTCCTGTCTTCAGTGCAAATGTTAACCATATTGCTTTGTTGAAGTTATTATCATTTGTGTTAAGGTATCATTGTTAGGTTTTTGCCTTTAGCTCATATTTTCTCGCACTGTTCTATGTATTTATTAATTGTGGCACGTTTCCGACACTGCTTTATATATATATTTATGAAATGTGGCAATAATTGGTTTCTGACATTGTTGTGTGTGTATATATATTTATATATATATATATATATATATATATATATATATATATATATATATATATATAACAGTTTCCGATTTCACTTGAGCTTTTCCATTTACTCAAATCAGCCCTCTGCTGTGGGCTAAAATCTCTTAACCCAAAGTAGAAAAGGCACATAATAATATTCTTGGAAGAGCTTTTGATCAGTATATGGTCTTTCACTTTCAATAGCTTGACTATCTGTTGGTAGGGTTAGGCAGGTTTTAAATTAGCCAAAATTTGGCTAAGGATTCCTGTTGCCATCCTCAGTGAGGCTGGTGCACAACTAATTTACTTTTAGCCACATTTAGCTAATTCCTACAAGTATGGTCTTCACAATCTTAGGTAGAAACCAAATCTTGATAAATGTATGCTTAGCCAAAATTTGGCTAGTTGTATCAGTAGATTTTAGTACAAGTTGCATATGTGGCTGTGAGAACTAAAAATCTTAACAGCTGTATAATTAGCCAAATTTGGCTATCCACCTCCGTCTCTCTTACCATAACGTACACATATGAATTCAAGGCACAAACCAAATATTTTGAGAAATATATATTTAGCAAATATTTGTTTAATAACTGCAAAAACTATTGTCATAAGCTGAAGGTGTGGATCAAAGAAATAAAATATATTTTGCATAAGTGGATGATCAGCAAAAATTTGGGAGAATTGAGATGAAATCTTGGAATAATATAAAAGCGTATCTGTATTTCTGAACAAGTGTTCATCAATACAGTAGACTCATGCTATATGGCACCCTTTTAAATGCAAGCGATGTTTGGTATTAATTTGTCAAAACCTGGTTTAGTGGTCACTTGCTTATAAACCTCATCCTTTCCATTCCCAATTTTCTATCAAGTTTGCCTGCAGATTTTGACCACCTGATCAGTGACAACTGTTATTCTCTCACATATCCTTGTGTACTGTGACCATAATTATCTAAACATGTTTATTTCCCCATCACTGAGCTAATCAATCTCAATTAATAAGACTTATGTGCAATCTCAATTGCCTGATTTCAACAACTGTCTCTAATTAGATCTATTGCATATACAGCTCAGTTCATTGCAATTTTGCAATGTTCTTTGTTTAACTTATCTATTATCAATCCTTCTACCTATCCATCTACTTATATGTACTTGACCAACTATTATTTATTTTCTTTCTCTCTATCTGCTGCCTTTCTCTCACATTTTCTCTCTCTCTCTCTCTCTCTCTCTCTCTCTCTCTCTCTCTCTCTCTCATTGATTAATATAAGGTTAGTATTTTTATATAAATTTATTCGGTAAATTATCTATTTTACCTCCATCCACCACTATTCCTTTCCAATGTGTGCCAGCCCTACTGTTAATAAATGTGTAATCATAATACTCTCTAGTGAATAGACATTTTCTGAGCTGTAATCCAGAGGAAATGAATAGAGAAACAAAATGATAATACCACATTGTTATTAAATATAATATTTTGAATGATAATACCTAGAGCATGTTTATGTAATGTAAACACCGTCCCTTGTTTTCAACATATTTTCATCTGTCATCTTACCATTGAACTATCAACTGTTTGGTTTTTATATCACTGGTTATCTACTCTTATACATAGCTGTTGGCTTGCAAAATGATTGTGCTGCCGACCTGCTGTGTGACTGCGAAACCTGGTGTGTATACTGGCGCCATGCCAATAAAAAAAATAATTTTTACATGCAGTGGTGTTGCAGATGAGTGAGCAGTCTAAATCAAACAATTGTGAGCATGCCATGTTTTGATCAAGCAGCATATTCTGCCACAAATTGATCAGATCAGCTTCCTACGTTCTCACAGAAACTAAACCTGTTAAAAATGTATAAGTCGTCTTTGTACTCCAAGGACAAACAACAACACACTTCGGAGGTACGCTAGTCTAGTCTACTGAGACCACATGAAGCCTTTTTGTAGAGCTATAAGGTCAAAGGTATATCTCTATCACATCCACAGTCATGAAGTATGCTCTAATTTTTGTATAGTTGAATCATTCAAAACATATACTCTATATTGTAATGCCCCAGACATTCTAGGGAATTGTCATTGAATTTCAGTTGTAATCTGCATGTAAACTGAACCAGTATAGATGGAGGTTACAATGGTTGATCTTGTAAATCATTCAATGTTCTATAAAATTGATCCATATATGTTATATTGCCATGATAAAAGAAATAACAGTGTAGCATGGGAGAAATGTATATATTTTTAATTCACTAGTATACATGTACTTGAAATCGGGACAATAATGTTTCATGAAAAATCAATGTTTCATACAAAGCACATTGCCTGATATTATACATGAAATAAGTTTTTTGATAATGTAGAAAATCTATTGCACTAGGATTTGGTGTGATTGATTCAATGAGGGTTGCTTTTTATAGTTATGTACACATTATTTATTTCACACTGTGAAAGAGATTAGAGTACATATGTTTCCATAATTAACATTCAGACATAATATCAAAATGTAAAAAAGAATTTAAGATTTGTCTAAATAAGTTTATTTTGTACTGTGTTATAACACAGTGTCTTATAACTATATTTATTATAAATAAATACTTTCATATCCATCAGTTCTTGTCATTTATTAACATGCGATTCAAAACATACTTGGAAATACTTCTGTGCACCATTTAGGTTGCCTGTTGTTTGTTTGTTGGGTACTTAATCCCTGTATAATATCCTATTCTCAAATGGTATTTTCTCCATCCTGTTATCATGCACTTATATTATCCTACAAGAGGCCATGTGATGAATAGTTGGCACTTGTCAATATGTATGTATATTACATGGCATCTCTTTCTCACTCTCTCTCTTTATATATATATATATATATATATATATATATATATATATATATATATATATATATATATATATATATATATATATATATATATATACTAATATATATATATATACTAGTTCCTTGTTTGTATCATGACTGGTTTTCAAAGAGTATAATTTGATCATTTCTCCCAAATGTATACTCTATTACCTAAACAACACCCAGTCACGCAAAACAATAAAGGCAATTAAAAGATCTGTATCAATACCTAAAGTCTATTTGAATAGGTCATTCTAACTTGTGAAAGAAACCTGCATTTATTTTTCTTTAAATCTCTATTTGAATAGGTCATTATAACTTAGGAAGAAAACTTGCAATTATTTTTCTTTAAATGTCTAACCCTGTGCAAAAATGAGATTTACAGAGCCACCATTTACATATTGCCCAAGCCAGAACAGTCATTATAGTATTGTGTTGTAGGGGAGATAACTCTAAACTGTGAATATTCTCCATGTTCTGATATCCATTTACATCATGAGCAAGAGAGAGTAGTTATTACAGTATTGTGTTCAAGGGGAGGTAAGTTAACAAACACATCCACCTGAAGGACACACGGTACTAATTATACGGAAGAGCTGTGAACCAGTCTAACAATGGGTGAAGAAATAATAGAGTATATACGGCTTTGGTGGTCCATAATTGGTTAATAATGAAAATTAAAATTTTAGTAAAAATATTTTTTGAGAGCTTATCCTATCTGTAATTTTGAAAAAATATAGACAAAATTCTATTGATGCAATTGAAGTAAATTTAGAGGCTTCACCTATTAGTACTCAATAATGAAAGTAGCACCTGATTCATTTGGTGCAGAATCAATAACATGTGCTTCCTGCCAATTTATGTCAACAACATGCCGCGAGTCTTATGTTTTTCTACATTTAAAAACTTACATCAAGGTTAGTTGTTCATGGAAAAATATAGGTCTGATCATCAGCACCCATAAATGTTAAGTTATTGAATTTTGAATATGACAGTGTTTCCATATGTTTACCATTGGAGTTGAATTAGTACCGTGTGTCCTGAATACATGATCAGATTGATTATTATTTAAAAATATAAAATCCTCAATCTTATGAAACAATAACATGATGCTAACATGTAATCTCACAAATTGTAACCAACTTTACTGATGAAATATGTGTAAACAGATGTATCTCATGTATAGGAACATGTTTCACTTATTAAACATATTCTATGTTTAGAGCACTTGGCCACATTTGTAATACCTATTCTATATTTGGGAACCTTGGTCAAATTTATAAGACCTATACCATATTGGACCACTTGGCCACATTTGTAATACCTATTCTATATTTGGGAACCTTGGTCAAATTTATAAGACCTATTCTATATTGGACCACTAGGCCACATTTGTAATACCTATTCAATATTTGGGAACCTTGGTCAAATTTATAAGACCTATTCAATATTTGGTAACCTTGGCCATATTTAGCCACAGTTGTAAGACCTATTTTATATTGGACCACTTGGCCATATTTGTAAGACCTATTCTATATTCGACCACTTGGCCACATTTGTAAGACCTGTTCTATATTTTGACCACTTGGCCACATTTGAGAGACCTATTCTATATTTGGTAACCTTGGCCATATTTATAAGGCCTATTCTATATTTAGACCACTTGGCCACATTTGTAAGACCTATTCTATATTTTGTAACCTTGGCCATATTTATAAGGCCTATTCTATATTTAGACCACTTGGTCACATTTGTAAGACCTATTCTATATTTTGACCCCTTGGACACATTTACACTAACTGGCCACATTTATTAGACCTAGTCTTTATTATACTTTACGGACACATCTATAAAACCAATTCTCTACTATGTCCTCTTATAATATTCAGAAAAACATCCCCTAAATTTTATAGCAGTTTATGTTCCAATAACATAAGATCACTTTTTCACCATGAAGACATAAAAAAGATATGTAATCTAAAACAATATAATAAACTTGTCTGTGAATAATTAAGACAAACAGCATAAATATTGGATCATACAGCTTGAAACAGAAAATGTATTACCGAAAACAATACATATAACATCATTAAAGAGGAAACATTACAAACATCAGACAGTATACATACTTACATCATCAAATAGCACACACACACACACACACACACACATATATATATATATATATATATATATATATATATATATATATATATATATACTACATCATCAAACATTATAAATATTGCATCACCAAACATACATATTACATCAAAAATAACATTTATAACATCAGACAGTATACATACTTATAGCATCAAATATCATATATATATATATATATATATATATATATATATATATATATATATATATATATATATATATATATATTTATATATATATATATATATACTACATACATTAAAAATAACATGGCCTTTGAAGTGTTGGTATAAAGCAATTTGATATACCAATAGTGATGGAATATCAAATTGTGATTTGCCCATGGCGTATGAATATGCATAATGAATATGTTTTTATAGCTATTATACTCTCTAAACATGGATATGAATTTCTTATAATATTACATTTAAAAAGGAAAAAATAACAAAATAATGATTTTCTTGTAAAATATTTTATAGAAACTAACATTTTTATATAAAAAAAAAAACAAATTCAGGAAATAAATATTATTGAGCTCCGCCCTGTGTCGTCTGCTGTCATCTCTGTCAACACTGCTGTTTCAAGTCTCTCCCTCTGGCAAAAATCAAATCAAACACTGCAACTCTGTGGAAAAAAGAAAACAATGACATCAGATACGGAGCAAGATCAAGAAGCAACATTTAATCTACTAAACTGTGAGTTAATTGGAGAGTTTGATAGAAACATGGCTGAGACATTTGTAAATGAAAATGATCATTGTGTTAGGGAACACAGATTTGTACACCATGAGCCTGATGATACACTAAAATGTATAGAAAGTAATCAGAATGCAAACACTTTAAAAAAGACACTTTTTGATGTAAGGCTAGTGACAGAATTCTTGCAGTCAAAAAATAAATTCAGAAAGTTAGACAAGATAAACCCATCTGAATTGGATCAGCACCTGGCTTGTTTTATACTCAGTGTTGGGAGAAAAATGGATCTGAGTTTGAACCGAATAGCTTAAGAAGCATCATCAGTTCCATTGATCGCCATCTTAAAATCAAGAAATATGCAAGTACATGAGAGGAACAGACACAAATTTTGCATTAACAAGGGAAGCTCTTCGGGCTAAGCAAAAAGATTTAAAATCTAAAGGAAAAGGAAATAAACCCAATCGGAGTCAACCGATCACAGTTTAAGAAATAAATGCCTTGTATAGTAAAAAACTAATGGGGATGGAAACACCTGAAGCCATTGTTAACACATTGTGGTTTAATAACTCTGTACATTTTGGTTTGAGGGGAGTGACTGAACATTACAATTTGAAATGGGGGGATGTTACACTAAAGAAAGATGTGAATGGCCTGGCATATCTTGAACACAATGAAAGGCAGACAAAAACAAGAACAGGAGACAATGTCAAGGACATCAGGGATATTAATACTAAGATGTATGAAAACAAAAACAACAAACAGAGAGATTCACTATCTACAAACGGTATGCTGAGCTAAGACCAGCAGACTTTTGTCAACGTGAAGATCCTTTCTATATTGCGCCCAACACTATGCCAATCTCAGCGACAAACCCAAAATGGTTTAGGAAACTAGTCGTTGGAATTAACAAACTTGGAAGCATCATGAAAAAAATGAAAGAGAAGGCAAATATTACAGAAAGAAAGAAATTAACAAACACAAGTAGCCGCAAGTACTTAATTCAGAAGTTAAGAGACAAAAACATTCCCCCAACTGATATCATGCAAATTTCTGGCCACAAAAACGTGCAGTCTAGAAACAGCTACTCAAACATTAGTGAAAAACAACAACAGATGTACTCCAATTACCTGAGCAACACCGGCCACCCAAGTAATGATGATGTTAACCCCCACCCCCACAACAAAGAAATTTCCAGCTGCATAACTGCAGACTGCAGTATATCAAGTTCCCAAACGTGTAATATTCAGCAGAATAAGATTATCAGCAACCCATTCTACGGATCAAACATCACCGTACAAAATATGTTTGTGATGAATGAGATCCCTAACTGGGTCAACTTTCAACAGGCGAATTCTCAAACAGGGCTCACACAGCGGAAATGTAGGAGAATTATTGAAAGTGACACTGACAGTCAGTAGAAATAGCGAAATATGGACATAAACGATATCAATGAAATGTGGTTAAGGTTAAATTGTTTAATTACCTATTGTTCCTTCATTATTTTGACATTTCCGGCTCAAATCGTACGGTTGCTATCGATGAAAATGGCCGCACTGTTACTGTTCATGGCAAAGAACGCTGCAAATTAAATGTTTGCATGCGCATTATTAAAAATATTTTGAATGTTAACTATCAGCCTTGTGTTTTCATTTCATTAATATTGCTAAAGTAAACATATATAAATTAATATGAATGAAGTGTACGGGAAATTATGAATAACTACAGAACTTCTTTTTTGAGTGTACATACAGGCTAGGGGTTATGAAGAGTTCATTCCCCTAAAGTGCGCTGTTTGTGGCCGTCAGTTTTATCTCCCATATAAAATGAAAACTTTGATGCGGTATAAATAAAATATATGTATAGTATATACACAGTATCAATGATATACCACTCGTTGTATACATTTTTCATTAAAAGGAAACTCGGGCAAGCCTTGTTTCCTTTTAATGAAAAATTTATACATCTCGTGGTGTATCATTGATACAGCGTATATACTATATATTACTATATATATATATATATATATATATATATATATATATATATATATATATATATATCTATATTACATCATCAAACGTTATCTATACTACATCACTAAACATTATATACATGTTAAAAAATCAAACGATATACAGATTACATCAAACAATATACAGATTACATCATCAAAAAGTAGACATGTTACATCATCAAATAGTATACATGTTACATTACAAAAATATATACAGATTACATCATCAAACAATATACAGATCACATCATCAAATAGTATACATGTTACATTATAAAACACATCACATCACATGAGTACCCGTTGAGTCATTTGACGGGTAATCAGGTACTCATTAGAACATGAAAGACATGTAAAACCCTAGACAAACAAATTGTTCTCCTCCTTTTTTATATTTTGACTGGCGGCGGTGTTGGTTTCTCCACCTGGGGTACCTAATAACCAATTCACTACTCGGTCTGAAGTGTCCACACCTCAGTAGCTGTGAATGAGCGGACCACATGCTATTAATTAATTAATTTATTTAGTCTTACCCTTGTAAACAGGCACATACATGCCAACTATTATGCTTTTGGAGTAATCATTACGCTTTCTCCTAATAAACTACACGTTATGCGTAAACGTATATGGATTCCGCTTTTTCGGTATATCCACCTTCCAAAAATCTCATTTTAATTAACATTTCATCAAACCCACAGACTGTATTTTATAAAAGACTGCGTTATGTAACTACAATATAAGAGTACACTTGGCTGTGGACTTGCATGCACTTTCCTAACAGTATCATGTTCTATTTATAGCAAACTACTTTCGACCTCAAATTCTATTTATAGCATCTGTATGGCTTAGTGAGGAGAGAACATACTAAGTTTTCGAATGTTATTCTTTATGCACAGAATTTTTGTTCTAATTCAATATTTAGTGCGGATCCATTCTGAAGGTATTTGGCGCTGAAAAGTATATTTTATTTTAGTTGATGCGTATATTATCAAAGCAAATTTTTTTTAAAGATTACTATTCGTGTAATATAAACTTTAATTTATTATGTTTGTAATGTAAACTTTATATATATAATATAATATACAGTATATATATATAATATATATATATATATATATATATAATAAGAAATATAATAATTTAACTTTATATATAAGTTAAAATATTATATTTCTTAAATGTAGGATCTTTTATAACAGAAATCTGAAAAATGTCAACCTGTATAAATTACTTACTTTTCTATCAAATTTATAAATTATATACTTTGCTATCAAACTTTTCAAATTTAATTTTTATACCACAAAAAAGTTTAAAATTAAGAAAGTTTGATGAGAAAATATCATTTCAACCTCGCTTTGTCCACACCAGCGGACTGGAAATGGAAGAATGCTATTTGGAAAAAGCCACTATTGGGGCTAGTAGCGGTAGTTTGAAGATGAAGATTTTGTTGTTGTACTGGTCATACTCATAAGATATGTATTTAGTGGTATAAAAAATCAACCCAATCAACCACCCATTTTTTGAGGACTGTAAGATCATTCCGTGGTATATGGTGGTTAATTTTTTGAGGACTGTAAGATCATTCTGTGGCATATGGTGGCTAATTTGGTTTTGGATTGTAGAAGAGACAGTCAATATTATAAAAATACTGGTGTGTGTACCTTTTTCCTTCATCTTCACCCACTAGTAAAAATAATTATATGATGAATTGGTTAAGACTGAACACAATCTAACGACTGCTATAGTTTAAATCAAACGTATCACTTGTTAGTAAAGTTCACTTTGTGTCATGAAGAAAGAGAATATTAAAGGAATAAATGTGCCACTGTTAGATTAATTAGATCTCTCCATATGAGGTCATATGTTTTGATCACGTGACAATATGTCATCGCCGTTGGCATGACTTAGTATAGTGGATTGCAATGCAGAGAGCATACTAAACAGGGAACCAGACTAGACAGTCAACTGCAAGCAACTTAATCTGAGATTTCTAACAGTCTGGAAGATCATCTATGTGGCAAAGGGAGAGGAGTTGTACTATCAGATTTCCCTGGTGATTCAGCATCTAACACAGCTTGCAAATGCCACTTTGTCAAAAAAAAAGCAAACCTTGCCAGCAATACAGTGGCCCAGTGAATCACCCACATTACAGAGATTCAATTTGTTTCAAAACTGAATAGCAATTTAGGATGCAACACAGTACATATACATTTGAAACGTCCATTATAACCATATCGGTTTGTATTTGTTTGTCATTGGTTTGAAGTTAGTCACATATTCTAGAAAGCTGCATTTCAAAGGAGTATTCCAATCTTAAGTCATGGTTAATTTAGCTATTTGGTTTTTTTTACTACAGATGGTTAAGAAGATGTTTACAAAATATATGCTTGAGTAGATTGCATTAGGTAGATAAAAGTGAAACTTTTCGATAATTTTCTGCAATGTCCACGTCTTTATTTTTTAACACTGCAGCTACATTTGCATTTAGCCAATAAGTTGGTAAATTTAAAACTTCAACTAACAATTGGAAAAGAACTCAATGCCCAAGAACATGTTGGTGGCCACAGCTTTTAATTTGTCATTCATTTATACTATTCTTAACTTTCTTCAAAATAAAATCTATTTTTTGATTTTTGGCATGTGATCAATGTAATCCTTCATGAATGCCATTATTTATGGAAGAATTTCAATCTTTCTTCCAACAAGTCCTTAGTAATGCATCAACATATTTCCATAAGTTTAACCAATTTGTTTTCCCAATATGTGTAACAAAATATTATGTATTGCTACTTCCGAATTTAAAAACATGTGAAGGCAACATAATGTTCAATAAACAAACTCATAAAATACATTTTGCCACAAATGGATACCAGTTTTAGAATCTGCAAATATATTTTTATTAAAATAGTTTAATAAATTTCATTTTAAATTTTGAAATAAGCACTAGCAAAAGAACTGCCATGCCTTGTTCAATCAATCCTAGCAATAAAAGGTCCTTATATTAAAATCTGATACAGTAATATTGCTCTATAGAAATCCTAGAAATAAAAGGTCCTTAAGACAATAAAATACTATACAATAATATCAATCTATAGATATCCTAGAAATAAAAAGTCCTTCTGACATTACTATCTAATACAGTAATATCAATCTAAATCTATCTTAGAAATAAAAAGTCTTTATGACATACAAATTTGATACAGTAATATTGATCTGTATCAATCTGTGAAATTAAAAGTCCTTAAGACATTAAAATCCAATACAATAATATTAATCTTAAGAAATCCTAGAAATTAAAAGTCCTTATGACATTACAATCAGATACAGTAATATTGATCTTAAGAAATCCTAGAAATAAAAAGTCCTTATGACAATAAAATCCTATACAGTAATATCAATCTATAGATATCCTAGCAATAAAAAGTCCTTCTGACATTACAATCTAATACAGTAATATTGATCTAAATCAATCATAGAAATAAAAAGTCCTAATGACATTAAAATCAGATAAAGTAATATCGATCAATAGAAATCCTAGAGGGGCCCCTAGTGGCTGAGTGGTCTAAAGCGCTTTCCGTTATGGATCACTGCCGTCTCACCTCTGTCTGCGTCGGTTCGAGTCTAAGATTCAGCTAATACAGTTATATGAGAAAGCTTGCCAGTAGCTTCTCATGGGTCGGTGGTTCTTTCTGGGGGTTTTCCCTGGTTCTTCCTCCACCAATAATACTGGCAGCCATGTATAGCCTATTGTGTGCTGAAAAATGGCGTTAAACCCTAAAAAACAAACATACAGAAATCCTGAAACAAAAAGTCCTTATGACATTAAAATTTGATACAGTAATATTGATCTTAAGAAATCCTAGAAATAAAAAGTCCTTATGACATTAAAATTTGATACAGTAATATTGATCTTAAGAAATCCTAGAAATAAAAAGTCGTTATGACATTACAATCAGATTCAGTAATATCGAACTATAGACATCCTAGAAATAAAAAGTCCTAATGATGTTAAAATCCGATACGGCAATAACAATCTATATTGTTATTATAGATATCCTAGAAATAAAAAGTCCCCAATAAAGCCGATTTTAAAGAAAATAAATATATCCATGCAAAACACATGATTTCTTCATTGACTTACCTTCTATCTGGTAGCAAATAAATTTTGCAGTATGGTTTACTGAACTTGCCTGCCTCTGTTATGGGTAGATCTATGGCAAAATAAAGACTATTTGAATAGGTCATTATAACTTATAAAGAAAACCCGCAATTATTTGTCTTTAAAAGTCTATTTGACTAGGTCATTATAACTTATGAAGAAAACCCGCAATTATTTGTCTTTAAAAGTCTATTTGACTAGGTCATTATATCTTTTTAAGACAACCTACAATTAGTTTTCTTTAAATGTATAACCCTGTACATATTGCCCAAGCCAGAGCAGTCATTATAGTATTGTGTTGTAGGGGAGATAACTCTAAACTGTGAATATTCTCCATGTTGTGATATCCATTTACATCATGACCAAGACAGAGTAGTTATTACAGTATTGTGTTCTAGGGGAGGTAAGTTAACAAACACACCTAACTGTATGCATGATCAGATTCATAATTATTTAATGATATAAAATCCTGAATCTTATGAAACAATAACATGATGCTAACATGTAATCTCACAAACTGTAACCAACGTTACTGATGAAATATGTGTAAACAGATGTATCTCATTTACAGGAACATGTTTCACTTATTAAACCTATTTTATGTTTGGAGAACTTGGCCACATTTCTAAGACCTAGTCTGCAATTAGACCACTTGGCAACATTTGTAAGACCTATTCTATATTTTGGAACCTTGGCCATACATGTATTTCTAAGACCTATTCTATATTTAGACCACTTGGCCACATTTTCAAGACATAATCAATATTGGACCACTTGGCCACATTTCTAAGACATAATCTATAATTATACCACTTGGCCACATTTATAAGACCTATTGTATATTTAGACCACTTGGCCACATTTACAAGACATATTCTATATTGGACCACTTGGCCACATTTCTAAGACATAATCTATAATTATACCACTTGGCCACATTTCTAAGACATAATCTATAATTATACCACTTGGCCACATTTATAAGACCTATTCTATATTTAGACCACTTGGCCACATTTACAAGACATATTCAATATTGGACCACTTGGCCACATTTCTAAGACATAATCTATACTTATACCATTATACCACTTGGCCACATTTATAAGACCTATTCTATATTTAGACCACTTGACCACATTTACAAGACATATTCTATATTGGACCACTTGGCCACATTTATAAGACATAATCTATACTTATACCACTTGGCCACATTTACAAGACATATTCTATATTTAGACCCCTTAGCCACATTTTAGAAGACATATTACTATATTTATACCACATGGCCACATTTATAAGACCTGTTCTATATTTAGACTACTTGGCCACATTTACAAGACATATTCAATATTTAGACCCCTTAGCCACATTTTATAAGACATATTACTATATTTATACCACATGGCCACATTTATAAGACCTGTTCTATATTTAAACCCCTTGGCCACATTTATAAGACCTATTTGGCCACATTTATTAGACCTATTATACATTTTGACCCCTTGGCCACATTTAGACTACCTAGCCACATTTATTATACCTATTCTATATTTAGATCTTATGGCCACATGTATAAAACAATTCTATACTTAGATCAGTTGCAATAATCAGAAAAACAGCCCCTAAATTTTATAGCAGTTTATTTTCTAATAACATTAGATCATTATTTTTACCATGAAGACATAACAAAGATATGTAATCTAAAACAATATAATAAACTTGTCTGTGAATAATTAAGACAAACAGCATAAATATTACATCATAGAGGATATGCTTTAAACAAAATATGTATTACATCACCAAAATCAAAACATATTACATCATTAAAGAGGAAACATTACACACATCAAACAGCATAGATATTACATCATAAAACAGTATATATATTACATAACCAAACAGTATATATATATGCTAACTCGTCAAACAATATACAGATCACATCATCAAACATATATATTACATCTCAATTTTAACACCAAGGAGAGTTCTGACCCTCAGTCTTGTACCCCTAGGGGATACACTGCAAAGAGTATAGATGTTACATCATGAAACAGTATACATGTTACATCATGAAATGGTTTACATATTACATCATAATGCAATATACATATTACATCATCAAACATTATACATATTACATAATGGAATTTTAGATGTATTACAAGATCAAAAACATTATGTGTATTATTTGATCAAACATGTGTATTACAACATCAAATAATATACATAATGCATCATCGAACAGTGTACATATTACATCATCAATCATAGTAAATCTGGACATCATATAGTAGAACCTGTCTTGAAAGACCACCCCTTCTGCCAAAAAATAATGGTCTCTCAAGACATACAGTCTCTCATAGCAGCTGTCTCTCATATATATGCATATTCCAAAATAGGTCTTTTCAGTTTCAGGTTTTGTTCTACAACCAGAGTCGTACATAAAGTTTAGACTTAATAATTGTGATGATTCCTCTTTTCACTCTCGCTTTGCTCTACATGCTAGCAAGTCTGACATTCTTTTATTGCATTGTCTTGAAATATGTTGTATATACAGTGATCCTGTAATGTGTTGTTATCAGAGGTGCGTTTAATTTTCATCATACAATACAAAGATTTGAGTTTTGTATAACTTGTGTCATGTCACACCTGCAAGGCCTGGCAAACCATAGTGAATGCTGCATTGACATGATGATGTCACACGGTTGCCATTGTAGACACCATGTCAAGTGTGTAAGCCCCTCAATTATGTGTATCAACATCATAAATTCCAAAATTTGTCCCCATGGGAGACATATAAAAAGGTCTTTCCAAAATGTAAAAGAAAAATATAATCAAAGTAATGAAGATCTAAAGAGGACATACACAGTACTGCAATATTAGCAAGCTTATGTACATTGGACACATTATTTTCTCATAATATTGAATTATGAATTAAAGCTTGTACCTTTTAGACTGCTTATGTGTTTAGATCACACCTTTTATTTTATGCTAAGCAGTGAAATACATGATTTTACATATAAAATAATATTGATTATTCACTAAATTAAAATGTTTTAATACTGTTTCACTACATGAACTACTTTGTTTGGGTCAGAACATACTTACCTCCCTTTCATTTTCTGTCTGTGAGCAACTTTCTTCTAATGTACGTCATTGTCATTTCTGGTGCCTGCAACCAAAATTAAAATGGAAAAACTGAGTACTGATGAAATTGTAGTAGAACTATTACTGTCATATGTGCCAAGTGATGATGAAAATCTTGAAGAGAAAGATTTCAAATGATACAGCCAAAACATTTATTTCAGTGTGACATATTAAATAAAGTGATTTCTGATGATGTGGATGTTTTCATGGAAGAATAGGCAAATATCAACACAAAGAAGAAAACTAAAGCTGACTTGAAATTGTTCATGGTTTTTCTTCAGAGTGAACGTGAACAAAGATTTCCAGAGATTATCCAACCAGCAGATCTAAACCAGCACATTTCTCACTTCATCTTATCTGTCAGGAGGTGATGAATTTGAACCATCATCTCTTAGACTCAGAGGTATGATATACAAAGTCATATGGTGTTTCCATAATAAATGACATTCAATTTGACAAGAGTAGATATGTTCTAAAAAATAAAGCTGAAGGATCTAAAAAAAGTTTTGGAAAAAGCAACAAACTGAGGGCATCAGACCCAATTTCTGACCAGAACCTACAGAAGATGTACGAGGCCAAGATCCTGGGTGCTGACAATCCAACTGATCTTATAATTATTCAATGTGGCTCATCTGTGCCATGTACTTTGGAATGCGAACAGGAAAGGAAGCACACAGCCAGCAGTGGGGTGACATCTTGCAAGTAGATAAACAGCAATCAGGAGTATATTGTGTATAATAATGAAAGATAGACAAAAACAAGAACCTGTGTGAATGAAAGTACATGTAATATAAAGTAATGAATGTTATGGATCCTTGCAAATATGTTTAATAATGTTAAAACATAAAATTTCCTTGAATAAATGCATGATGTAAAAAGAATGAATGTCATACATTTCTGGAAATTTGCTTAGTGTATTAAGTAAGCCAGTATGAAAAGTTTTACCTGCTAGAGAACAAAAATAACCTTCTTTCTTGATGAAACAAGAAGTGTCAAAACTCACTGCCAGTGCTGCACATTAAACACTATGCTGGTTTTTGAGTTCCTGGTATACTTCAAATCAAATAGCAAAGTACCCCAAAAAACTCAAGTTAGCAAGCATAAGTTTCAGTTCATTATCCTTGTAAAAGTTAAACGAGTCGAAGAGATCTGAAAAGAAAATAATGCAACATCCTTGAATCAAGTATTTAATTTATTTTTAAGAGAAATGATTTTACATGTGTACAAGTGAATACAATCTAATGAAGTAATTCCTTCTATTTTTTATATTAGCAAAACCAGGAGCATATGCTATACCGGATATTCCATACAAATACCCTGTAGGTCTTTACAAACTTTATAGAAACAAGTGTCCTGTAGATATGTCCTGAATCCAATTGGCGAATGAACCTTTATTTTCACCATTACGGTCACAAATCCCTCGCTATCAAAATTGATCTGACGGAAGTAGTCCATTTTACCAGTTTCTACTCTGCAGTAAATATCCGTTAGTGTCTAATAATTGTACCGAACACAGCGCAGAATCTGTGTTTTTAAAGTTACCGGGTTCAGCAACAGTCGTAAAGGTATCACGGTACCAATTGTTTTTCTATAGACCTCAATGCTAATGTTTTGTGAAATAAATATACTTTCTATCCTACTTCAGGATGCATGTCACACACTGTCATAGAGAACAATGTTAGATTGTCAATTTAACAATAACAAAACCAGGTACTCCATTGCATTTAAGAGAGATAATTCTGCTGGAACTAGACAGTGGTATGAGTTATCTAGTCACAACATACTTATTTTCAGTCATGTGTATCACATTTTCAAAAAATCATAAAAAATACAAAATATGATCTATATAGGAATTAGCATAAATTCACATGTTGCCAAGAGGCTAAACTTTTTTTTTTTTTAAGCCTAACAGAAAGTACAACTTATAAATAATCCACCAATCATAGCTAGTGTTGTTGTTTATTTCTGAATTCACCTACACGTTAGGCTCCACCCACCTGGACTTGCGCAACTGGTACCGTTATACCTATAGCAAACCTTAATTTCTCCAATAATCTGTGAAATAGCTCGGGACTATATAAGTAACAGATGTATTTAGTCTCGCTTGTCAAAAACACCCTACACCTTAAGCTTCACCCACCTGAACTTGCGCAATTGGTACCGTTATACCTAAATATTTGAAGTGTGATGACGTCATCAACCGTTATTTCTACTATCTGAACTTTGACTACATATTTCTGTTCTGGAAATTTAAATAAAATTATAAAATGATACAATCTGAAATAAAAAGCAAGATAAACATTTTATCTTGAGAAATTACTTTCATGATTGTTAATCAGTATATTTACTACAGGGTAGAAACTGGTAGAATATATATATTCATGAAATTAAATGGGAACATATTTTTCTGAAAATCCACAAAAAATGCATTTTAAGAATTGCCCTCCTCCCCCCCCCCCCCCTCATTCAATGTCCTGAAATCCTGTCAAACTACATCACAGGTTCAGTTTAGACGTAATTTTTATCTTTCTTGGATGCATCTCTATTAACATATAGCTTGATTTACTTGCAAAAACTGGTATTTCAATTTTCACGTCCTATATCTACTGTAAGCTATGAACACCTGCATGTACATACCACTTATATACATGTATTTATACTGTTTACACTTTACACTTTCAATTAATAGTGTTTGGAAACACCTCATCCAGAAGCTCAGTGATGATGGAATTAAAGCGATTCAAATAGTTCAAATATCAGGACACAAAAACATCAACTCATTAAATAACTAAAGTAACAAACATTTTGTATAACGTACCTGCATTATCGTGTCTTCCAGCCTGCCTAGACCAACAAATTGTTCTTCGTTTTTTTTCAACAGCCTGCCATACGTGAAATAGGCCTATCAATGGCTCCTCTACAATGTCAATCAATTCGTGGTTAGGAATTGCCTGGTATTCTTACAAATGCAGTTATTCAAGGTGACGTCCATATACACATTCAGCAAAGAAGCTAATGGTACTAACAGCTGCCTCGTTTGACATTCAGCATTATGATGTCATATATTGGATCTGTTTTTCATCCAACTAGTATCATCATTATCATGGATAAGATTAATAATACATGGGATCTGTAAATATTAATCAGATCAACTTCCATTTCATCGACTGAAATTGTTACATTTTAGGATTCCATTTTACTGATTTGACTTTGATCAGCCATGAGAAATATGGAACTCTAAGGAATTTAATAATTTGAAACATCCACACTTGTACTTAATTTTTCATGTCTGTAATCAAACAACAATCATCATTAATGCAGATGACATCAATGATGAGTGGCATCCATACATATGAATGGATTGATCATGATTGGCTACTATGATTTTCATCAGACCTGCAATATAGGTCTATTATTATGTTTGCCATATTGCACTTTTCAGTGACTGGTCAAATGATGGATATATATTCCATAATTTAGCCTCTGTTAATTTCAGAGTCAAGTAAATCAGAAGGAATATGTATATGAGTACTGCATTATGTCATAGAAGGTAGATCAGTATATTTGTTAGTTTTTTAATTAGTGTTTTAAGTTCATGTTAATAGTATATTCATGCAAAATTATGGAATGTGTATCGGTGGTTTTACATCATCAATACATCATGCTTCATTGCATTTGGATAACTTAAGCATTATGTGTTAATTGTTTCAAACACTTCTAATGGCAGGGTACTGAACACTCTAATTATAGGGTTAGCAACACGTGTAATATCAGGATAATGAACACTTCTAATGGCAGAGTAATGAAGATTTTTAATGCAGGGAAACGAAAATTTATAATGGCAGTGTAATGAACATTTATAATGGCAGAGCAATGAACACTTCTAATGGCAGGGTAAAGAACACTTATAATGGCCGTGTAAGGAACACTTATAATGGCAGCGTAAGGAACACTTATAATGGCAGTGTAAAGAACACTTATAATGGCAGAGTAAGGAACACTTATAATGGCAGTGTAAAGAACACTTATAATGGCAGAGTAAGGAACACTTATAATGGCAGCGTAAGGAACACTTATAATGGCAGTGTAAGGAACACTTATAATGGCAGTGTAAAGAACACTTATAATGGCAGAGTAAGGAACACTTATAATGGCAGAGTAAGGAACACTTATAATGGCAGCGTAAGGAACACTTATAATGGCAGTGTAAAGAACACTTATAATGGCAGAGTAAGGAACACTTATAATGGCAGTGTAAAGAACACTTATAATGGCAGAGTAAGGAACACTTATAATGGCAGCGTAAGGAACACTTATAATGGCAGTGTAAGGAACACTTATAATGGCAGTGTAAAGAACACTTATAATGGCAGCGTAAGGAACACTTATAATGGCAGTGTAAAGAACACTTATAATGGCAGAATAAGGAAGACTTATAATGGCAGAGTAAGGAACACTTATAATGGCAGTGTAAAGAACACTTATAATGGCAGAGTAAGGAACACTTATAATGGCAGCGTAAGGAACACTTATAATGGCAGTGTAAAGAACACTTATAATTGCATGTTAAAGATCACTTCTAATTACAGGATTCCCATTACAGAATAATGAACACTTATAATAGCAGGATAATGAACGGCATGGTAATGCATAATGTAAGTATAGGGTATTTACCACTTGTAATGGCAGTGTAAAGAACACTTATAATGGCAGTGTAAAGAACACTTATAATGGCAGAGTAAGGAACACTTATAATGGCAGTGTAAAGAACACTTATAATGGCCGTGTAAGGAACACTTATAATGGCAGCGTAAGGAACACTTATAATGGCAGTGTAAAGAACACTTATAATGGCAGAGTAAGGAACACTTATAATGGCAGTGTAAAGAACACTTATAATGGCAGAGTAAGGAACACTTATAATGGCAGCGTAAGGAACACTTATAATGGCAGTGTAAGGAACACTTATAATGGCAGTGTAAAGAACACTTATAATGGCAGCGTAAGGAACACTTATAATGGCAGAGTAAGGAACACTTATAATGGCAGCGTAAGGAACACTTATAATGGCAGTGTAAGGAACACTTATAATGGCAGTGTAAAGAACACTTATAATGGCAGTGTAAAGAACACTTATAATGGCAGAGTAAGGAACACTTATAATGGCAGTGTAAAGAACACTTATAATGGCAGAGTAAGGAACACTTATAATGGCAGCGTAAGGAACACTTATAATGGCAGTGTAAGGAACACTTATAATGGCAGAGTAAGGAACACTTATAATGGCAGTGTAAAGAACACTTATAATGGCAGAGTAAGGAACACTTATAATGGCAGCGTAAGGAACACTTATAATGGCAGTGTAAGGAACACTTATAATGGCAGTGTAAAGAACACTTATAATGGCAGAGTAAGGAACACTTATAATGGCAGAGTAAGGAACACTTATAATGGCAGGGTAAAGAACATTTATAATTGCATGTTAAAGATCACTTCTAATTACAGGATTCCCATTACAGAATAATGAACACTTATAATAGCAGGATAATGAACATTTATATCGGCATGGTAATGCATAATGTAAGTATAGGGTATTTACCACTTGTAATGGCTTGGTAACATATTTGCTGTGAAAATGATGCATCATGGAGCTGTACATCATCTTATTTAACATGGCCTGTACTGACATTATATTTTGATATATGTTTCATCATGCAAGCCAAAATGGCTTGTACAGACATGATATTTTGCAATGTGTTACATCACTGCACACACCATTTTCTGTACAGACCAGATATGCGCAATGGGTTAGATCATCTCACACACCATGACCTTTGCAGACATGATATTTGCATTGTGATACATCATCTCACACACTGTAACCAAAAGGTTGGAAATTATCATCCATTCTGATGAGGCATAATAATAATAATAATAATAATAAAAATAATAATAAAAATAATAATAATAATAATAATATTTGCATTGTGATACATCATCTCACACACTGTAACCTATAGGTTGGAAATTGTCTTCCCCTCGGATGAGGCACGACATAATAATAATAATAATAATAATAATAATAATAATAATAATAATAATAATAACAATAATATTAATATTAATAACAATAATAATAATAGCAATAATACTAATAATACTACTACTTAAGAATGATGATGATCATAGAGCTATCATCATCTAATTTAACATGGCCTGTGCAAACATGATATTTGCATTGCGATACATCATTTCACACACTTTAACCTATAGGTTGGAAATTGTCATGCACTCTGATTAATGATAATAATGATAATAATAATAATAACAACAACAACAATAACAACAACAACAATAATAATAATAATAATAATAATAATAACAACAACAACTACACAACAATAATAATACCAATAATAATAATATCATTAATAATAATAATAATAATAATAATAATAATAATGATAATAATAATAATAATAATAATAATAATAATATAATACTGATAATAACAACAATATTAAGAAAAATATTAATCACAGTACTAATACTAATACTTTTAAATATAATACATTAAAACAAATATAATATAAATTTTGTTAATATTTCATAATTAAAGAACATGTTTTGTTTATTACTCTTCTTTCCTAGCGATATTGGCATATTTCCTAAAGTGAAAATTAATATGGCATAGACACGCTTCACATAATAAAGAAATAGTGTTGTTGGTTGATTGTATTTGGAACCTGCTGAAAAAGTAGGTTGTACTTTACAATACAATTTGAAAAACCTGTTGGTGTGTCCTTTCAGCCTTACAATGTTTTGGAAGCAAATGTATATGACATTCATCCTGGTCATTTTGTTAGGTATTTGGTTTCTCTACATGGTTCTAAGACACAATGAAATGTTCATATTTTAGTATCAGTCTAGTGAAACCACCTTCAGCGTTCAGCACATAAAATTGGACAGGAATAATGATATAAGTAATTTAATGAAATTACTAAAGCGCTAATTGACTGGATTAAGAATATTCCCCGATTATTGTGAATCCATTCAAAGACATGAGTGTAGTAACATTTATTTGGTTTGTTATCCTTAATTGTTGTACATGGCTGAACAGAATGCATGGATCTGGTTGCCTACTATATAGTAAGTATTATTCAAAGTCCCTCATCTCATCTGTATTATAGTGTGGTTGTCTACTTCACACTCACGGTCAAAGATCTACTTATTATTCGTCAAAGTACATGTCATATAGTATGCTTGTCTACCTTGATGTCAAGGTCAAAGATCAATGTAATGTTCCCTATCATACATGGAATATAGTTGTCTCCCTTGTAGTTAAGATCCAAGATAAAATTATTATTCTTCATCGTGCATGGTATCACGGTACCAATTGTTGTTTCAAATAACTAAATGCTAAAGTTTTGTGAAATAAATATACTTTCTGTCCTACTTCAGCATTCATGTCATACACGTTGACAGAAAACAATTTTAGATTGTCAATTTGACAAGGACATAACCAGGTACTACATTGCATATAAGAGAGATAAATCTGCTGGAACTAGACAGGGGTAATGGTTATCTAGTTACAACATACCCATCATCACCCATAACTTGGATCTTCATGTTGGTATTACGGGAAAGGACTCGTCCCAATGATTCGGATGCCTCTGGAGTTGCTCACGGCATTTTGCCATGGACAGTCTTAAGTGCAAACAGCTCATATTAATTCCATTGCAAAGGTGACGCTTGCCGAGAAGTGACTCCTAAACAGCGCGTCTGGGACAGAAACAAGACGACATCACCATAAATTATGACACTGGGCTAAGTTATTCTACTCTTGTTAACAAGAGGTACATTAAACTGGAAGACCACGCATCGGACGTTATAAATGCCCAATGCGTATACTGTACGTTCGAATTGCTGACAGTCACCATCATTATTCTCAACTTCCGAACTTCAAAGAATAATCGAACTCCGCATGTTTGTCAGGATTTTAAAAAAAAAAAATGTCAACTTGTGTTATGGCTATTTCTTACCAAATTCAATCCAAAGACCTGGACACCAGCACCAATAAATATTAGTAAACTAGGTCCATGGATTGCCGGGCAAGGTTGATACTGGTTGAATCTATGAACCCAAAAGTTGGTAACTTGCTGCCAATAGAGATGATGAAGCTGCGGCAGTAAGGCGCAACTCTGACGCAGTTACGGCAACGCACCAATGAGAAAGAGAAAATAAATTTGGATGTTGAAGTAAAGTTTGTCTGCAAGAAAGTAATATTGTACACACACGAGGAATTGCAGTGGAAACTTCTAGTCAATCGTCTTACCTAAGGCGAAGCAGCATGAACGTGTTTCGAGAGGACACATGAGAATATCAAAGAAGCATGTACATCTAGCGAAAGGATTCGACTTGAAAAGGGCGCGGGTTGTCGGTTTCGTCTTTAGTACGACAAGAATCAGAGAATAGCGCTGAAGTCCGATAACCGGCCCATTCTTCTGCATAGAGGAACTCTCATCGATGAACTGTTCCGAAGTTTCCCGATGGACTTCATCAAATTAATGATATAGTCAATAAACGGAATCGGTATCAATCACGCTACATGCTACCCAGAGGCTGTCACGCTGCTTAATATCGACTTGGAGACTGTCACTGAGGCTCTGCTTCGAATTTGGTTATTAGTAGGAATACCTGTTGATAAGTAAACTGATGTTAGATGTGAATCAGCTGATGTCATTTAAAAATTTTACTACAACTCCATAGCGTCCCCTGTGCAATGCATTTGACAAGTGCTTCAATGGGATCATAAAGAACACGATCCCCAGCAAACATATGACGTTGAATAGACGTTGAAAAGACGCTGTACCATGACGTTGAATAACCGTTGAATTTTGGTTGTAAATGAAAGTTTTTAGACGTCATTTTATGACGTTGATTCAACGTCATGTTACAAACCAAAATTCAACCCTTTTTCAACCAAAATCCAACCATTCTACAACCACTTTGCAACCAAAATTCAACCACTTTGCAACCAAAATACAACTGGTGTGCAACTCAAATACAGACTGTGCAAATATTAGTTTCAAATATTTGCACTGGTATATTCAAACCTGTTCCTTTGAATTGACAAAACAAAGATAAAATTTCCATTCAAAATAAATTTATTCTATAAGCAAACACGTACATAATACAAGTCAAAGGATAGTATAATTGTCAAATATAATATTCTTATGCTCTGAAAGAAACATGTTAGCAAGGCAAGAAACAGCAATCATTTTTATCTGGAGGATCTTCCCTTACCAAAGTTACCATAAGCTGCGTCACGGGAAAAGGGACCTCAAGACCACAAGAAACCCATCGTTAAATTGTTGCTCGTGAAAATATTTTTAGGTTTATACCTTATTTGTTTTAAGAAGAAAGTGAAGATAAGATAAGATAAAATGATACATTTTTGGAAAGGTATTTCAAAGCTGTATACATATATAATAAAAATGATTATTTATCTAATGGCTAGAAAAAGATATAGCTATTTAAAGAAAAATAATATTTTTCCAATCTCCAATTTTTGAAAAAGGCTTACAGCTACAGGTACCCCCCTACACCCAAATTTTTTACTGCGTTTTATACACCTTTCCCAACTTGAGGGAACCCTGTCTCAGATTTTTGATATAGGTCTTTATTTATTTTTATGACAATTTAGGAGGGTATTCCCCTGTCACTTCACATAAAATAGGCAATAAAATTAAACTAAAGACATATATAAAAAATCCTCAAGTAGGGAATCAATGGTGTATAAAATGCAGTAAAATTTTTGTGTGTAGGTTGTTTCCCGAAGCAGTTAGCTTTTTTTTAAATTAGAAGTTGGGAAATAATATGTTTCTATAATGACCTACAGTCTTCGAAATTAGCATTTTCAATTTACCCGCCTGAAAATTGGTATATACATGGAAATCATATGAATAAAGAAGATAAAATGTCTATTTTTATTTGAAGTTTCATGCAGTAAAATCCCTTTAGTATTGTTAGAGTTATTCAAGGAAACTGTATTTTGTAAAGGGAGGTAATTTGATAATATTGGAGGTAATATTGGAGGTAAGGCTCTTCCAGATAGTGGGTGTATCATGTCATATTATGATAGGATGAATCATTTCAAAATCCCTTGATAATTGCAAAAAGTAATGAAACCTAGAGCAAATTGTAAGTTTAAGTCACAAATGACGCTTTCAACAAAGACCATGTCAAGCAAGATATTCATCAGCATTTACATAGATCTATATACATCTATATACAAGCTTCACAACTAACATCTGCAATTAATCAGTATTTGTATTTTTTCTTGCGAAAGTATATAAGTCCCTTAATTCTCAAAACCAGTGCTCTGTAAATTAATTGCACTGTTTAATATAAAGCAAGTCCATGATTGTATGTCATCAGAATAAGATTTAGTCCCTCTGGCCGTCTCTAGATTTTCTTCCAGCCCCACCTCGTCTGTCCGGGGCATACTTGAGGACAGACGCAACAGCTAGCTTTACTTCTTGCTCTGATGCTGTCGGATTGGATTTCATGGTACTAGCTGAAAAGGCTCAAAACGAAAGAAACTACTTTATGCCATATTGGATATATTACGGGTCACAATTGTTAATTTGTTTTGAATGTTGAGAGATCATGGTGTTAACCTCAAAGAATACCTGAAATACTTGAAAAACAATTACTTGAACAACATTTCTATTTAAAAAATAAATGGCCTTACAATATGAATAAAATCTAAAATGTTACTAAAATACAAAACAATAAGTAACACAAGAGTGATGCACTGTGATTTGACACCAAGGTAGAACCACCAACCTTCTATAAGCGACTAAAAGCCAGCAGGAACCGAATGGCTTCCCACTTGAAGGATTGCAAGCCCAGAGTGAGGTTTGAACCTGCAGTAGTAAGGGGCAAGTGATCTCAATTCAGAGACTTTTAACCACAAGGTATGCTGGGGGCATTGTATGCTTTGGTCAGCATAAAAAATAATCACTGAATAGGTAATAACATTACAGAAATAAAGAGAATCTACTTACCTTGAACAACATCAAATAAGGCAGTCGACTTAAACGCCCGCTTCCCATTGTTCCCATTCATATTGAAACCTCACATCACTTCGTTTGTCATCAACCTGAAAACAGTTGCAACAATCGATTTAGTATAAATATGTGGAATAACTTGCTTGATGACAATTTTACGTCTTGTCTAAATTGTGTGGTGTTATAACAGGATGGAAAGTGTGTGTTTGATAACAGAGCACAATAATTATTTATCTATACAAGCAGAAACCGTCAAAAATAATCTTTATGAACCCAAACCACCAACATGATAACATCTATTATTTATAAAAAATAGTCATGTCATAAACAAAATATAATGTTCATACTTACTTGAGCAGACTCCTTTTTACTGTATCTCTTACAGAGGCACCACCAACCTTGGACATTGTTTGAACCTGTTATATTAAGTTGAAATAGAAAAATTTGATTTTTATCCAGTGTGTCTATGTCATTTTTAGATGTTACACAAACACGGCAGAATCAGAAATGAGGATATATAAAACAATTTTCTAGCGTCCAAGTATAATAAATATCATACATTAGACATCTACAATTTTGAAAATCGAGCGTCAGTCAATTTATACAAGTTTTTCAAACGAAGTAATACATATGAAAAACATACCATCGACTTTCTTTTTTCTACATCTCTCAATGACTGCTCAATGTCATGAACATCATCAATACTTTCCGCCCTTGTTACTTCATGGTCATCTCCAATTGACGTCGTACTGCACCTGCTCTGGACCTTCTCACTTAGTTCCCTAACTAGGGATCTTACGTCCGTCAGCATGAACATGACTCTTTTCTGAAATTCTATACAAATAGAAGTACTAGCTATCAGTATGGGACGGTAATTAATAACTTAATCATATAAAGCATCTTATATTAATTCAGCTTACATGACAACCAAAATAGCTGGTTTATTTTGTGTAACACATCCTTTACTCCAGGAGTAAATAGCTATAGCTACAGATACTATTCAGTATGATTCATGGCAATCTGAATCAGTCTGGAGTTTTCCATATGGTAGTCATGAATAGGCATTTATTACATGCCTAATTTTTTTCCCATTGACTTACATTACAAGTGAGTGTGCGATCAATTCCTATATCAGCACTGTAAACCGATTACATACGGTGGGTAAATGGACCTGCATATTGCACATGATTGTGTACACGTCGATTTTATACGTTGTCAAAACAAGTTATGACGTTTCATTCGTGGAAAATGTTATTGCGATCCGAAGTTAATGTATATGGAGAAATATGCACTCTTCTTCCGCGGAAATATATTTAACTTCTTACGGTCGTGCAATATTTTCGCTTAAGAATGTGCAATATTTTCGCTTACGAATTTGTGCATATTACTCCATATATGTTCAATAACCTATTAATATGTTACTGTAGCTGTACAAATTAGTATTTAAATATGTATATATCAGTCACAATTTTACATTAAAAAAAAAACGCACTTACTGGCTGTTGGCATTGGATAAGCACCATCACTTGTTGTGGTGCTCGCTGCAGTACGTGTGTTTGTTGTGGTGCTCGCTGCAGTACGTGCGTTTGTTGTGGTGCTTGCTGCAGTACGTGCGTTTAAGGTCAAAGATGGCCTTTTATCTTTTCTGCCAGAGGTAAAGTTGAGAGAATGTGATCTGGACCGGCGTGAATTCTCCCTAGACCTGGAAACACTTCTCTGGATTAATGGTGATCCAGATCTATATGAGCGGTCTCTAGATGGTCGGTAGCTGCCTGAAGACCTGCTTCTGTTTGGTGATGGTCGGTGGCTGCTGGAAGACCTGCTTCTGTTTGGTGATGGTCGGGTGGCTGCTGGAAGACCTGCTTCTGTTTGGTGATGGTCGGTGGCTGCCTGAAGACCTGCTTCTGTTTGGTGATGGTCGGTGGCTGCTGGAAGACCTGCTTCTGTTTGGTGATGGTCGGTGGCTGCTGGAAGACCTGCTTCTGTTTGGTGATGGTCGGTGGCTGCTGGAAGACCTGCTTCTGTTTGGTGATGGTCGGTGGCTGCTGGAAGACCTGCTTCTGTTTGGAGTTTGCATCTCTGGACAATGGGGGTCCGAGTTTCCAGCAACCACCTTTTTTGGTGGAATGGGTAAACACGGATTTTCCCCTACAGAAGAATAAATCAACTCTTATTTAATGTATACTTGTAGGAAACTAATGCACTTTTAACAAGAGCACCGAATACTTTACAGAGTTGTCGTCATCACATTCTTCAAGTGTATATTAAGGTTCAAATTGAAAGCTTTGATAGTGCTTGAGAAATTGGCAATTTTAGTAAATCAAACCGACGCACACGCGCACGACAGAGTGACGACAATAACTTGACTTTTTTTGAAAAGTTAAGTTAAGAATGCATTTCCTTAAGAATGTTTTAAAATAGCTGACATAACAAAAGTATTTTTTTACCTTGAAAGAAATGCATTCATTTATTCACTTTGTTGGGATTAACACCGCATTAAAACATATTTATTCAATCCATATTAGCAACTTTTTCAGCTTCCTAGGTGGAGGAAGATCAAGGTGCAGGGAGCTGAAAGATTTCAACGCCCAATAGGAGAATCAAACCTTCAGTGGTGAGGGGAAAGTTGTTTGAGGTCAGCGACCGTGTCATGGAGGACCCTTTATTAAATGTCTCACATAGTTATAAATTTTAAAGTTCTTAAGTGTTAATAAGAACTAACAGCTACTTACCCGTAGTCTTTTCACTTGTCTTTTTTGTTTCACTTTTCTTCGACTCACTGGACGTCATCTCATCAATGTGTCCTGTGTTTTCATCTGCAATAAAAAAATAACTAGGTTTTTGCTATTTGTCAATCAGTGTTCCGCTGAGACATGACTGGCATGTAATGTGCTCCGACCCGGGATTGAACCAAAGACGTATGGGTAAGGAATCAAGAGCCCTAACCACTTAGCTACAGATGCACATTTTAAACTCAAAATATTGTATAATACTAAAGTTCTGATTAAGCCAGTGCTAGCGTGTGAGAGTGCCGATATTGCTTCGTTACCACTCATGAATTATGTACTACGAATAAACCCAATCAAACTGGATCTGCTGTTACTTAAGATCTTCTTATAGTCTATAATCATACATGGGCCCCGTAACATGGTACTGGCACTGACGATAAACTGACTGCAACAGCTTTTCACATTCTTAATATCAGTTAGCAACCTTCATATTATCATAAAGAACGAACTGGATATACCCGGTACCAGTTCTTTAGAAAAATTGTACCTGTAACAAAATCATGAAACGCCTTTTTCTTTGGCCTTCTTCTCAAGGCTACCTCCTCCTCATCGTCAGACTCCACAGTTGTTGTGTCGTCGTACTGTTCACATTCTAGTCTTTTTTCTAGTTTTAAGAACAAATTAATTATAAATAATATTAAAATATAGAAGAAAATATACAGTATAACTTAAATCTTTAGTCTGATATTAGCGATAATAGTTATTACGGTAAAATAGCAATTATAAGATGAGTAACATTTAATACGAGGTTTAGGTAACCGTAATAAAAGTTGAAAAGAAAAACAATGTAATAATTTAAATTATTGTATTTAGTTAGGACGTTTTCAGACTGACTTATTCAGACAAATGTATTTATGTTTGTTAACACAGGTGACTGCTAACGACCTGTGGTCAAATGCAACTGTCATGATGATTTGATTAGTCATAAATTTGTAACATTCATTTGATTCCTATGGCAGGAGTTGTTACAAAAAAATAAAACGCATCATTTACCAAATCTTTTCTTTATCTTAACTAGCTTAAACATCCTCCAGTTTGCGGACGGCTTCAATTGATTATTCAGTGCATTCTCAGCACTTATACCGGGTGGCCAAAACACGTAATCATCCTTGACCCAGTTTTGGGGTATGGTTCCCTCCATGTCTCGAACTCCCTCCTTCCATACCGCTTTGACCCACATTCTGTAAAAAATATTCCAAAAATGTTGTTTTAAATGACGTCTATTTTAAACATCGGCTGACATTAATTAGCACATTTACAGAAGTAGAAAATATAGTACCTTAGTTTGCAAAACAGCTTGAACCAGACCAGATGCCAAGTTTCTAATTTGATTCTCTATAAGCATGCAAAGTTTAAGAAAATTTGCCGTTCTAGTACAATTTTTTCTTCTTTGTCTTTTTTTGGTTGCATGGGTTAAACGTCGCACCGAACTATATTTAGTTAGTGCATTTGGCCACTTTCCAGCTCTCCTGGTTGAGGAAGACCCCAGCTAGGTGTCCCTTCGAGCATATTTCATCACGAGCGGGAACCCGGGTAGAACAACTGACCTTCCGTAAGCCAGCTGGATGGCTTCCTTACATGAAAGTTTGACGCCCCGAACGAGGATCGAACCAAAATCAGTGAGGGGCAAGTGGTCTGAAGTCAGCCACCTTAACAACTCGGCCATTTGGCTGCATGTTGACAACTACCCAAAACATCTTTTATTAAGGATTGAGAAGAAAAGCATGCATACTTATAGTTTTGTTGAATTACAATACAAACATGCAAATTGCAATAGGCGTGTTGGCTCCATGCATTTTATATCAAGCAAAATAAGTTGTGTTCTACTCTGAATTAGGTAGATCAATGAAACAAATTATTCTAATTAAATAACTCTCTTGCTGCATAGGTCATGTTCTTAAATTTCTATCTTACCTTACTTTTCCAAACTATGCAACAGAGGTACAAGGACATTTCCTCCTTCGACGGGTAGACAAACTGTTTTTTTGTAGAGGTCTGTCTTCTCCACAAGTTTTCTCTTCATTCTGCATTGTCTTTTCACGAAAATGATGTTGATCAATTTAGACTCACAAGGAACAGTGAAGTAATTCTCGGCCTTATCTTGATGCAGGACATCACAAACCAATTTTCCATCCTGTCGCTTCTCCTTAACGAACGCGTAACATTCGTTACGCAGAAGAAAATAACTATTTCTTTGTTTTGTTGAAATGTGTGTAAACATGGGCTGCATTTCTAAATTGGAAGTTTCCGATATTTCTTTTTCTGTTAGTCTTTTAGCAACCTGAACTATTGGATTTTTGGCATTCCTTACCAATTGCTTGAATGAATGCAGATGATTTTCGTATGGAAATGCACTGATCTCATTTAATGAACTGTTAAAGTTACGGGCATCATCTGCTAAGTGTACAAGATTATGCACATTGTAGCTTAAAAATTTATCTGTATATAATTCTTTACTTTTGTTTACAAAGTATCTTAATAGACCCTCTGCATAGTCCATGTAGGCTGATCTTTTATTAAAATCTGATTCCAGTAAAATGGAAATTGCAACGGCCAAAGTGACAAAATGGTCATACATTTCTTTTGACAGAACTTTCTTTAAAACAATGGGACCTGTATACAGCAAAAACTGTCTTAATTCTGTTGCTTTCCAGAGTTCTAATTCAAATAGTGTTCTTGGCTGACGAGCAAATTCTGTTGGCATTTTTCCGGTGTAACGCAACAAATGTTCTGATATTTGACTAGTTTGTGTATGTGATAACTTGCACGCACTTGGACCTTGACGAAGAAACCAGAGTAACCTCTTTACTACCCCAAGGCATACCAAAGGCATATAGTCCAAGCTGAAACTTTTTACGCAGGACAAATTAAAGTCTACTAACGGGGTTGGTCCTAACTGTTGATCTGTATACACTCTAGCATTAAAGTTTTCATCAGTTCGGAGCTGACAGTCTTCATTTGACTGACAAAAATGACTGTTGTCTTTCCAATACCCTCTTAGAGTACACCTCTCACAGGAATAATATCCAGTATGACCTTTAATGTTCTTCAAGAATGCCCTTGCAGGTGCATCGCATATAAATGCATTGACAGTAATAAGATAATGTTTGTCCTCGAAATTAATTCCGTTTAGTTTCAATTCAGACAGTTCCCTTAGAAAGTCAGACAGATATTCAGGGAGTGAACTAGGCTTAGAATTTCCATAGAATAATGCCACTATGAATGGTCTGTAAGTTCCGAAGCTACACAGAATAGGTCAAAATTGAGTCCCAGACGATTTGAACAATGGCACACCGTCAATAATAAAGTTTAAGCTGATATTTCCCACAACACCATCAGTTTTAAGAATTTTTTCTACCCCACTTCTTATTCCAAAATAAACATATTTTCCACCACATCTATCTTCACATTCAACATTTTTAGGGGTTTTCAATAATGATCTTGCATCTTTTGGGAGTTCTTCATGTCCTTCATCTCTTAATATCTTCAGGATTTCATCAACACTAGATTTTCGCATATTGTTCTTTGTTGCCCAAGAAGCGATCTTTTCCCGAAAAGATTTCTCATCCTCCCTTTCTGACATACCGGATGCAGAATCAGAAGATTCAACGGTATCGCTAAAACCAAAATCAACGTCACCATTATCGGAGGAATCTGAATCAGTAGTCACTGCATGATTATCTGAGGAGTGTGATGTACTTTCCCTTTCAGTATCTCTTCTTTCCTCTTCCTGAACATCAGGTGCTTCATCCTCACTGCTGCTGCTTTCAAGTGCAATTGCTGCTGCCTCAGCATAACATTTTCGCCAACGTCTCAAATAAGCCATTTTTCTAAATTTAAAATGAACAAGCAAATTCGTTGAATTGATATCCCCCGCCAAAAAAATATTGTTTATTGATGGGTGCAGAACTAATGGAAAAGTGCATTTGAAGGGCTGTGCCTTTTCTCACTAGTAGAGATCTATACACCTATTAAGTTTCATGTTGAAATCTATTATAGTTTCTGAGATATAGCCCTGACAATTTACAACATACAAAAGGAACAAAGGGCAATAACTCTAAACTAGAAAAGTGTACGGTTAAGGTTCTTGCACTTTGCACTTCTCCTCAGCAAGATCACCCATGAAGTGCGAAAGAGCTTGGGATGAATGGGCATTTTTGACGACAGTTTCTTCCGATACATAATCTTTAATTTCTACCCAAAACACCACGGGGGAAAAGGGTTTGGGACAACTGTTGTAGACAAATTTAAGATTTTCTCAAGAAATGGTCATTAATCAACGAGAAAATCGACTTGAAAAAGTGAACTTGACAGCAAGAAGCCGAAGCCGTTCGAAATTGTGAATGGGTACGGTTAGCGGTACCAGTTATATAAGGAAAACAATCGCTGTCATTACCTGAAATCGTAGTTTAATGTTGTTTCTTTTTTGTTAATTGGAATTTCTCTTCTCAAACCGCCTTTCGAACCGAGCTCGCAAATTTAAATGGCCGACTGGGAGTTTCGCAGCATTAAAAATTGTATGTTTTTGTAGAAAATAAGCTATAAAACAGCAATTAAATGTAAATGGCAGAAAGATAATTTAAATCCTATTCATTCAAGATTATATTATAGTCAAATGGGGTATAAAACAATCACTTAAAAAAAATTCGAATATTACGTAAAGCGACACCTATCGGTAATATTAAAACTAGAACGCAAGGGACACAATCATGACAGATCTTGTTGCGCTATTTTTAGAACTCCCTACGAAGTTTCCGGGTTTAGGAGAGAGTTTAAAATACATTTTGGCACTTGATGAAATGATTCTAGACATTTCTTCAACATAGTTATTTTATGACCAAAATACAACGTCGTATAGACGTCTTTTTCCGACGTTGTTTAAACGTCGCCATTCTAACGTTGAATCAACGTTGTATTTTAGTTGCCGACGTCGCGACCGAAATTCAACCAATATTCGACATCTATTCAACGTCGGGTGTTTGCTGGGTCAAGACAATTATATGAACGACATCCTATTCGCATATCGGGAGGTGCCGCAAGCTAGTTTGGAAGTTTTCCAATTCGAGAGAACTGTACATGGTCAACTAGCTGTTCTGAACCGGTTGTAGACTGATTACCATGCTGTTGAACATGAAAGCATTAACTTCCAGTTCGTCTCCGAATTAGGTTACACACTGGTGAAACTTTTTACTGTGGCACTGATGTATCACGACAGGAGAGGTAAACCACGCCAATACTAGTCGAAAGACAATTTGTTTTGATGTTGTTTCAAGAACACAATAAACACCATGTTCGCATATCGTTAGGTCCACCAAGCTAATTTGAGAATTTCCCAATTCGAGCTACTATCAAATTTATGGACGATCTTCGACTCAACAAGGAAACATCTGTTTCTTTCAACCGGTGTTCAAGAACGGTTAAACGGGAAGTGTCGGTCAACCAAAACAGTGCCGCATCAGATACCGCATGGTGGACTAATTGGGAGATACCTTGATCCAGGACACATTGTCACCAATGTCATCGGAATATTCCACTTAGGCGGTAAGCTATCTCGAGCTACCTACATTGGTTCATGGGAATATAGCCCTTTGATCATCTGCTCATTAAAACTGTTATGGGTTGGTTGATGCCGAGTAATATTGAAATGGATCAATTAGATATAGTCGGCTTGAGGGCTTAAACAATAAGGGGCGTTGGTCTCAAATCAAAGTATGGACAGACGTTATATGTATAGTAAAGCTTCCCTAAAATGAAAGTGTGATGATAAGTATATAGGAGTACTGATACATGAAGCTAATTTGGAGTATGCATACTAGGAAAGTAAAATTCTGTGGCTAAGCGAACTCTAATGAAAGGTCACACCAAGAATCATATTACTTATGTTATAAATGGGACTCGTAATGTGATGTAAAGCCTTTGAAATGTAATCCATTATCTTGACCAAATGTTGTACTTGATTTAATTCGAGTCTGTTACTTCCAATTACTGTTTTTGTATTGAATTTAGTTCAAGCTAGTATTTGTTTTTATTAGAATGCATGTTTTAGGATATGGATTTAGTAGAATCAAACAACCAGATATTAATGGTTATGCAAAGTTAGACTTTGAGGTTATAGATATATAATTTTTATTTCATCTGATTCATGCTATGCCAATTAGTACGTCTTTAATAATTTTGCAAGTTACTGTGCAGAAATATATCTATATTTAGATGGTGTATGTGTGTTATCATATTAATAGAAGTATTAGTATTAGGACGTAGAGGCACGCATAAGTTATGTAACAGTAATTTGGTGGTAGTACATTTGAACTTGAATGGTTGGTCGCTCCTTGATCCGACGGAAGGTTTGTGAGAGTGGTCGATTCCTGAAAGATTGGCTTAGGATGAAAGAAAATATGTCCCTGTTTTATTCCTTTAGAACATTCAAGCGAGCACACATAATATGGAACAGTAGTAGAAGAGGGAGAAAGTATAAGTCAAGTGTGGAAGGAAGGATGAAAGCAGGGAGGAAATAGAAACAAACATCAGTCCAGCGGACGAATGAGGAAAGGAGGAAGAGATAGAAACCACATACGGAAGGAAGGAATGTGGAAGAAATGAAAAAAGGAAGTATGGAAGGATGGATAATGAAAAAGTAGAAAGTAGAAAAGAGGAAGGGTGAATGCGATTGAAAGGAAGGAAGGAAGGAAGAGAAATAGAGTAGCAGCTGGGTAGATGAAACATCATAAAAATGTAACTCCTTAACATGATTGTACAATTCTAAATGATGAATTAAAAGGTCAAATTGGAAATCAATTAAACAGTTAAATTACTATTAGTTGTATTGAGCAGAAATATAAGTAATTACGTTGAATATATTTATTATTTTCATTATTTACATATAATACAATTCGTAATTGTATTGAATATTAAGTTGTTGCCTGTATTCAGGCTGGTAGCTAAATATAAATCCATATATTCTGCAGTGGTATGTGTAATACCATAGCTGTAGCATATCAACATCAATTATCATGGTGAATTATGACATAAACGAGCTATATTTATATTGATTTCCAGTTGGTATTGGTGCATTACACAGTGATACATAGCACATTGATCTAAAGCAACCAGTGGGACCCAAGGAATATGCTTTATAAACTCGTACATTAATTAAAAACTACAATAATGGGTTATTTTATACCAAGGTTTGTATCATATATTTTAAAGCATACATTTTTATCAAATCAGCATGTGCACAGACAGTTCTCATGTAAGCTATTGTATACTATAATAATAAAGCTACGTACACACTAGGTTTATGAAATGTCACAACTATAGTGGATAATAAACACCATAAAGGGTCAGATGAGTATCATATGCTGATTTGAAAACTTGTTGACTATCCTCTACAAGGTTAATAACTTGGATCTTGATGTTGGTACCTAACAGTGACTTGTGAGACACATTTGGTTCTGATGTGGACACCTACACATACAAATAAGCCACAACTTTGATATTGATGCTGTCACCAAAGATTGGGATGGACCAAAACATTGGCATTGATATGGGCACCAAACAGCTAAATATGCCACTGCTTTAATTCTGATTCTGGCACTAATAGTGAGATGTACCATAGCCTTGCGTTTGATGTTGGCACCAATACCGTACGATGTACCACAATTTGGAGTTTTTAAATAACAAGAATACACTACTATTTTACATGCTGATCAATTGCCCTTTGCCCTATCCATAAATTGGATATTATAAACCTGCCAGACCCAGATATGATGACACTTTATACAATGGCAGATTGGGGACTAATCACTTTGCAGTTGGATTCGTCTTACAAGTTAGTTCAAACATTATTATCCAGATAATTTACAAACTACATAATATTCTTGCCTCGTAATGAACTTAAACGTGTACGCTTAAGTCATGATACACACATGGGCAAACATTTACAAAACTCCCACTAGCTGTTACAAAGTTATGGGCTGGACAAGAATATAATAAGACAGATGTACAAACAATTTGTTTAGATAATATTCAGGCTTTCAGTTATGTGAAAAAGGTAATAAATATTCATATGATAATTTAACATGACAACAATATCGGATTTATGACTAGTGATAATTTAATTTAAGACCAAGTTCGAAGCCCCAACATCTATCAGTGAAATAGCCATGTTAAAATACAGCTATCTATTTGGGAGAAACATACATATTTAACGATAGCCATATGGATCGTTAGTCGTTATCAATTAGGACCAATCAGACACCATCCGAACTCCTCTGACGAAATCAATTATTCGATTGTAGAAATAACTTTAAACTAAGAAGGTGCGAAATCATGTTCATGATGGCAACATATGCAGATCAGCACCATTTTAATTTAAGATTAAGATGCCTTTAACTTTTCAATTAATCCCATACGGATGAATCCGATCATTAAAAATAAGTTAAGTGTATTTTCGTTATACCTTTCGAGTGATTGGTTTTGAAGGAAAAACAAAAACAGACCTTGTCAAGTTTATCATAAGTTACGCTGTAATTATATAACTTAGCCTAAAATCAAACTTTGGACATCAAATAGAATTTGATATATTTTTCGTTTTGAAAATTTAAGTATGATAGACCAAAAGGAAAATTCACTCGTATCGACGAACCATATTCTTGTAGGTTATTTAGTGTAATTTCTATTTCGAAGTTTTAATCTAGCACACGTTCTTTTTCTCTCTCACTCCACATTTCTGCATAGTTTGTCCGTTATGCATAAAGAGGGGTTTGGAAATATAATTCAGAATGGATTCTAATGAAAATATGTACCATATCATAATTCATTTAGACAACTAGCATTACTAATACGTTTCATTGTTTTTTTCATACATCACTAATGATGCGTATTATTGCGCCATGAGCGGATCAAATTTTGATATACCAATCATATCCAAGTTCGTTAAATAATCCATTTCATAGTGTTACAAGTGAAATATCAAGAGAATAAACACGTGCATGTAACTTATCTAAACCATGTTGAGACCAATAATTAAACATATCAATAGTAAAAGTACAATTATATGCAAAACAATTTGTTATTTTGATGCAATTTCAGTCATTACAGCTAAATACTGACACGCGTATGTAATTCATTGCTTCGAAGGCGAACATACAAACAACGAAACGTCTATAGTTGCATTGACTCTGCTTCATTTAAGCAGATGTTAACTCATTATAATGTTTTGATATGGACATAAGCAAAGTATCTCTACGTCTATTACAAAGCCTATGTAATTGTGCTTGATTTGAGCATAAATATGCTGGATACATTTGTCTTAAATGAAGTATAAAGCCTAATATTGTACGCCTCGCATAGTAAGCACATAAAACGAGTTAGACATACATATGTAAGAAGTCATGCATAATTGTTTTGGTTACAGAAACATATATCTCAGGCAAAGAGGTATAAAAAGTCTGTACACAGTACACCCTAGTTGGTAGAACTACCGAGAATATTCGTGACTATTGACCTGACCCAGTAAGATTTTTTTTCTTCTAAACTACCGTGTTCTCAAATAACTAGTGATAGGCCATCACATCGTTAGTGTCTGGGCTAGATGATGAATTATGAAGAAATTAAAGAAATTAATTGAAGGTTGTACTATCTAAAGAATGCATTTGCACCTTACAAGGTTATAGAGAAGCAGCATATTGTTACATACGAAACATTGATTATGCCTGATTTAATACATTCTATGCAACATATCGATTATAATGGTGAAGAATTATGTCAGGGTTTTATAACGATGTAAAAACATTACTGAAAATCGAAACTTGGAATAGTGTATTGAATGTAAAAACTATCCCATGCCGAAATATATTTTACCTTTGGTGTCTTCTTTCAAATTAATTTGGAAATATATATAACGATACTGGCAGGGTAGTGAAGTAGCAGGATGGTATTTTTAGATATTTCATTCACATCTTTTACTGGTTGTGTGTGGTTTATTTACAAGAGCTACGTCTAACAAGTTTACCAGTTGTATCGAGAAATTTCGTGTACAGCCTGGACGTTGACACTTTAAAAATGTTACAATTTACAGACTAGGTTGTAGTGTCTGTTTGTAGAACCACTGATGTGTTTCTTGGAGTACAGTTATCACATTATTTTACTTTACCAGATTGGATGAAGGTTTTTACATATCTTACAAATATAAATAGTTCTTTGATTAAATGACGTATAATAATTACTTAAACTGTTATTGTTCCCTAAATCTTTCTGATGGATATTAAGTGCATGTAAGTTACAGTTGGATATACTCGTTTTCTATCGAGATCGAATATAAAAAACAATACCTGCTTTATCGGATTACATAGATCTAACAATTAACCACACATACACCATCACCTATGATTACCAGTCCTAACACTAACCTCTTAATGCTGCGCGATAAGGGAGGTAGCTATTAGTACCATTATTGTATGTCCTTGGATAGAATCGGCCGGGGATCGAACCCATTACGCTCTAACCACTAGGCCACAAGAGCGGTTATAACTAATAAATATATATTAGTTGTGGTTTTGGTTATGATCGCGTAAGCCTATATTATACAGATGTATATATGTCACTCTGTCATAACTAAGTTTAGAGTTTTCATGAATATGTGTTTCGAAGAGGCATCAGTAAATTAAATTCACAAAGAAAGTTTGTTTTCATATAATGACCATTTTGCAGAGGATGTATTAGGTATTTGTTTATTGATGTGGCTGTGCTGTTCAGGTGAATTATTGTGCTGACTGTAAATATCGTTTAAATTGCAAAACGTGACATTGACTGAATATATAGCTTTTAATATTGTTGAAAGAGATATAATATGTCTGACATCTCTATTTGTTTTGCGGAATGTTCTTATTAATTGAAAGTTATTAACTTTGTCACTGATTATGTAACAGAGTAACATTGGCATGTTAATCTTCGTATATTATGCTCTGTTAAAGCGTACTTAGAAAAATATAATGTGATAGAAACCCTTTTAACGTACTTGTCTTTTTATGTGATTAGTAACATTCGCATTGTATACCTTAACATAAATGGCGTTTATTGCTGTCATCATCATATATCTATAATATGTCACTCAAATGTTAAAAAGTTTAAGTATCATATTGGACATGAGATTCACCTTGTTACCTCCTTGGACGCCAGATTTCGGATCTGATTTTGATAAAACTTGGACTATGTGCATATATTATCCAGATTTCAATGGATTTGATAGTGAATGAGATCAACGCAATCTTGCACCTGTCTGGCTGAACGTGTTGTCGATATGGATATCATAGTTTTGATCACTTGGATAAACTACTTTATATTAAGCTCTTGCACAGGTTTGATAATTAATGAGATTAACACAAATGGATGAATACTGTCTAATCTGGGAGAATTCATTTTCCCTATTTTAATAACTGCTAAAAAAAAGTTACCGGCAGTGAATTTTGGACTATTTCAACATCATTTCACGAGCACCCGGGAGCAGCCATTGTGATCAATTGTCTTTACATATTATGATATTCTAGTCACAGTAAATGAACATAGCATAGAGGTATGTTGATATTGTCTCCAATTAACTTGTAAATGCACGCAACCTTAGCTTATATCAGTCCCGGTTTCAGAAGTATATAATAACCAGAGCAAAAGCTAAAGATCAAACAAGTGATATTATTGTACAATTTAACGTTCTTGGTACAGGAGAAACGTTTAATTGTGAATATCCAAACAGTCATATTTAATTATTGCATGCATTTCTTTCAAAGGGCAGTATTTTTTAGTCTCAAAGACGGACACATACCCTCAAACCCCACCCCATGATTACTAGTGAGCTATTGTAAATGTGCATATTGTATTTTCTCAACATAGCGACCAATAGTATGCTAACGACAGGAACAGAAGACGTACCACACTTATTCCTGAGATGTCATTAGTACATTTTACAGGTTGAATAGAGGTGGAACATATCAGGTTCACAGAGATCAAACGGTGCAATATTTGCTAACTCTTCCAACACTTACATGTAATATTTGAAACTGCTATTTATCTACCTGTCTGTATTTTTATAATCTGTCATATTTTGTTCGCATTCCGACCAACCAGTGCAAAGTCGTTCCGATATGTCATCCACACATTCATCGATGGATGCAGATGGTCCTCAAATGCCAATGTTTGCTATATATATATATATATATATATATATATATATATATATATATATATATATATATATATATATATATATATATATATATATATATGTGTATGTATGTATGTATGTATGTATGTATGTATGTATGTATGTATGTATGTATGTATGTATACTAGTATAGTTTTTACATTAAGGAACGTCTTGTCTCTACGGATTTTGTTTATAAGATGGGTATTACTATTGTACTACCACGTCTATGTTTTCATATTTTCTATGTAAATGCGGTCGACATGGTATAATGCAACTATTTTATATCTTTGCTTGTGACTTATCAATTTGTTTCTTTCCTGGCAATACACAATTGCATTTTTAACAAAACATTTAGCACCGTATTATTCTGATATGGAACTGTTGGTTTCACTTCTGAACTTGTGTATTATTTTTTATTTAGTCTGCCAATAGTGTAATCTGTATAGCTTATTGAATAATAACGTCATTACGTTATATCGTTTCCGCTCCGGTAGCCTAGTGGTTAGAGCGTCCGCCACGGAAGCGGGAGGTAGTGGGTTCGATCCCCGGCCGAGTCATACCAAAGACTTAGAAAAATGGTACTAACAGCTGCCTCACTTGGCGCTCAGCAGTAAGCGGTTACTGTTAGGACTGGTCGGCCTGGTATCAGGATAATGTGACTGGGTGGGATATCATGCTATATGTCTGCGGCATGATGTCCCAGTGCTAGACATCACGATATACTGCCTCACTGCAGACATTGTAGCGATATGACTGAAACATTGTTAAATCTACTTTAACGATTCTAATAAAACAAAAAGTTTTATCGTATATGCCCGTGTGATGCATGTTAAACGGGGTTAGGTATATTTTCAGCTGATCAGGTGCTGCTGATCGAGATTGGTGGGTGCAGATTGCTTGATTGACAAACCTGGACAACTGACGCCCGGATTGGCCAGTGTAACTGGCAGTGGAGTTTGCTGGTGATGGAGATTACAGCTGCATATATGTAATCTGATCGCCGTGGGCTAATATTTAGATTCATAAAACCCGGTGTTTTTTTTTGGACTGCATATATCATTTGTATATCTGTTTCATTAGTGTTTACATAATTTCACTATTTGAGTGTATACTTTTTTCTTAGTGGGAATAATGAATATACGATTGTCGTAAGAGGGACGTATCTAACTCGCTGTGTACACATGGGTGGGGCCGGATATATATGCTGGAATGGAGTCCGCCAGTGCATTATAGCACAGACAACCAATGTTGTGATTGATTCAGATCCAATTGACAGCCATTGTAGGGTATGATCTAAGCAGCTGTGTTTTGAAAATTGTTAAGTTTCTGGCGTAGATATTGAGACGAACCAGACAGACCTGAGTCATAATATTCCAGTCTTGGAAACACTAATGAACACACAGTTGTTTTAGTGGCATCAACTGAAAAATATTTGCGAATGGAGCTGATGCGTCTCAGCTCAAGATATGCAGCTTTGTATACGTTCATGACATGTTGATGCAATGTGAGAGTAGTGTCTAGAGAAACACCTAGGTTTCGTTCTGACTGTGAGAAATTAATGTTGTTATTTATGATATTTGTTTATGAGGAACAGGATGTGAATGAGAAAGTATTTGCGTTGTGATCATAATAACCCCAGTTTCCCCATTATTGATCTTCAGCTTGTTACATGTCATCCATGATTTCACATCAGAAATGCAGACCTCTACTCCTTGGATGGTAGCATCAACTTCAGTTGTGTGGCGAGACTTGTATATATTGGTGTCATCATCGTACACGTGGTGAGACGCTGGGTGATGATCTATTACATCTGAGAGTCACTGAGGCTGGGCTGGAGTGTATTCCATTCAGCAGGAGAGAGGGTGAACAGACTTTCTCTAATTGGGTTAGATTTAAATCAAATAATCTTAGAACTCTGTCAAAATAAGGCTTAACAATTTTAGAGCTCTGTTTGTCAAATTAAGACTTTCAGCGGTGAGGGTGAATCCTACATCTCTAATTGGGTTAGATTTCAAGCAAATAATTTTAGAGTTATGTTTGTCAAATTAAGGCTTAACAACTTTAGAGCTCTGTTTGTCAAATTAAGGCTTTCTCGAAACCGAAAAATTGTCAAAACCAACTATGGCTTGAAACACAAACGAATATATGGTGTCGTGGTTTTGTTAGTTGTTATTAATTAAATCATGATATAGCAATAATGGTAAGATAATCGTTAGCAACTAGACTAGCTCGAGAGCAGTTAGAGGCAATAAAATTTTTTATCCCAGTGAGAGATTATGTCAGACAAAAACTTCAACAGCGACAGGAAGCTCAAGTCGATTTTTCAATAGGTGCTGAATATTTATTCACACCTGTTACTACGGCTACTGAGAAGGCTCTATTGGGAAATATTACAGATGACGAACGAGGAAAGTAGGCTATTCTTCCCGAGCTTGAACAAATAGCAAAACGAGCTAAGCAAACAAATAAGATTTTATGAGATCTTCCAGATGATATAACCGCTGCACAACCACTGCCTGTTGACTAGGGAATATTTAAAGATATTCGTACTGGGATCGCTGATGTGAAGAGAAAACTTGCGCCTAAACTCAAACCAATAAAGGAAAATATTGAACTAATAGCGAGATTTTGAAAAGGTGTTATTGAACGGCTCAGAGAAATTGAGGAATATAAATTACCCGCTGCAACACTAACAAGTTTGGCACATAAAGACACAATTTTAGAACCACAATACTAATTTTATTAAATGGGTATATCGTATATATTATAACAAAAAACAAGCCAGAAATGATGATGAGAAATGCGCTAAATTTGTAAGTGAAATTGTAAGACTTGATAAGGAATATAGCTCACAACCTCAACGACAACCGCCACCTTATTCACCGCCTGAGCAACGCGAAGATGATGATACTTTAGCAAGTTTGGGATTTGGACCTGAAGAAGAATATGATGGTGGTGGGAGTGTGGGTAAACGAGTTGGAAATAACTCACCGGAAAATTATTAATGAAGCCGCTGATATCTGCCGACGACTATTTGAAGGTGGTATCATGGATATCAATGTATATCGAGAATTTATCGATGAACTCGTTGATGATTATCATATTGATTGATTGTCCGTGACAATTAGTCATACTATTAGATAAATAATAATTAGTTAAGATGATCATACACTACAACCAGAACAAACCAACCATGACCTACGTAGTAAATTCACGATTGCCTGTTTATAAGATGTATTATGGAGATGGTCTCGGCGATGTTGTTAAAATGTTATTTGCAATGATGGCTCCAAAAATAGCACCAATCGCAAAATAATTATCGATGAAAGCTATTATGTTATTCGTGATAAGGGTATTAGCGCTGTTGGTGATGTTTCCGGGTAAAGCATTTTCCGTGGCCAAGGAAAAACTAATAACGCTGATTCGACGACGATAAAAAAACACCACTGGGAAAACTACCATCTACGGAACTTATGCCTGCGAGTGTTAGAAAAATAATAAACAGCGCGGTGGATCAAAAAATAGCAGAAGGAATAAACGAAGGATTTGATGCTCAGGAAAATATCACTGCAAATATGATAGCGGGAAGTAGCCTGACAAAGTCATCGAGATCGCGATTTAGATCGAGATATATATAATAAAATGTTCGAACCTTCAAGCGACCCATCATTGGATATGGATGCCAAGGTTCTCAAAGATTATTCTTTAAATAATTATCAGTTTTATGAGTATAAAGCAAGACAACCAAATGAACGAGGGAGAATCGAACTTCAGTTTCATGATACAAGTAAATGCTTTTTGACCGCTGAAGCATTTAGTGAAGTAGAAGGGGAACTTGTAACAAATATAGTACTTAATACGCCATATGACGCAAATCTCCGAGTTGGTTTCTTCAATAACGGTATTATGGCATTATTTAGTACCGCTACATATATGATTGATAATAGAGAGATTGAATCTATTCAAAAAGATGTTGATATCGCCACAACATTAGTGGGGTTAGCGAGATATTCTGATGATTATACAAGATCGGCTGGACCATCTATGATGTTCGCTAAGAATATTAATGATCACGTTGAACGTTCAGTATATTAGGGTAAAGGCAACACCGGATACTGCAGTTGACCCAGCACCAGCTGGATATACGAGATTAATATTGCAGGGACCGCGTAGATTATTTCCATGCGCGATTCCATTGTTACATATATTTGTATTTTGTAGATATCTTAGAAAAGTTATCTTTAGAACTTAACACACAGTTGTTCTCGTGCGAAAAGGTGATGATAATGATGCAATCTGCCGTGCTGCTGGTGTTGTTGATGGTAACGTAAATATAACAAAACTCTCATTATGGATGCCAGTAATGACTCCATCAAACGTCGCAAATGAAAAATTACTATAATTTATGAGTGTTGTCGGTCAATCATTACTGTCATGGCTAACAATAACAACAGCTAGTCTGCAGAGCAACATTAATGGAGAATTTTCATGGCATGCTCAATCAAACAGGGTGTTTCTGCGCCTCGACACATATTTATTGCGTTACGGGATTATACGCGATTAAATTCTTAGGAGCCCAGCCATATGATAAATTGATCAACTAGGTGTTAACGAAGTTACATTAAGAATAAACAGTCAACATGAACCATCTGTGAATGTTTTACTTAATTACAGACAAAATCAAATAGCGCGCGCATATCATCGTTTGCTGACATTTATGGAACGTGATCAAAATGTAGATACTGCTCTGCAAATATCACAATTAGATTTTATAACCCTATATCCGGTTTATTACTTTTCGTTGGAACATCTTGACTTAACAAAACAATCCGTCGTTGACGTATACATCGAAGCTCGTGTAACCAATCCTCCTGCTGGTGGTTATTACAGAGAGATTGCCGTCTTTCTTAGTGACAAATCAGTGCTAATCGAAGGTGTTGGTGGACTGAAACCGGTATCATTAATCTCGATAACAGCACCGGACCTGGATCTAACTGGGTTGCACACGCGATTGATCCACGTGGGATTGTTTATTCTGATTCCTATGGGTTAGCGCCACCTAAAGAATTTATGCGTTATATACATCAATTAAAAATTCCGATCTGGTTTTTCACGCTACCAACACAAAAAAAGACCGACCCACCAATATGCGGACAGCAGGTATTAAATGTACTTAGCGCTATATCAACATCAACTAAACCACCCATAAAACCGTACACGAATATTCAAGTAATCGCATTTTAGAGGGATCTTAAAATATAACGATTGATATTTACAGGAGATATCCGAGATATTAAACCTCGCAAGTGTAGATCCAAACGAAATAATCGTATTTCAAGGCAAACAGGGGAAATTGAAAATGACTGATCTTTACTTGAATGATATTCTAATTAAAATTAATGTATAAACCAAAAATTCCTTAGCGGTGTTTGATCTACCGGTTAGATTGAACCAGAAGTTGTTTTTTCCAACTGTGATAGATAGCATTAACAATCTATGCGAAACATCCGGTGACACAATGATAGGTAACCTCGACATGAAGTCAAATAAAACAACCGCACATGGTAATCAAACATTGGACACTGACGCCGTGACAAAATATATGTAGATGTGTTAGACAATAAACAACGACGCTGCACGCTGAGCATAAAACCACAGATGCTAAAGTAACAGCGCTGTAACACGAATATAAAACCACGGATGGTAAACTAATAACACTGCGAGCTGAGTATGATGTTCATTTAGGCGCGTTTGCAAACCTCCGTAGGAATTTTACAAAACGGATGACACCGTGGATAATTTATTTGGTACTCCGTCGGCGATCCCAATGAAACTCCCTGACATTAAAACAACTATTGATACGATGAAACAAAAACATGACAATATCGTCTGTGAAAACCAACTAGATTTGAATTTCTCGCAGATGTTCAAGCCAATTGCGTAGCCTACGGACATGGTGCATTATGGAATACCAAATATGATCCCGAAAATGTTTTTTCGGTTGATATGGTTACGTGTTATCCGGCGAGTTCCTCGGGATGGGTGAATGCTCTGAGTAATTTGAACGATTTGGACATCCAACCCACAAGATGACCCGTGTTGCAATTATTGGGCCTTTACCCGATTTTGATCTAACCGGATTCGTTCGTGTAGTATCATTTGAATTCGCTAAAGGGCTTCATCCAATCTGTTATGTTTGGTTTGGTAAGCATATATCTGAAGAACAAAAATGGGTTCCAATAGTGTTACTACGATATATGATTGATTGTAAATTGCTGATTTCGCTGATTTTCAGTGAGGCAATTTTATTATATCGCAAACAAACTGAGGTTTGGTTACCACAACCTGATAGTCCTGATAGTATAATTAGCGATTACAAAGAACATTGTCATGATCTCGACGAAGAATATATTGTTATAGCTCCAAGGAGATCTTTGAAGTCAGAAATAAAGATGCAAAAGATGTCGGTAGAAGAGTATTTGAAAAATTCACCCAGGGTGGAGCATATGATCACAAGCGACATTATTAACGATTAATTCTAGATGATGTTGAATACGATTTTATAATCGTGGATGCATCAGCTAGAAATATTTATGTTAATCATGAAATGCCTAATTGTCAGATGGAACAAAATTTGGTACAATTGTTAGCTGGAAAATCACCTCAGTACGTACCTCTAAGAGCGTCAATGCTGGCGTATGCTTCTATCAATTTGCTTTCGATGATAAATGGACACAGACTTGCCAGAGAGATGAAACAGGGAGGAGTTAATTATTGAACATATCACAATTTATTTCGATGGAAAGGTGACGAATGGACTCCAGATCGAATGGGTGGGAAATATATTCCTGAAATCATTATTTGGGATGAGATATGCACAGTATCGTTAGATGTATTAATTTATTTCGATGGAAAAGGTGACGAATGGACTCCAGATCGAATGGGTGGGAAATATATTCCTGAAATCATTATTTGGGATGAGATATGCACTGTATCTTTAGATGTATTAAAAATGTTTCTCGGGTGGTTGTTACTGAAAAATACAGCTTTGATAATGTGTGGCGATCATGGACAACTACCACCATTTGTCGGATTCTCTCCGCATGGTTGGCTGAAAAATTTTGTAGCTTATTATGAAGAAATTAATACTGATCGTAGATCTCTTGATCCAGAATAAAGTGAGTTCAACCAACTAATCAGATTACAATCGGATAAAATTCAGTGTGAAACAACGCGTGAAATAATTTCAGAAAATCCATTAAATGTTTTCTGCGAAGCATGGAGACCAAATGATTTGATAGTGGCATGCAGAAAGATAGTCAGAAACACATTTCAAGCGCGGTTGTTTTAATAACACAAGGACATATTCGTAACACTTATAGTGTCATTGTGTTATAGGCCTACGGATTCACGAAAACAGAATATTGAAGTTGATATTCCAGTACAGACTGAGAAGCAGATTCTCGTGTTAAATGATATTGTGTTTTTTTATATCAGAGTTGTCGAAGATGCATTGCGCGCTGCTAAATCTCCTTGGACGCTAGGATACGCAATGGCGATACAATCATCTTAAGGGTTAACCATCTATGATACCGTTGTTTGGATCATAGATGATCGCATCGAGTGTTCGAATCTAGTTTATCTCGCAGTGTCACGAGTACGAAGAATAAATCAAGATCGAAGAGTTTTTTTCTAGATGCTAATGACACCACAATCAGTGATATTGTCAGCGATGATATAATCAGAAAACAAACTCGCTGGTTATAAACAGCAAGATAAGAAAAATAAACGAAAATTTGATATTGATGTTATATTTATATTACGCTGAAACAACAACAAAATACTCAACGTGCGAGTTGTAATTGCATAATGCATTGACAGTATTCGGATAAAGATCATCGTCAATTTACCGTGGATAGAAAGGATACTAGTCGTGGTCATACCAGAGATAGTGTGATGTTGACCTGTCTTGAGAGTAACATACGCAGATGTGCTAGTTAAGCAATCGTGGAGGTAATTATGTATCCTCTGGTATCACTTGTAATTGTTGACGTGTAAATCCACGCTGAGGAGAAGTTTAATCTAATCTATAGATTGCGGGTCTACCCGTGGATCTTGTTATGTTAGATATTTTATGTGACGTTACAGTCCAAATGGGATCAATAGTTTTTTTTACCACCTTCAAGCTCTCTTGGTTCATATAAATATCTCACAGTGACATTGCCGATTATTCACTCTTTTGAAAAAACATTTTGTGGATTTTGTACGGGTATATTCTTCTCTTTGATCGCGTTACTATTTTTCATATCGATTGTTCGAGTAATTTCATTTATTTAACTAGGTAATTACACCTGGTAATCTCTTGACCCATTCACATGATCATTTATCCTGGCTGAATTCTTACGCGCATTGATATCCGAATAACCGTTCCTCAAGTATCCTATTAAATCAATGGTTTGTCGCGATGTATTGCAGTATGTCCTCGTCGTAACGTGGTATTATGATGTTTCAACAGTGATGATACCGCACCCTGAAACTTCTTGCCGGGATCAACCTATAATAGATTTGACCACTGTAAAACGCCTCGTCCATAAATCCTTTCAAATGCAGAAGCCATTTCAGGTGATAACTTGGTCGTAAATGGTTCAGCTTGGTTGTATCTACTCGCAATATCAACTACGTTTAGCGCGTATTTGTTTGTCCGTTTATTAACAGTATCATGCTGCAGAAATAATATAACAGCCTAATGAACTTCATTAAGAACGCTGACGTCAAAATGTGCAAAGTTTATTTGTTTAGGCGGGGGGTAGATAAATAGATAAATCTGCCATATTGCCTGTCTTGATAATCAATCCTCAGCAGTAACATTTTTTACCTTTTCCGAGTTGGCGAGTTTATCGATTGCTGATTTACTCAGCCAGTATCCTTTTGGGGAATAACAAATATATTACATATGGTTATTAATTACCAGCGCCTAATAACAATTTACCCTTCATCGCCGATTTTATCAACCAACTAGCTAATTTTTCTTTCAAGGATTTATCATTGATATAATTCAACGCATGAATCAATTTCACATCTGCGATATGTCTATGTTGCAGATTGCTACTTTTATAAGCAGCATCATGAGCACGGCACACCTTATCAATAGCCGTTATCGGATATTCGCCGGGTCTTGGTTGATCTTGAACATTGGGTCGGATATCTAATCGAGTTCCCGGACCACAGTAATAATATCCTGGAAGGTGTTTAGCTCCTGGGTATTTCGCCCATGGAGTTCTTGGGAATTTGTCAATTTTGCTGCAAACATAACCACCTCCTTTTTTTTAAAATCATTACCAGATTTTATAGAAACAAATCTAAATTTTGTTGTACCACATTGTGTAAACTTACCACTAATAGCACCTCTATTAATTTTTGTTACAACTGGAGTCAGATCATACGTTTTTGTACGAGCTCTACATTTCACACATTATAAATCCATAACTTATTTATAATAACATGAATGTAATTGATTTTTCGGCGACCAAAACACTAGAACCTGCTAAGCATCATGCTGCGCTACCAATGATTATAATCGAACTGTCTGGAAGTCACAAGACACAGTTGTTACTTAATTTGATAACGAGATGCATGAAAAGGGATAAACTATATTTGATAGCCCCGAGTGTAGACAATCAGCGATGCTATGAGGTATTAAAGGATTTTAACGAGAAATCGAAATCAGAAATCGATGAGCATATTATTGAATTTATAACAAATATCGTAGAAACACTTTGTGTTGATTCTATTGATGAAAGTATTAATAACTTAGTCGTATATGATGATGTTATGTTAGAGAAACAAGGATAGTTTCCAGAGGTAAACATAAAATACTGATGTGATTTATGGTAACTCACAAATACCAAAAGTGATCAGGGATAACTAATATTATTGCTGTGTTTAATGGAGTTGACACTCATACGCTTCGAAATATTCACCAGACCTGGTGCAGTGGAGATATGGATTATAATCTCTTTAGAAATTTCATTAGTCACGCTCAGTCAATCCCAAACGGATTTGTAAAGACAGCTTTGCATGACCCTAGATGAAGATATCGTATCGGACTTGATACAATATTCGGTTAAATCCATAACAACTAACAAAACCACGACAACAAATACGCGTCTGTGTTTGACTCTTGTTTTTGTTTGTTTTGAGAAGGCTTTAATGTGACAAACATAGTTATAAAGTTGTTAAGCCTTAATTTGACAAACTGAGCTCTAAAAGTATTTGCTTGAAGTCTAACCCAATTAGAGATGTAGGATTCACCCTCCCTGCTGAAAGTCTTAACTTGACAAACAGAGCTCTAAAATTGTTATGCCTTAATTTGACAAACAGAGCTCTACAATTGTTTACTTGAAATCTAACCCAAGTAGAGAAAGTCTGTTCACCCTCTCTGCTGCTCATTTGCATAAACAGTGTGTGTCCTGTTGAATAAGTTCGACTTGAACCATATTATGGCTGTATTATGATTGTCAAATATAGACGGTGAAGTAATATATCATGTCCTAGTGTGTCAAATGCTGCAGACAAATCAAGGAGGGTGAGTACTGTAATCTGTCCGGTATCCAAAGCAGAGTGAATGTCATTAAGTACTTTCCGAAGAGTAGTTTTAGTACTGTGGTAAGGGCGATATGCAGACTGAACATTGCTGCAAAGATTGTTTAAATTCAAATGAGATTCATGTTGGGGGAGAACAATTTTTTCTAAGATGTTTCAAATGAACGGGAGATTAAAAACTGGAGGTTACTTCTTTACATGTTTATACTCAAATGTTTGTTTCTTCAGCAGAGTTTATATATAACTTTTGAAATAATGAATTTGAACATTGCAATGCATTAGAAACGTATAGTTCGCGACTTACCATGCTATCTGTATTAAATCGTTCATACTATGTTTCAATTGTGATCCCCGGTCATGTGGTAACACATATCTTTGCGTTGAACCGCGCACATTGTTACAAACTTACACAATCTTCTCAAATCGTATTTTATATGAATTTGCCACACAATGCAGAATGTCAATCATACTTAAATTCCATTCAAATCATCCTTTGAATTTCACTACGTTTGCAGTCACTAGGTCATATGATCAGTTCCGTATAGTAAATTTGTCAAGATCATATTTTGACTAAAATTAATGTGTTGATTGTAAATTTTAGCCTTCTTTTATGGAAGTGTAAGTATGTTTTCAATATTTAATACTATGTTCTTCACTTTTATGTTTGTCAGTATATTTTTAATGTTATCAGCGTTCATTGATAGTTGTGTCCTCTATACACATTCTTAACAGGCATATTTACGACTTATAGTACGTTGGTGTTTGACGAACGGGATATAACGGATATTATTTTTCTAATAGTCAATGATAGAGTTTAAATGCACAGGTGATGATAGTTAAAGTTTATATGAACCTTCTGTTTGCGTCATATGATGTATGGTGAGTATCTATCTTTACGAACCACCTGACCTGTTCGCTATCCGGGCCAAGCTATAGTTGGTAAACATTACGTCACGTGATAAATTTCCGAAAAGTATGAATAGGAGCTACATTCGAAATTCGACTAATAGGTGTCAAAAATAAAACTCTTTTGAGGCAGTTATAAATATAGATTTATTGAATGACATTAAACAAATTCATATAAGCTCATAGATAAAAAATACGTGGGGGTGGGTGGCCGAGTGGGCGAGTGGTCGAAAGCGCTCTCCGTTGCGGATCACTGCCATCTCACCTTTGTCTGCGTGGGTTCGTGTCTAAGATTTAGCAAATGTAGTTATGTGAGAAAGCTTGCCAGTAGCTTCTCGTGGGTCTGTGTTTCTTTCCAGGTGTTTTTCCTGGCTCTTCCTCCACCAGTACTACTGGCCGCCATATATATATATATATAGTCTATCGTGTGCTGATAAATGGCGTTAAGCCTTACAACAACAACAACATAAGATAAAAAAGGTAAGTGAATGAATTTTCATTTGTTTATTCTCATAGATATACTAGAATTACATGTATATATTACAACAACAGTAATCAATTAAATTCAAGAAAATTTAATTCACTGCTTAAGATTAAGGCTTAAAATAAAAGTAAAATTGTGCCATATTAAATAAGCAACTATCTCCAGCTACACTAATAATTTAGAGCTACTTTCCAAATACTTACTCTTTGGGTCGCTCAATCCTTGTTGAATAATTACATTCAGGTTATGAAGGTCAGCATATTATGGCATTTGTGTGTTGCATATGTTACACACAATATAATGCATGCATTAATGTTTTAGTTAACTGTTTATACTAAGCATTCTATGCCAATATTTTCAAAAGTAATAAGGTTCCAGCTATGTGCATTTATGTAATGGTATCATTACGTTCACACACGTTAGTCTAGATAAAGCATATATCTCGTTCGTAGGTATCATGCAATCGTACAAGAGATTAGCTATTATCAATTGCCGATATAAAGTGTCATAAGAGTATTTAAATTGACTAATATGGAGATAATATTATAAAACGTTTAAATCATAAGCAGAGACGTTTATGTCATTATTGTATATATCAAGTATATAACACAAAATATACATTCTTTATGTTGCGCATGCTATAACCAAAGAAAACTCTAATTTTGCTACATCTACTAAATATATAAAGAAATTATCAAAAACAAAATAAAACGTATTATCCAAATAATGTAACACAATTTCTTTTATATACAATAATGCATTCAGAAATGGCTTTTGAATGATCAATGTTGACAGTAACTGTATTTCTTTATTTAAGTCATATTTACGTTTCGTAACTAATTCAATATAAAAATTGATGACAATTTCCCACATACATGGCCTTCTAAAATGCAACAAGGTATATCATTTATAGTCAATGCTAGTAATATTTAAATGCCTGAAAACAATAAATGCAAATAGTTATTCCATCAAACAGGCTTTAGAAGATAGACGTTTAATTGGTTGACTGTTACAATTTGTGGCAATAAACTTAATTATCATCAGTCGACTAATATGAAGCAATGCTGCATATTCTCAAATCCAAAATTACAATACTGTTATCAGCTAATTTCATTTTTTAAAACAAACCATAACTTGTAACACAACTAAACATCTAATTGATAAATAAACACAATCAAACCTTTAAATCAATAATGTAATACAATTAAACGAATATTTGTTAAAAAAACACGAACAAATCATTCTAAAATGCAACAAGGTATATCATTTATAGTCAATGCTAGTGATATTTAAATGCCTGAAAACAATTAATGCAAATAGTTATTCTATCAAACAGGCTTTAGAAGATCGACGTTTAATTGGTTGACTGTTACAATTTGTGGCACAAAACTTAATTATCATTAGTCGACTAATATGAAGCCATGCTGCATATTCTCAAATCAAAAATTACAATGCTGTTATCATCTAATTCCATTTTTTGAAAACAAACCATAACTTGTAACACAACCAAACAACTAATTAATAAATAAACACAATCAAACCTTTAAATCAATAATGTAATAAAATTAAAAGAATATTTGTTTAAAAACACACGAACAAACCATTACTTAGTGATATATCGTGACAAAACCCTTAATTATTACAGCAAAAAATAAAATCCTTTTTAAAACTGAACAATTTAAGCATCTCAGATACAGAGTTTAGTGTTTTGTTGTTTTTATTAACACCAAACACATATTTTGTTCTGCGAATTTCCACCTGCCCTTCTGTGGCAACATCTTCACTCTGCACGAAACTTCCAGCAAAATTGAAAAGAAAACAAAAAAATATTTCAGATTTTGATGAAGCAGAACGTAGATTATTCCGGTTTTGACGCCTACGTAATTTATTAAAAAAGTTTAATCTGCATCAGGATACAAAAACTACCTTGCAACTTTATCATCTTGGTTTATACAACCAATGCAATAATAGTATTATGTCATTGAAACTCATTTTGTCTTAAGCCAGGAAGGTATAGTTTCAATCTTATTCTATGACGCATTTAAATCTTATATGGGTACGTACTGGGGACGAACCGATACTGTTTTCTTATTGGATGCTTTGTGGCTACTTAATGCATAATAGGTGGTAAAATAAATTCAAAAAGTGAGTTGTTGTGGCTGTGAAAGTTTTTATGCTTCACCGATAATGCGTTTGCAATAGATTTGCATAAGCTCAGGGGCATGGCGTTGGTATAATCTTGCAAAGATTACATTTGGACAGAAATGTAGATAACTTAAGCTTTACGTCGTTAGCTCTCGTAATATTTGAAAGTAGGCATTTTATTAACGTTGCATACAACATTATCGGCTTTTTCTTGTCGGGCTAAACGTGTATACAATCAAATGACTTAGAAAAAAACTACTTCAAACATATATTAAATCAGCTATCCGAAATAAAAAGTCCCATCATCCATATATTGATACAGCTCTTTCTTGATTTGTATGAAATTCACTTTACAAATAAATTTTCAATTATTTTTTCACAAGAACAGTGGGAAATATGTGTGATGTCTTTTATGTCGTCACATGTTGCGAGAGAATGCTACCTTAGCACTGTTTGCTCACGTCAACACAAGTTATGGACTGCAAACCTTAATTAATATTAACGCAAAAATATAAAATACTATTATTACCGCCTACACAGTTTCATGTAGAAAAGATGCATAATATTTGTATTATTAACATTAACGTGAGATGTTTAAGAAGTTAACTTTCACAGAAAATCAAATACTGAAATTATGTTGATGGTATAAGGCAATATAATATACCAATACTATTGGCATACCAACTTGTACTCTGCCGTTGTCGCAATAATACGCACACATGAACATTCTTGGAATGATGAATTTCCACTCATTATTACTTAGGTAGGTAAGAAAATAACGATACATTGTAACACTAATACCGGTTTTGTAAATTAATCTAACATGGTACACTATTTAATATAAATCCATTCTGTTTGCGTTTTCCGCTCCCTTCGCATACACAAAGGACATAATAATATGTAGACATCTGAAGTGACAGAAGAAAAAAAAATGACTGGATAAGAAAGAAACCATGGGAGCGCAATTGCACCAATTAACCTGCAATAAAGTTATTCGTAACGGTATGTTACATTATACATATATCATGGATTATATACACAATGTAGATAAACCACATTTAATATATGCATGTACTGCTTATGTCAACCATATTTTGAAGGTTACTAGGTGTAAGGTCAGTTTGAAGGTTTTCATCCAGCCTAAATTCACTCCAGATTTTAGCATATGTTACTCTTATGCATGGGTTGGGGGGTGGACGGGGTCATAATTAAGAAATAATTGCGCTGAAGTTTTGTACCATATTAAATTCATTTAGAAAACGGGATTACTACTATTTATTATTTGTATTCGTCACAAATGCATAGAAATGAAAGTCGTCAATAAATCAAAATCACCGTTGCATTAAAAATATACAACAGATAGATAGGGTATATAAAATAAATATTGGTTTATTTACTTATAGTTTGTATTACTGTATACAAGACGGCGCACTGTACCACTTGTGGTGACCTATTACCAATTGCTGGATTATTTACTTAGAATGTTTATCTTTATACTATAATGTGCATGACGTGAAGGAACTTTTTGATGCTATACAAATCACTAGTATTTTAGATTTCCTGAAATAAGTAAATCTTTATTTTAAACCATAACTTGTATGACATCACCTAAAAGCATTTTTATCTAATGCAATTACTGCCTCTTATTTACAACATCTTATCATCAACATACACCATTTACATCTCCCGTTGATTGGGAAGCTTCATATTTTCCTGTTACCAACATCTTGCCATTTATATTTAATTATTATGTATTTTGTTATATCGCTGGTCGATATTAAACCATATTTTTAAACATAGAACCTATTGTATGGCGCTAAATAGCCTAAAAGTGCTGGTGCGCCGTTAAAATTCAATTAATCAATCAATTAGAATGTGTATCACTCTTTACACTGCTGTCGCGCTATACACACGTGTTTTGCAATATTAACAAACATATTATTGACTTATAATAATAGGAAGACAAATAAAATACCGTGCAAAGCATAACTGATTTATGTATAAATCATCAGTAGAAATATTACATGTTAATGTTATGAGCTTTTGCTCGCAAGTAATCTTCTATCGGTACTGTTCCATATGTTGGGACTAAAGCCTGTCATTGCTTACAATTAATGTAATATGCGAAAAAGTTAGTTGATCAACACAGTTATATTGTAAAGCAGACCGTACAATTTATTTGTGCGTATTGTCTTCTCAGTTAAAAATTTTGTACTGTCTTCTCAGCTAACTTTTTCTTTTGTCGTCTCATCGATATATTTGTATACTTGCTCTCTTTTCACTTGCGCGTATTTGTCAGGATGGTTATCATTGGGTGCACTTGTTGGCGCGCATTTATCGGCACGTTTGTGCGGGTGCGCTTTTGTCGTGCTCGTTTTTGTTACGGCACCATTATATATATATATATATATATATATATATATATATATATATATATATATATATATATATATATATATATATATATATATATAAGACATCTACATCTAAGAGATCTCTGTGTCTGACAATCTGATCGTTAATGTAAAATGTAATGTCTACTCAATCGAAAAACAATGTGTATCACGTATATAAATACTTACTTTCACGTACTTTCACTAATTCCCATCACATTTGCAATTGAAACCACACCTTATCCATGCTTTAGTCCATCCTTGACACTTAGTACACTGAAACAGAAAGGAGAACAGTTCATAAATATTTCAAATTAAACTATAAAAAACAACCTTCAGTAGATGTAATTTTGCTCCTTTGACATATGTATTATAACTATGTATGAACCCATATGCCTAAGCCGACTCAAGTAAGATTGTGAATGATATATATCCAGCCAACGGTCAAACAGGAGCACTATGTACACCTATGTACGCACAGACATACACAACAGTGCCAGAAAAGAGCGAAATCCACATGTTTTGTCAAATCATAAACAGTAGGTAGATAAGGACATTTTTTATGTCCTTGACTAGAATGAAATAAGCACGATATTTACATAATCAAAATTAACATTACAGGTCAGGATGATAACGACCCTGACTTTGTACAAGATCAAGTCCAATATAAAATTACCGAAAAGCATATCATACATATAATGGATAACAAATGAGCGAAATTAAATATACATAACACCTACCCTCATAAAGAAACACGTATGCAATTAAACTTTATTTAATCTATTAGTCAAAATAACAAGTCATAAAAAATTAAATGTGATGAATTCTTATTAGAGAAACAAAGTATATATGAAACATTGTTGTTTTAACCTCGAAAATCACAAGAGGAATATTTTATCCCAAACGGCATCACTTGTTATTTATTAAGTCTGTCAGGGGTAACGAGTGCCTAATTTTTGTTTTCATTTACCTTAAGTGGAATGTGATAGAGTGAATTTAAACTGTCATATTTAAAAGGTCAATCATTCTTAGCCATGAAAAGGAACAATGAATCTGTTTTGATTACACCATTCGCTTGTCTATTGTTAGTGCAAATGCAGAAATAAGTATATGTTATCAGGAAGTTATAAGAGGTGAACTACATTACTTTTCCTTGTTATATGAAATCATTATTCAGCAAATGTTGAATTTCAATTTGGTTTAATCAAGCAGGGAAGTTGATTAACATAGGTGTGAAATATATAATTTCAACATCACTGTACATTTCATTTGCTGGTGTAGGAACGTCTAGAGACAGGTGGTCACATTCAAGTAATAGCTATGTTAGATCATTATATTCTTACTGATGCAGACGTAAACGTGTTTGGACTACATTATTCACAATATAGTAATTCGTATGACTGGCTAAAGTAAACACAGTGTGTTTCTAATTGTTAAATGTGCGAGATTGTATCGTCCTCTATTTGAACTCATGTCACAATGAACATATTCTAATAAAATCAACTAACTAATGGAACAATTCATCCTGAAAGTTTGCAAATGTTTAATCTTTGTTATAATTAGAAAGTCTGTTACTAAACACATGATAAAAAATGTGTTATACAACAGGTAGACCGGATAATTTATGGGGTATAGGTAATCTTCTGGACGTATATTTATTTGAACATGCTCTTTACATAAAAAAATAAATAATTCAGGTCAGGATGGAAATGAACTCGATTTAGGGAACGGTCAAATCCAGATTATAAATATAACTGTGTGATATATTATTTTATATCTGTATACTTTAATCATGATCAACATTATGAAACGAATGAATCGCATTGCCATCGTAAAATAGACTAATTACACATGATGTTTTGGGTCTTTTCATAATTGTACCTACGACTAATACTTCGCTATGTGAAATATTCAGTTATAACTTGCATCAATTTGCTTCCTGTCATTTAAATATATTTGATACCACACAAAGCTATCGATGTGTCATTGTAGCGGCACAAATAAAGAAGGTAATCAAAGCCGCCAAAACAAACAATGTATCTATGATATAAAGCTGGATTAGTGAACGGGGACAGAATATGTTTTGTGTAACGACGAACATAAATCAAATATAGGCATTTCATGCTTTCAGTTAGTGTGTGGAATAGATTGACCTTTGTCTATTTTCATTGAAAACAAAACCAAAACGAATTTTATCGCTGGTGTTAAATTACATGCATGTATTTTGTTATATGTACACAACGGTTACGAAGCGTTCATTCTGGTATGACAGCAATTATATTTTAGATATGCCCGAGTAGTTATTTTAGGGATGAACAATAAATCTGAACGCGCTTAAGAAAATGGTAATCTTAACATGTGGTCATGACATTTTGACCACATCATGTTCTCAAAGGCTTGACTGATTTTGTCATGTTTGTATGTTATTCATATACTGCTTACTTATGTGTGACTTTGTTATGTTGCCTTAGATTGTAAACTAAAATGAATTTGATGTGAAAATGACCACCATCTAGGTCATCTTATTCTGTCATAGGTTGTTTAAATATAAAGTTCTGAAGTAATCAACATTGATAATTCCTGCTTTGCATTCAGTTGTTTAAACATGTCATTATAAAGGAATACTTTTATTATAAATAACTTTTGGACATATACAATGCTCATATACGCTTTGGTCTAAATTTCAATTATGGACTTGTTATTTTATTTGAAGACATTCTGAGTTTATATCATTGTGTCACAAGAGAGTCTTTTAACACAGCGACATATTTAATAATAGACTTTATTCGGAACACTATAATATTTGACTTGTGTGAGCACCACATGATATAACAAATGCTCTTCGGATGTGAAAGATGCATGTATACAATAGGGGTTAGTGTACATAAGACTCTTCTACTATAAGCTGCCATTGACTTTTTCTTGCCAATATTATTATGCTTTATTTTAATTATCCAAAAATATGGATATTTTGACCTCACTTGTGTCTTTTACTTTTTATGAATTTGTTTTTATATTAGGTCACTCTTTGCAGAGTTACTTCTGTACATAAACATTGGTATCTGCCCCTTTAGTTGCTATCGTGAACTAAACTGTATTTTGTTTTAGTTTATCGATTACTTCGTCTGAGACCAAATAGTAATATAACATCATATTATTGCTATCTCTTAAATAGTAGAGTTTAATCCAAACCAAATATGTCAATGGATACATACATACCATTTCACTAGGAACATTACCCACAACCATTGATTACGTTTGATATGATATGTTTAGGACTGGCATCAGTTCCTATAATTATTAGGAAGTATTGACACCTAATCTTGACATAAAATAGATACGGAATATTTTACAATAGGTATATGGTTTTTGTTTTGTTTTCAATTCACATCTCTAAGATCAATTTTACGGTAGAACGACTTGGGATCAAACATTTACGTATGAAACTAATCAGAAGGGAATGATATGAGTCTCGTAAACATAAAACATCAGAGCTGATGTTAACAGCCCGTTTTTGGTCTTACCCACGATGTTCATATGTTTTGAACTAGCATTTAAATGTGATCACCGATGGAAATTATTGTCGAACATTGTCTTTACATCTTGCCAGTGACTCTTTGGAATTGTGTATATAAAAGTTAGGGTGTTCATTTATTGTATTGCAATGACTTAGCTGGATATAAGGTTATTGTAATTGCAGCTATAAAGACTTGTTTACATTAAAAATGTGATCCTAATGAAAATGTATTATCTGATTTAAACCCAGCTTGTACAGCTACTAGAACTGTGACAAAAAGAGCTCTTACGAATGGAATTAATTAGGAAATTCTTCTTGTGGCAGAAACACATACTGATGAGGTTACTTTCGAACCTGTTACGGATCAGTTACTGATCAACATGAACATCTTGTGATTATTCATTGAAGTATTTCAAATCAAGGTGACAAGAGACAATCACATGTTCTTGAGCGGATCCAGAGATATCCTGTAGGTGTCACAGAATTATTGGGGAAGCTGGCCTGGTCGACGTAGGCACTTGCCACTTGAAAACCAAAAATGGGGTTCTAATGAGTAAAATGACATCACGTAAGGTTCCCGCTGATGATGAATGACCAGTGACATATATCCCATGAATCCACCTTTGCTGGATATTTTAGAATCAATAAAACCTACCACAAGGTCTTATATCATTTTTCTTGGCCGAAAATTAGGAGCAATGCAGCTTAATACGGTAGATCTTGTCACACCTGTACAATGGTAAGAACACATAACCAAAATATGTCTATAGTTTATTTAAAATCATTTATGGAATATTACGACTAAACTATAATCAAATCCTTACTAAATTGCTTCATACATTTTGGCATTCCTAGGTCCGTTAATTCTGATCAATTACAATTAAGGTTCATATTTAATGGCACTGATCTTCATACAAGTCATGCATGTATTCGGTAGTAAAAATGCAAGTCCTCCCTGTATCAACTTGAAAGACAGGGAGTGTTAGAAGTATTGTATCAGAGTGTAACGATCATGATATTGTCATATTGCTTTGATGTAAGAGAAAATGAAACAAAGATATTCACTTTTTGTTATTTAATGTTAGGGATTCAGTCCAAGAGTACCTTATATTTGTGTATGTAGAGAGAGAGAGTTTTCTGAAAACAAATATGGTCGGAGTGCAGCAGTTTGTCCAAAGATTAATTAATCAATATTACAATCGCGTCGTTAGTAAATCATAGGTTTCATTGTCGAGACATCCTTTTAAATAGTTGCATATTATGTCTTAAGCTCAATTAAAGTTTTAAGATGACAACTTAAACACATTTAACATGCATATAGCAACCTGGTATACTATTAGGTTATGAGAATTTGATTTGTTGGGGTGGCGCAGGGAATTTATTTGCTCCGTCTTGCGTTGGAAGTAATATAATGGATGAAATGTGCTGTTATTTCACTTGAAATTGTACCAGACTTGCATCAGATATTTGAGAGCCAAAGTATTTTTTTAAAAACAATCACAGACAATGATCTACGAAAATGAAACCTTTGTTCGCCAGTGTTAGTGTGACATACAATGGTACTGACTGAGGTATGTTATGAAATGTAGCTGTATCAACGGACACAAAATATTAGTGGTTCTCAGCTATATATTGTTATTATGTATGTATGGAGTTAGGTATGCATGGGTGCGTCCATGTATGTGTGTCTACCTTCGTAGGTCTCTATGGGAAATGGAAAACAAATCTTCCGGAGTCAAAACCCGATTATCCGTGCAATATTCGTTTCTTCTCCATGTATGTACTTGCTTGTTTGAAATATAGAAAACTTCAGAGTCGGCCAAAATTCATTTCAACACATTTATTTCTGGATACAAAACATGTCAAACAGATAGACAGGATCCAATTTAAAGATTCTGTACTGAATGATATAATAATCCTGTGCTGATAGTAAGAAACTGGAAAGCAATTGGCTTCCATGTGGATACCGTATAATGATATCATTTTCTGCGTCTTTCAACATTTTAACATGTAATTATTATGTAAGTGTGCTCTCATAAATCAGCTTCTTAAAGAGCGTTGACAAATATGTCTGAGACATAAGTCATGTTTAAGCCCGACATACTTATTTCTGCGGAGAATGTGCAACCCTTTTCACAAATGATACCAGTAATGGTACACATTTTACAGTGATTATAAATCAACTATGAAAGGGGTGGATATAATATGGCATTTACATATTATTGTTATGTATTACATGTAAACTAACACATGTCATTAAAACGGATTGCATTCGTTTACTCAAACCCACCAGTTCATTTACATTTGCTTGATTACAAGTTACACTGGCAGAAATAATCGCAACGGATTCGAATAAAATAGCCGCTTTCAATACCATAAATAATGTTTGCACTGTTCGTCCACCGCGAAAATGTGCTGGTAGTATTTATATGTTCGTATTATTTATACTAAACAACACAATTATAATTGTACAAATGTGCAGTTGTCCGTTCTGAGTGAAGACTCGCCATTATCAATGATAGTATAATTCATCATTTCCTAATCGTTTAAGTGGTTATATCCATTGAGAATACAAACATTCAAGTTGAGACCAATTGCAACCGTTTGATTGATGCTTGTTTTTTTTCCATGTATATATTTGTTCCAAAGTGCTTTAGTTAAAGTACTTTTATCAATGCGATTTTGCATGGAATTAAATATTTTCAGGAGTATCAAACTTCTGGTGACATACAGATGCATACGTTACCGTAATGAATGCCATGTATGTATGTATGTATGTATGTATGTATGTATGTATGTATGTATGTATGTATGTATGTATGTATGCATGCATGCATGCATGCATGCATGCATGCATGCATGTATGTATGTATGTATGTATGTATGTATGTTTGGATTCTCAAAGAAGAGGTGGATCAGCAAGAACACTAAAGAATGCGAATGCATCTGAAGCAAGCAACATCCCAATTGAACGATTCAACAATGGTGGGGAATCAGTGATAAGGCTACTAACACAAATCTGCAACAAGATCTGGCAGACACATGTGGACCCAATCACTGTTCATAACTCTCCCCAAAAAGGCAATATTCAGCTATGCCAAAATACGAGAACTACCAATTTGATCAGCTATACTTGAAAGGTGATGTTGCAGATCATCTTGAATAGAATGAACCCACAAGTATACTAAATAATCGCTGAATAACAGGCAGCGTTCCGGAATAGAAGAAGCACAACATCAGAAATATCCAATCTTTGAGTTCTGTGTGAAAAGTACTCGCAACATCAAGAAGACATATATCATGTGTTCATAGATCATAAAAAGGCTTTTGACAGAGTGTGGCCGCAATGAAGATGTACAACATGAGATTAACGTTGACCAATACCATCAAGCAGCCGTACACCAAAGCTACCAGTGTAGTAATTGCTCAGGGTTCTGTGAGGGACTGGTTCAATGTAACAGCTGGAGTACGTCAAGGCTTTATCCTGTCACCCACGCCTTTCAACATATACTAAGAGCGCATCATGAGCGAAGTCCTGGAAAACCACGGTGGGACAGTCAGCACTGGATGGCAGAATATCACCACCCTTAGCTTTGCAGACCACATTGAGGGGCAGGCAAGCAGTGAAGATGAGCTTGCCACCTTATTTAACAACCTAGATCAAACATCGTAAATATTTGACACGGAGATAAGCGCCGGGAAGACAAGGCTGATGACAAATAGTGGCAAACAAATCTCAACCAAGATTAATGTCAGGGGACAGGAACAGGAAACAGTGGGCCAGTTCAAATACATTGGCTACATAATTAGTAAAGAGGGATCAAGAGCAGAAAGTTTGTCATGAGCATCACAAACAACAGATGCTATGTCAAATCAAAGAACCATCTGGAGATATGTCTGAAAACTAAAATCAGACTATTGAGAGCACTATTCATTCAATGAAAATAGTTTCTCTCAGATTATCCAATCTGCAAAATGTGTCGTTAGCTTTGTCGTTTAATATACAGTTTTAACTACGTTCTTGATAATTATGTAGAATGGTGATATTCCAACTCGCTACACACACACACACACACACACACACACACACACACACACATATATATATATATATATATATATATATATATATATATATATATATATATATATATATATATATAATATCGAATATAACAGGATTTCAACGAAACATATTTTAGTAAGTACAGTAATAAACGGCCATAACCAGAACAATAATTGGAATATTCATTTAATCCATCATCACAATCAAATTGTGTCTTCCTTTATGACGAAAATTCTTTGTTTTAGTGTCAACATGACAGTTGCATTGATGGTGGAATTGCTAGGTGAAAGATTGAGGAAGGAAATTTAAAAATGCTGTTTTTTAATTAGTTATAATTTGGGATTTATGAGGACGATTTTTTTCAAAATGCAATTATTATTCTTATTTGTCATTTAATCCAACACAGTTGAGAACTAGGGTTTCATAGGTCTAACAATTAACAACTTATTTTTATTTCTTTCAGTCCCATACACTTACACAACTGTATGAATATATTAAACCTAATCAGTTGCAATTTTATCAAAATGCATACTTTCGAGATGTATTTGTTTTCAGGTTGCATGTCACATACACCGCATATCTGTATTCCAGTTACTTATGTTAATTGTATGACAAATATACGGCATCTCTGTATTCCAGATATTGCCTTAATATGTATGTCAAATATACAACACATCTGTAATCTATGTATTGTTATTTATTATATGAAAAATAAACTGGATCTCTGTTTTCCACGTATTCTATTTAATGATATGCCAAATGCACATGCTCATGAATCTAATTACATATAATTATATGTGTTGTGTGGACTAAGTACGATTGTGTTAATGCACATATTTATTAATAAAGTTTACAATTTAATGTCTCAGCTTTTTAAAATAAGGTGTGTAATCTTATATATGCATTATTAATGACCTTTACATCATGTTATTTTAAATAAATATATATCGCCACTAGTAATTGTCGATTCACCATCAGTTATGATTCACACAGATGACATTTTATTTATGCGTCTAATAACAAAGTCATTATATAACAGTTTGCAAAGTGGCATTTCTGTCGTAATTTTTTACTGAATCAGAATAATAGGTTGCAGTATGTGTGATATTATAATTTTACTTATGATTACAGCATGACATTATGCTATGTAAGTATTTTCGTCAAATATATAACAATGTTTAGTTGTCATCGTTTCAGAGGTTATTCGTCAATTTCAATTCGCATGATCATATGTCTGCCTTATGAATTTTAGCGTCCGAAATATCTTTATATTTATAGTTATTTCGTAACGTATTAAGTGCAAAGGTACCACACAGAATATATACTCATTATATGTTAAACATTTAGCTCAACATGTAGCATAATTCTTGAGATGATATGTTGTATTTACTTACTTGTTATGGTCCAATGCTTGCAGAATATACGAGATGATCAGGGATATTTACTTACATAATGTTAGGAGGAATGTTCATAATGGAGGTAAACACTTACCATCTGAAATGAACGAAAGTTTACAATTAGTGCTGTATCATCAATTTAGGCACTCACTATATGAAATGAAGCATACGATTAAGGTTGTAACATTAATGTAGGTATTTAACATATGAAAGGAAGAAAGACATACAAATAGCGTTGTGTCATTATTCAGACTTTTTATCATATAGTGGTATGCTATATTCTGATTGCCATTGATATTCAGTACAGTACACGACTGTTTTCTCTTGATATTATATTATTATTTTTGGTGACGTACACAAAGATTACTAATTTACACTGAAAGAAGACATACTTTACATCAATGTGTGTGCCGATCAGTGACAAATGGGAACAATTCCAACAACACCAACTCAACGAAATCCAGGTGGAATACACCCACCACATTAATTGAATAATACCCGTTTAAAACCACACGACGTTGCTTAAACACATGGGCATCCATATATTGATGCACACGAAAAAGAAGATCGCCACAATAACACTGACGAATAAATTTATGACAAAGTGTAACAATAAAATTCAATTTAAATTAATTACGGCTGCGTTTTTGTCGTTTAGAAGACATATTCGGGTGGAAATACATTAATTGAGTTTGATACAATTACCACAGTCAAAATCATTATATTATATGTTTTACAGCAATAAGAGTGTACCTAGACCTTTTGTTTCAAATCGCAACACACATTCGGTAGAAATAGGGGTTGGCAATTTTGGTTGCCGAGATGACTGTTATATATATGTATATAGCGTTCATGAAAATAACAAGTTAGATGGAATGTACATTTATAAGTATACTTAGATAAGCGAAATATTTGTTTTTTTCTTAAACTGCTAATTATTTACTACTTGCTATGGTGGCTTATTTACATTAACATTTTATATATTAACTCAATTTTACTTAATTCGTGGTCAACTCAATAAAATTAAAGTGATAATAGTTTTAATTAGTAACATTAATACGTAATAGTAGTATCTTTATAAGTAATATAAGTATTAAGTAATATGTGTTATAGCAGTTGCAAATATATAGGTTTTTACTTGTTGCAAATATTACTATGTAAATATCTGCAGTTACTTCAATGGACCCTTAGTGAATGAGTGGTTTAAAGCAATTGCCGTTTCCAATCACATCTATCTCACTTCCAACATATTCGAGTATTGCACTCGAGCAAGGCGCGCATCTCGGACTTCTGCTAGAGGTTTACCGTTGGTTGGTGGTCCTTACCGAGGATGCACCCAGAGTTTTATTTGATCAGTTTACCTTATCGCCATATGTGGACTATTGTTGGGGTTAGAGATGACGTTACTCCCAAAACCAGAACAATTATTTCAAATAGCTAGCAATTACGCATCTATTCTAATACTTTTGAGATGCAAAGTAAGTGTTTCTAATTGCAATGGCTCGCACAAAAAAGACCGCAAAATGTCAACTTAAGGATAATAATTGGGTTATTATTAGAAAATGTGTAAGAGATTATTAGTTTGGGTCCAAAGTTTCAGGGCTAGGTTGGGATATAAGCCCAAATATATGTATACTACTGTTTAGTATACATATTAGTTCTCTCAAGTTTTTATTTACTTGTAATTGTTATTCATACCCTGTGATTGTCAAACATTTCTTCAATTTTTGTGTGATTTGGTGCATAGTACTATTTATATAAAGTCTCAGGGATTCCCGAGACGCAATTAATGTACTAAAAGTATTTCTTGACAATTAGCAATTTGTTTCCTGACTTATAAAACGACAAACTGTACGGAAAGATGATAACAGATAAGCAGAAAACAATGGAGGACAATCAAAAACACGCCTGACCACATATTTCAATACCGTGTTGCAAGGCGAACCTGGAAACCAAACGATGATAGAATACCATATGGAATGGTGCCAAACTCTGGACTTCGGAGAGTCCGAAAACTTCCACAGACAGGCAAAAGTTCTTACTGCCATGAAGGTAATATGGATAGATATAAACCATATCCAGGACATACAGTATGGGGGACGAAACAAGTACATTTTGCACCCACAAAGGAATATCAAAAAGAAAATGAGAGATCATATATTAGAGAGAAACCCGAATGATACTGGATGATAACAAGGACAAAGAGATAGAAAGAGATACTTCCAAAAACCATCGACAACGAACAAACGAACGAACTAAGTAATGAAACGACAAAAACCAATGACAATAAGCCATGCTACGACGAATTGGTACAAACAGACGAGGGGCCAGTGCATCAAAATTCAAAAATTTGATTAAACTCGTATAATAATAATATACAATAAATACTTACATAGGAACACAATAGAACAAAAGCCACATGGAAGGAGAGAACCAAAAATTAGTCGCATCGATCTACACTAATGGAATGGATAACGACAAAATACCACGACTAGAAACACTAAAACACAACGACATTGTTTTAGTACATGAAACACACAACAAACATAACAAATAAAGGATTGGCAAATTAGAAGACAAAATGGACGCAAACGTTGTCACCAATGATAATAGGGACACGAAAACGGGACTTGCCACAATAAGCTTGAATATAAATAGGACAAAATGGAGAAAAGTTAATGAAGGGAATATTTAAAAGGTAGGCTACTACATATAAAATTAGATATGTTGCGCAACATCAAAATGTATAGCCCCTCAACTAGGAACAAAAACATGAATTCATACAAAACTTAGGTAAACATGTAAACAATTATACAACACAACACCTAATGATCGGAGGAGACTTTAATTGGGTTGGAGAAGACATTGATCGAATAGGGAAACTAACAACACAGGATCTCAGTTCAGGGGATATTATTAAGGGAACATAAATATATAGATGTATATAGACGACTAAACATATTAAGAACATAATATACACATGCACGCATACACAAAGGAATAAATAAAAAAAGATGAGTAGAACTGATAAGTTTTACGTAACAAATTTCAACTTTAATACATACAAAATAATCAGAAATTATAGAGTTTAAAATTTCAGATCATAAACTAATAAAAATGGAAAAGGTGATAACAAAAAAAGAAATGCCGAAAGGGGACATGGCAACTAAACAATTCAACAATCCTAGGTAATACACACATAATTACAGAAAAAGGAATTAAAGAACTAGGTAAAAAAATAAAGAACTAGGTAAAAATAAAGATAAAAAGGAGATCACAAAACTGACATAATAGCAGATTATATATATAAAAGGTACAACAGTTCGCACTATATCACTCAAATAAACGAAATCAAATTTAAAAAATGGAAATAAAATAACTAAAAATTAGGATAAATAGTAACACAACACATAAAGGGGAAAAGAATAAATATTTAAAACAATTAGAGAAATTAGTAGAAAGGGCTGACAAACGGAAACGAAATACTGGCGGGAAAATAAAATCACATCTACAAACAAGCAGAGGGATTATATAAACGGGATGAATTAAGGAAAGTGGATAGGGAACACTAGACACACTAAAACTAAATGGGAAAGTGATAAATAAGGAAGAAATTATGGAAGGAATACAAAACGAATACATAAAATTCACTACATCTAAAAAATAGACATACAAAACAAAAATTGAATACCTAGAAAAAAACACAATTCGAAATGATATTGTCAGAACACAAACAATTGTGTGTTTACTTCATTTCTGTGCAGGAAATACAACCCGCAATACAAGAACTTGTAAAAGGAAAATACTGAGGAAGAGATGGCTTCACTGCGGAGTTTTATATAAAAAAAATCCAAGGTGAGTTGACACCAATTCTTGAAAACATTTTTAATATTATACTTCTAAAAATAACTTAATGATGAATTCAATATTGGAATGTCTGAATACAAAGGGAAAGGCGACAGAACCGACGTAACAAACTGGAGGTCAATCTCCATCCTGAACACTGATTACAACATACTGATTAGAATTTTAGCGAATAGGGTAAAACACTGGATAAACAAAATAGTAAACACAAATCAAACATGTGAAGGTAAACGTAGTAACATACGTAACAGCATACATAACATTAGGACAAATATAGACTTTATAAATGGGATAGGCGCGAAATGTGGTAAGGTCATTTTCAATCAGTAAAAAGTAATTAACAGATTAGAAAATAATTATACGCCAAAGGTACTTGAAAATTTTGATTTGGATCAAACTTCCAAAAATAGACTAATATTATGTACAGTAAAAATAACTGCAAGCATACATGCTTATGGGGCGATAACGGAAAATATTGAAATACAACGATCAGTGAGGCAAGGATGCCCACTATTGATGCTGTTATCCGTAATAGCGATATAAATTCACAATATAAAAATTAGAAACAACAGCAGTATATAAGGAATACAAATCCCAAACTTCAGGGATGAATTCAAGATGCTTTATTATGCTGATGATTGTTCGAACTTTATTAGAGACTCGATGTCATTTGAACGCTTGGAGATATGAAGCATTAGGAAAAGCTTCGGGGTCATAAATAAATTATGACAAAACAAAAATCATAAAAAATAGAAAACTGTAGGGAGATTACTCAGGATTACCCCCAAAATTAACTAAAAACTGAGTAACAGCCCTGTAATTATTCTTTTTGGGCAAACGAAGAAAAAGAAAAATGTATAAAAGTAAACAAAATATAAAAGAAATTATCCAAATCTGGTTATGTACGCCACTTAGCTTAATATAGCGTTCGCGAGTTGCAAATATATATGTGCTCAAATCTGACATATTGAATAAACTCTGTGGACATAACAAACAAAACGCTAGAAACATTAGATAATGAAATAGCAGACTACAAATGGAATTTGAAGACACGCTATATAAAGAAACTATCTTTATACAGTCCAAATCAAGGGATGAACTGGCCTTACCCAGCCGAATCCTAACTAAGTGCAAAACCATCTTCAATATGTTTTAAAAAGGAGGGATGCACACCACAAACAACACGGGAAGCATTATACTTTTTTTGTTCGGATTCGGGATGAGAAACAGACAAGACATATACACACAAAACAAACTGGGTATGAAATTAGAAAAACCAAGAAATATTAGAAACATTAAAGATCTTCTATATAAATTTAGGGACCACAAATAACAGGAAACTAGATACTAGTAAAACGTACGAATGGATTAGAGAAAATAATGAGGAAAAACGTACAAGAAGAATTCATGTATGTAAACTTAGAGATTGGATGCATCGGTCCAATATAACATCACCAAAGGTACAAAGTATATTTTTAGGTACCTCAACAACGCCTGGCTAACATGTGAAGTGGCATTAGGAAGACACATGATAAGAACCCCGGTTAACTGCCCTTTATGCCGAAAATAACCGTTCACAAAATACCACACTATGACATGATGTGACAAAAGAAATGAAGAAAAATTAAAACTAATAATATAAGTTTTTAAGGTCGACACATATAACAGCCGCCAGATGCTCTTCCTAGACTGAAATTTTAATAAAAGTTAATTAAACAAACAACGTACACATCAAGAAAACAATGATATCATGTGTACAAATAATTACGATTATGAAATAGGGAAAAAACTTTTCTCTTTTTCCAACATTTTTAATTTTACTTTTTTAAATTGTTTATCTTTCTCTTTTTTCAAAAAAAAGGTTGACTTAAATAATTAACAGTTTTATGAATTTTCCTAACTGCAAAAATAAGAATGATTATCTAGAATATGATCCTTTATTGGGGAAGTACATTATGAGGACGTCATGGGGTTATATCACATGGCACTACGCGTGGTGGACAGGACAGTGGAAGTGTTTGGAAATGAAAGGTCATCAACTACTGTACTTTGGATATATATTATCCACACTACTTCCTATGTGCAGCTCCCGTAGAATCCAAATGTGTGGGTAACTTAACTAATGTTGGACATTTGTTAACTTTAAATAAAATAATTAGAGACAACTCAAGCCGGAAAAAGTACAATTTAAAAATAAAATTTGTACGGACTAAGACTCGAACACAGTCGTACTCAAGATAATTTAAATATACAGAAGGCACAGAACGTCACGAAATAAGAAACAATCAGTAAACCAATGAGTACTGTTTATCAAAGTTAGTACACCCGACCTTGCGGAAAATTCTAAATTTCAAACTAAAATGAAACGGATGGAATAATACAACTGGTGATGATCTGCTTATAGTTCGATATCACCAAATAGTAGTACAGCTGGGACAAATTTGAACAAAGAAACAATATATATATATATATATATATATATATATATATATATATATATATATATATGTATGTGTGTGTGTGTGTGTGTGTGTGTGTGTGCATAAAGCACACAGACATATAGCACTAACACAAATAGCACAGACAAGGTACAGGTGACCTCTAGCCAGAGTCAACTGTATGAACTGGTGTGGGGACTCCGATGATGGGTACATAAAACCTTCTCGGACAAACCTCCCTATAGATACACTATGGAAATATAGCTACAAATACTTATCTAACAATTTTTTTATAATCACGATGGGACAAAATTAAATTAAATGGAGAATTAAGTGAAAAAATTAAAAACACGAAGCTACATCTCAGCGGGAATACACCCACATATAAAGACTTTTTTAAATACTTTTTTTAAAATGGGGGTTTTGTCTGTTCCCTTATCACACCCTCCCCCCACCCTCCGCAACAAAGAAAAACCCAAGCATCACTTTGACAAATGTGCTAAGTTATTTGTATTTAGCGTCAGAAAAATCAACAATTATTCTAGTAATTCCCACTACACTACATTATTATTATTTTTTTTTCCGGGGTGGGGGGTGGGAGGGTGCTCTCTGCCATGCTGATCTTTTCGGATGCTCTACTCGTTTTCCTTTAGGTTGTTGGTCCCTGCTACATTCACTGTGTCCGTGTGTTTTTCCTGTTGGATTGTTCTTTGTGTTGCGTAATGTTCTTCATTATTTATTTGAGTTTTCGGGTGCTACTCGTCATTATTTAATTGGTTGGCTTATCCTTATTGTGTTGTTGTTTAACTTGGTCCTGTTGTTGTTACTGTTGTTTTTATAGTCTGCTGGTCCTGTTTTTGTTGTGCCTGTTTCTGTTTCCTTAATATCACTATGTTATGTGGTTGCTGTACTTTCTGTTCCGGTTGTTGTTGCTTTTGTTGTGTTCTCCCTCTTTGCTCGTCATTATTTTGTTGACATTTGAAATGCGTATGACCGGTCTCATTACACCTGTTGCATTTTCTGTCATAGATAACTCCTTATTACAATGTTTTTGCAAGAAATCTGTGCATAAAGTATGACCTTTTAATGGTTTTGAGATGTATTTTCTGTACTTCAAGTATCCTCATTCCGTCGTATATTTTCGTTATCGGCATAGTCGCCATTGTTGATGGTATTACTTCTACTGCAAATTTTTCCTCAAAGTGTTTTACCACAGCTTCTAGTGGTATCTCTAAGGGAATGTCGGATATGCTCAGCTGTCCGGTTCTCTTTCTGATCTTACGTTGTATAGTATCTGGTTTTTCCACAATTATTAACCCTTTAGATGTCGTCATTTCCCCGTAAGTTAGTACGGGTTATTTCCCTTTGGGTCTAATAATGAAGCCCTTACACCCCGCGGGTTTATGGAATAGAGTTTTTAGTATATCCTGGGTCCAACGTTTTGTATCGCTACCATCACCTCTGTTGTACTTGGGACTTCTTTCTTTGAGATTCTAGTCATATTGAGAAAATGTGCATTCTTCTTTGTATGCACATTGAACGTAACTCTCGTCATCGTGTTCTACATGTTTGACCTTTAAATAGTTTCCAAAGGTCCTGATTTCTCTGATATTTTCAGTCCTGCTTGCTGCCATTTCTCCTTCCACTTTGCTAATTCTTGTTCTGTATTCTCTTTGTTTAAATTTTCATCTAGTTAATACTCTCCTTGTTATATTCCATCGTGTTATATTTTCTGTTTCGTGCGCATCATTGTGATTATAAACACTTACTTGACGTCAACAACAAGAACTAGAATGGCGTGATTTCATTCAAAGCAGAACATATCAAATGCATTAGAATATGTAAACAATAAGATTGTCTACATTGATGTGAATGTAAGGACTTACCTATTGTCAGAAATAATCACATTTACAAAGGTATTAACCATGTTATGCAGTTAATCCCAAAATTATATAAGTACCATAAACACCGCATCACATTGGTTTTGGAAGGTGGATATAATCTTAATCGTTTCGCATAGGCAACTAAAATGGTTCTTTTCTTTATCCTCACACACACGATACGTATATATATAGATATGGAATTATGTGTATATATGAAGATCAAAACAATATTATATTGTATTTAATGTATTTTATGTTGGTATTAGCAAAATGTCTATTTGATAGTGACTTATGACTTATCAGATATTTGTTTTTGTTTCATTAGGATTTTTAACGTAGCTTTAACAATTTTTCAGTCATATCGCTACGATATCTGCAGTGAGGCAGTTTATAGTGATGTCTAGCACTGAGGCATCATGCCGCAGACATGTAGCATGATGTCCCACCCAGTCACATTATCCTGACACCAGACCGACCAGTCCTAACACTAACCTCTTAATGCTGAGCGTCAAGCGAGGCAGCTGTTAGTACCATTTTTGTAAGTCTTTGGTATGACTCGGCCAGGGATCGAACCCACGACCTCCCGCTTCCGCGGCGAACGCTCTAACCACTAGGCCACCGGAGCGGTCTTATCAGACAACATCGGCTCTTCGTCTAACATGACCAAATTAACAGGTGTTAACAGGTAACACCTTTTCAACACCTGCCTGAAATAGCCTATAATTCTATAACAATGACGTATAAGGCCGTTGTAGCACGTATATGCACAATCTAGAGACACCACGACATCGATGGATAACGGTTTTCAAACACTTACATGAAAAATGTAAAGAAACCAATACAGTAATGAATTAAGCCATTTCAACACTTGCATGCATATTCTAAAGTAAGCACACAAGTAATAGACAAGGAATTTGCCCGCAACCTAGAAAAGGAATGACATTAATGAAACAATCTAGAGCAACTAGGACATGAATTGATACAGTCTTTTCAACACGTACGCGAAACGTATAGAGAAACCACGACATCAATGGATTCTACACAGTACATATCAAAATTAAACGTTGAGTTGTCCAATAAGGATTTTAAATTTATCTAGAGAATTACAAACAGGAGGATGTCATGTAAAAAGAAACCCTAGTTAGACTGTACAGCAAGAAAACATAAATTCATTTGAATGAAACTTTAGGAAAACATTTAAATCAACCTAGAAAAGAAGTTTAGAAAGTACAAGCATGAGTTGGATTAAGACGAAACAAGTTACTAGCATTTATATAAAACGGAGTAGCCACCACTAACATTATTAGTTTACCTCACTTAACTGTATGTGTCATTTTAACAGTACGGTAAAATGTGAGGTTCAAACGATGATTAGTGTACATCTCATTAAGAGAAAAGTGTCGGAATGTAAGATATATAATTATACATTCAGTACCACGTAATCCCTGCCGTTTATTTGTTTTTCCTTTTATAACAATTTGATTGTTTTCTCTTATAGCTTTATATTTAATCTGAGTTATATTGTCAAATAAGCCGTTGTATATTGTTATTTGTCCAGGGATTTATTACATGTTCCAATCTCATATTGCATGTTCCCTCATATTGTATTAATTAGGGTCATAATACCCACAGACAAGAACGTTAGCATCACGTTTCCATCAAAAGAACAGAAAGAAAGGCAAACGAAATATAAAGTTGAATCATACTGTAATACATGCCCTTGCCACTTGTATCATATCAATGACTTATAAAATGCATATTGCATCATTATTTACTCAGAACATAACATTCCTTTCAGAAATAGTACTTACATAAAAAGTCTTGATATGTTGATCCTGAAACGAACAGAAGGAAAATGACATTAGTATCTAGTATCGTTGACATAATTTTGTATTATTTCCATTCCTAATAATTAATCTTAGACACATCATCATCAATGCATTGCTTATCATCTGCTTCATGCACACATAACCAAAATATTCAGGGTGTTTGGTATAGGCGTCGTTTCGTAGCAAACACAACCTAGTGTCGACCTAGTATCAATTACGATCTATACACAGTCATGATGGAGTCCTTATATAAAAATCCGTGCATGTATCAGTTCTAATAGGGGTTTGCAAATATGCACCGAAACAGAGTGGAAATTGTTATTATTGGATTGGACATGAAGCTGATAGATTACTGTGTAATGGATACTTTACGAAAATTCGAATTATCATCTACTGGTGGTACCCACCGTCCCATTACCATGATAACCATAATAATAACCCGTCTGTAAACACATTCCCATATTATGCTGCTATGTATTATTATTGATACATATTATGTGACTATTGCCAAACATTATCTTATAAATGACGGTTTTCCGATACAGCGGAAAATTTAAGCAGTTGCTGAAAAACATAATATAACACTCTTTATAATGAGAGGGCATATAAATTATTTTGATGAATTTTTTTAAATTCAGGCGCTAGGTGTTTTTCACTTATGTTTTCTATATCTCCAGACTGAATATAACTTGAACTCTTCTCATTGGTATGAATAATATAAATAAACCTCCTTTTCTTATTTCAATATGAGTAATATGCTTATCCATCACATTGTCTTTATTTGGTGATAATTTTAAATTACTTCATATAATGATAAACATTTCGCCACTTAACACATATATTTTATGTATGTTTATTTATGCACATTTTACAAGGGCGTGAAAAGAGAAAGATAGTCTATTATTGTTTTGTTTGTCAAATGTAATCGTGGTGGAAACTTAAACTGAAAGGAACGTGATGTAGAAAATAAATCTGAATCGCTAGTGAAAACAAGGTTTCTTAACTTTGCTCCTTGTTGTTCTTGTTGCTATTCTGGTCTTAGTTTTCAGAATTGTAGCAGAATACTCGTTGTTTCGTGTCAACAACGGGTAACACTCATTCAAAGCTGATCAGTAAATGTAATATTTTAATTTGAAAATTGATTGTGCTCTCTGTTGTCATTGATTACCATTTTAATAATACTCAACTGAAACCGAGCATTTATTTTATGTTGCCAAATAACTTGATGCAAGTAAACGCATGCCGAAACTATTCTCAGCCCTACTCAAGAATTTAGGAATTGGCAGACAAAATATCAGTGACCCGATGACAACCATTAAAATATGGAATAATTGTATCATTGCAATGTAAGCGGATATATTACCGCTCTGTCAGATCTTCATTCTTTTTTAGAAACCAATATATATATGCAATATAAAAGAATGAATAAAAAAGAATGAAGATCTGACAGAGCGGTAATATATCCGCTTACATTGCAATGATACAATTATTCCATATTTTAATTATTCCATATCGTTAATATGGGTGTAGGCTGTTTAAACAAATGATCAATATATATATATATATATATATATATATATATATATATATATATATATATATATATATATATATATATATATATATATATATATATATATATATATATATATATATTTGAGAGGAAATTTGTTTTTTTTTAAAAGAACAGCCTACACCCATATTAACGATATGCAAATTAGGTTCTGTCATTTGTGGATGCATTTTTGGTCTCTGATAAATATATAGCAGAATGGGGTATTTGCCCAACAAGTTTTTAGATAAAAACGAGCTTATTTTACTTATAAAAAATAATGATTTTGAATATGAAAAACATTCGAAATCCAATTGTTGTTTTGGCGTCGTCCCGCACTAATTGGCTGATATGAATCAAATCGTCGTTATAAAAATAATGGTAGGAGAATCGTTAACAACTATACTAACTCGAGAGCGACTCGCCGCTATTAAAATATTCATCCCGGTGAGCGATTCGTTCAGACAAAAATTACAACAACGACAGGAATCTCATGTTGAATTTGTCACACACGCTGAACAATTATTTAAACCTATTGCAACAGCTATTGAGAAAGCTGCAACTGCTACTGAAATAGCTATTTTGGGAGATATTAAAGACGAAGATAAGGGAAAGAATGCTATTATCCCTGAGCTTGAAAGAATCACTAAGAGAACTGAAGAAACATCTAGACTGATACAAAAGCTTCCTCCTGTAATACAACAAACGGCAAGACCTCAATCTGGTCCGAAATAAACCGGTGAAGAAAGAGTCGAAGAATTACGTAATGAATTTATTGATGAGGTTTTAACAGTAATCGATGCAAGTGATCCAAAGGGACTTCCAGCACTTGTTGTTACGACTTACGAAAACAAAAGAAAAATGTTGAAAACAATAAAAAAGAATATATTAGAAATATACAACAATGGGCTGATGTATTTAATAAAATCAAAACTAATAAAAGTCGAGATGATACAAAAAGTGTATTGTATATAGGATATCTCGATACCTTAAATAAAGTGATCAATGTGAAGAATTAAAACAGCACGAAATAGTAAAACAAAATCAGCGGACACAGCAAAAGAAAAGACAAAAAAAAACCTCCAAGGAAGAAAGGATAATAGATGAGGGTGATGTTTTAAAACCATTGGGATTGGGATCTGAAGAATAATCTTATGATACGCAAGGTTCATTTGGTTATATTAATGGTAGTGGATTATCTCATGGTAGTGGTTTTGTTGCCTGTCCTAATAATATTCTCTCAGATATAGCAACATTAGAAATGCTCATATCGGATAAACGAGCCAGAAATAACTAACCGGAAATAATTAATTAAGCCGCTGATATCTGTAGACGATTATTTCAACGTGCTATCATTGATATTGGTGTATATGGAGAGTTTATCGACGAACTCGTTGATGATTATCACATCGATTAGATGCATAATAATTAGATAAGATGACCATACATTAACCACCATCATAAATCACCTATGAATTATGTAGTAAATTCACGATTGACTGTTTATAAAGAATTTTATGCAGACAGGCTAGATGATGTTGTTCAAGGATTATTCACAAGAATGACTGCACAAATAGCACGTATCGCAAACCAATTATCGATGAAAGCAATATATGTTATTCGTTATAAAAATATTAGCGCTGTTGGTGATGTCGGTAAAGCGTTTAATGCAGATAAAGAAAGATTAGTAACCTTGATTCGACGACGACAAAAACCACCACCAGTCAAATTACAGTCTACTGAACTTATGCCCGCGAGTATCTGTAAAATAATAAACCAAACGATGGATCGAAAATTAGCAGCGATGATAAATCAGGATGATAACGCGTTGGTGATTATTGCAGCATATGTAACAGCGGTTGAGTGGTCTGAAATCCCGCGTGAGATCGCGATTTCGATCGACAAAATATATAATAAAATGTTCAAATCTTCACCGGACTCTGCATTTGATGTAGACGCACCGGTTCTCAAAGCTAATTCTATACGCAATTATCATTTGTATTCCTATCCCGCGATACAACCCGATTCCCGATCAAGAACAAAACTTCAGGTTCAGGATAAAAGCAAATAATTTTACCCGCTGCAGCTTTCATCGAAGTAGAAGGTCTACTTTTACAAAATGTTGCAGCTCCTACACGATATGGTAACCTTGCAAATATCCCGGTTGGTTTTGTCAATAATAGGATTATTGCGTTGTTTAGTAGTGCTAGATATATGATTGATGGAAGAGAAATCGAACCTATCGAGCATCATGTTGATGTTCCCACAACAATAATAGGTTTAGCAAAACATTCTGATGATTATACAAGATCGGCTGGTCTATCAATGATGTTCGCTAAGGATACTACTAATAACTCTGATCATAATAAATATTGTATTAGGCGGCCAAATGTGGCATCAGTTCCTGCTAATGATGCCGATGTCGAAGGTGTTGTTATGGGTGAGAATCCTAATTTTAACCAAGGGTTTTAAACGCGTAAAGCGATGTTAGAAAATAATGGAAGATTTTCCTGCGCGATTCCACTATCTCATATTTTCGGGTTTTGTACAAATGTTAGAAAGGTTATTTTCTGAGCTAAACATACAGTGGTTCTCACAGGAAAAAGTAATGACAATGATGCAATCTGGCGTGGTGCTGGTGTTCCTGATGGTAAAATAGTTTTATCAAAACTCTCATTGTGGATGCCGGTAATGACTCCATCAATTGCCACAGAGGAAAGTTTGCTGTCGTTTATGGACAAGAGTGGTAAATCATTACTATCATGGTTGGCGGTTTTGAGGGATACGATGACGAATTCTATCACTGGTGTATTTACATGGCATATAGCATCAACACAAAGTGTTTCTGCTCCCAGGCATATATTGATTGCGTTACAGAATAATGCGCGACTAAACCCAACTAATAAACAAGAACTTTGCTATGTGATATTGACAAACTAGGATTTAATGAAATTTAGTTGATGATAAATGGTCAGCAAGAACCATCTGAAGATAATTTACTTATTTACACCGGTAATCAAATATCACGCGTATATTATCGTGTATTGACGTTTATGGGACGCGATCATAATGTTGATACCGGTCTACAAATATCACAAGCTGATTTTAAAAGTTTATGTCCGATTTATTACTTTTCGTTGCAACACCTCGATTTAACCAGGCAGAGGTTCGTTGAGATACATTTCCGAGCTCGTATAACAACTTCCTATTGCTGTCGGAGGTGGTGATGGTTCATATAGAGGAATTGCTGTCATTCTCAGTGATAAATCGATGTTACTAGAAGGTGGCAGTGGACGAATGAAAGTAGTTGACGCGCCCGTAGAAAACATGTAGACAATTAGATAAATATCGTATTAAATAAAATGTCATATAATCATGTTAATGTCACTTTGACTCCTGATCAGGCGAAGAAATTACAATCTAAAACCACGATTAGATATGGGGCGAAAATAACATTTAAACAAAATCAGATTGCTAGCGGTGGACCAAATAAACTATCACTGACTAAAACTCAACTTAATCATTTCAATAATAAAACGATAAAAGCAAAAACCAGCGTTCAATTTAATTTTGCCCTCTTCATGATCAAAAATATGATTAAATCAGGTGAAATATTTCTTCTCCTCGCCGCGTTACCACCGTTGATTGCCGTCGCGGCTCGCGTAATCGCCAAAGCTGCCGCGTTGGGTTCTGTTAGAACCGGTGCTGGAATGGCACTAAAGAAAACTACTGGAAAAGGGTATCAAAATGGGAAGGGGTCTAACACTACCGGGCTGTCGTTTCACGAGATATAGAGCCTACTTAAAACTCTCAGGGAACGCTTATTAATAACCCTGTTGTCAAAGTTTGATTTAACTGAAGAAGCCAAAAAATACAAATGAAAAAACCTTAGAGGAGTTTTTATGCAAGATCAATTACCACAACAACCAAACAGCAACCAAACAGCATTGAAACCGATATTATTAATCTCGATAATAAAACTGGACCTGGAACACATTGGGTCGCATACGCGATTTACTCCCGCGGAATTGTATACAGATCGAGTAAATATTCCTCGTTGGTAATCGACTTTGCCAACACAGCCGATGACTGATTTTCCGATATGCGGTCAAGAAGTAATAATGTTCTTAGAGCTATATCAACATCAACCGCACCACCCTATAAAACCGTACATGAAAAGTCCAGTAATGACTTTTTAACGAGATCTTAAATGTATAATGGTAGATATATGGGGAAGATATCTATCACGATGGAAAAAAAACACTGATGGGGTTGTTGAGAAACTTAGCAATGGTAAACTCTCTGAAAAATTAAATGTGACAAGCGTGGAGCCTGATGAAATTGTTATATTTCAAGACCAACAAAGTTAGTTAAAAACGACTAATACTTCTCTGAAAGATATTACAGTTAAACATAACGAGGCAGCAGGAAATTATATATATCCCAATGTTTGATTCCAATGATAGAATTAAAGAAGGTATTCTTTCTTAAACCGTGCTAGATAATAATAACGGCCTAGTAAAGAAATCCTGCGATACAATACGAGGTGATCTTGACATGAACTCAAATAAAATAACTGTGCCTGGTAATCCAACATTGGACAACGACAGGACAATAAAAAGTTACGTAGACGATACATGTAAAACCACTGATGATAAACTAACAACTCTGCGGGCCGTGTTGACCTAAATAATCAATTTGGACGTCTTCAAAGAAATGTTAGAAAGACTGATGAAATTGTTGATAATTTCTTTTGAAAACCAGTACTTCCTATGAAACTTTCTGATATTAAAACAGCTGTCGACACGATTAGAAAAACTCATGACAATATCATCACTGATTTTCCTGATATCGTTGCTCGACCCGATAAGGTTAAAATACCGCATGATAAAAATATCAATAACGTGTATTCGATACATCACGGATATTTTGTCTGGATACCTCAAAGTAATATTATTCATGTTACCGCGGGTGTCAATGGAATTTATAGATTAACTGTGGTTACACCTATACAATTTACCGTATAATCGAGGTCATCTACCGGGGTTAATACTACAAGCGCGGTGATATAAAAAGGATCCACTGAAATATTTACGGTAGCTTCCGCTGATGATAAATTAGCTTGAGTGTCGATTACATGGTATATAGAATTTGCAATTGATTTAAGTAAACAATATAGTTAGATTACCTAACCCCAGCAGTATCGATACGATCAAATCCGCGAGCTAAAAACTAAACTAAAAACATCTCGCTGATATGTATCACAAGAAGGTAAATGAATATATCAGGCGTATTACACGCATCGTTATAATATTGTATTGGGTTTCAAGAGTTATCGCTGGAACCAGTGTATTATTTTCGACGATAACGATGATCGCCCCTGTAGTTGTTACCATTTGTATTTCAACGGCGACAACAATCATAGGATTTCTCAGCATCATCACAAAAGATCATCGCTTATTCAAAATAAATTACATGATTATACACTTAAATTACACACAGCGTCAACCGCGTATTCTCAAACATCTTCGTTGGTATCATCCAGCGTCGATGACACAGTAATATCCGATAGTAAATTCACGACGATGACTCATATTTAATACCGCGATGTCAACATAATATTGAGAATAATGGCAACGCCGATGACATCTCCACAATAATTACTTCAACAGATAGTCACAAACACAAACCCGCCCAGAACAATGACGATATCAGTAACATCAAACAAACCCGAATTCAGTGTAGATTTTGCAACACCGATTCAAGTAAAGGAAACCGCACTTACTCAATTGCGTATAAATATTACAGATGGCCGAATATCCGCTCGGAATCATTTGCAGGTAAGCCGCCTATTAATACATGTGTAGTAGCGAATAAAACTAACACTGATTGCCAAACTATATATCTTTCCAAAAGGAGTTATGAAATTGAGGATATCGACAATGAAATGCAACGTAAAATAAAATCTCTCACCGGGGAAGAATCTAAAATTGCTATAACGGTTCACGAACTATCATTGTCTACCGTGATCGAGATTACATCACCGGATTACACCGTGGATATATATAAATCATCGATCAGAACTATACTTGGATGGCCCGAGAGAGAGAGAGAGAGAGAGAGAGAGAGAGAGAGAGAGAGAGAGAGAGAGAGAGAGAGAGAGAGAGAAGAGAGAGAGAGAGAGAGAGAGAGAGAGAGAGAGAAAGAGAGAGAGAGTAACGTTTCTGTTCAAATTTAAAGGAACGTGTTCAAATAGATGCCACGTAATATTAATGTGTTATGGGTGGTGCACTTTTAATAGTAGTATTGTTTTGCTTTGTTTATTTTTTGGTAAATTTGCATTTATACACCAGTATACTTGAAGAACAATGCAGATTAAGACCAAATAGTATAGTAAAGATCCAATAAATAATCCAATAAATACATATTGGAGATGTCTGAGTGCCCCGATTTAAACCATTTAACTTTAAAAATACATGATACAGACTTATACTCAAATAATGGCAGATGATGTTCAATAAATAAGAAAACCAAAAGAGATTAATCCATGCATATGGAAGGGGAAACATAGTCTGCATAAATATCCAGAAAATAAGCCTGACTAAAATCTAAATATGCTATCTATACAAATAAATTTCATTTTTTTCTTACTTAGTATTCTATTTATTTGCTGTATTTTTTAAAGTTATTTTAGTGTCTGTCAGTATGTTTCATAATCAGTAATACCTTCGTTATGTTTACTAGAGGGATATGCCGTCTAGATTGTAGTTATTTGAATTCAGATTTGATATCTTGCATTGTGATCCTATGGTCATATTCTACCTAATTTATAAACATTCAGCTAATAATTTGCTGTAATATGTATAGGCATATGCAGTTTCAATGTAAATAGTAATATAACAAAGTTAAAATACACCATTAATCTTACAATACAATCACAACTCAGTATGAATAGGATACTAGTATATCATTTGATGTAATGTCTACATGGATATACATAAACATGTTGTCGGTAATATCATCCAAATTTGTTTAAAACATTTCAATTAAAATATTCATCAATAATAATGACGCAAAATTAAAAATATTAGTTTTTTCATTTCAGCGGACATGTTTGAGATGTTTGCTCAGTTTAATCATTTCACTAAACGTTTAAAGTTTTATATCAACAACTGCTGATTAAAACTGACCCAAATATATTCAGCAGCAGCACAGAGTGAGAACAGACCAAATTTTTATGAGTCAACGATGCTTCCTTCCAATTAATATTTACTAGGAAGTCTCAATTTGTCAAATGGACCTTTCTAGTAAATATTAACTAGAAGGGTCCATTTAGCAAAAAAAAAGACGCCAAATATATGGCGTTCACCCTCTGTGCTGCTATACGCTAACCGAATTAGCTATAGATACAATGATGAATTAGCGATATATTTTTTATATAAATGGCAAACATCGGAGAAGCACAAATAACTAGATTAACACGAGAACGGTTGGCTGCAATTAAGAAATTTATCCCGGTAAGGAATTTTTTCAGAGATAATCTTCAAGCGCGTCAACAAGCAAAAGAAGATTTTACTACTGACACTAAAGAATTATTTGCGCCTATAACGACGGCAACTAAGGAAGTTGTAACCGCGGTAAAAGAATTAAAACCAGAGGTTAAACCTAAAAAGATGTATGATGTTAAGGTTCAAGAACTCAGAAATAGATTTACTGAGGAAACTTTAGCAAGGATTGATAAGGATGATATAATTAATTTAATAGATTTTGCTGCGCTGGGATATTACACTAAAGGAAATTTTTTAAAACCTGGACAGCACGGCTATATAAAAAGCGTAGCTGATTTTGCTAAAGCAGTTTACAAAATTAAACATGGACTACCACAAATTAATAATGATGATCCCATATATCAGGCATATTTGACTGCTGTTGAAAAAAAATATAACGAATATCAACAACAGCGAGTTTTATTAGTAACTGAACAAGAACGACTAGTAACCGAACAAAAACAACGAGAGAGAGAAGAACGAGAACGAAAAAAACAAGAACGAGCAGAAGAACGAGCACGTGTACAATCACCTCCCACAAAACAAGAACAACGAAGACAACAACAAAGATTAAGACAAGAAGAAAAACGTATACAAGGAAGTCCACGAAGACAAGAAGACCCTGTAATGGAAGATCCTCAACGAGAAGAATCCGACGATGATGTAATTCAAAAATTAGGTCTGGGATATCACGGTGATGGAATTGGAAATTCAATACCCTGTTCAAGAAGTGTCCTCGATGATATATCACGGTTAGAAGTTCTCATTGGGGGAAAAAGAGCTGGAAATAATTCTCCAGAAATAATTAATGAAGCAACTGAAATCTGTCAACGGTTATTTCAAGGACGCGTAATGGATATCGGACTATATCGAAGTTTCATCGATGAACTTACCGATGATTATTACAGCGATTGATCGAAAATCTCAAAGAGATTTCACGATTAGATATATAGCATTTAAATAAAATGATAGTACATCGTAGTATAAACAGAGCAAGACCTGTTTACGTTGTAAACTCAAGATTGCCGGTTTACAAACTTACGTATGGAAATGGACTTGGTGATATTGTCACTGGATTATTTACTAGAATTGCTCCAAAGCTGTTACCGGTTGGTAAAGAAATAGCGTCAAAAGCTATTGGGGTTTTCGGTGATAGAGCTGGTACAGTTATTGGTAATAAGGCATTTGATATGTTAGGTGATGCAAAAGAAAAACTTATGTCGTTGGCGAGGGGTAAAAAGAAAATTGGAAATGGAATCGGAAAATCTGTAGGATTTCAACAAAGAAATTTTCAATTACAGTCTACGGAACAAATGCCACCTAAGATAGGTAACGCGATTAATAAAATTGTAGTTGCACGGTTAAGAAAAAAAACTGGCTCTGGGTTGGCGCGGTTAAACATTTAGATCAACTATGTTAGTATAAAATGTTTCAGGATGAGATTGATGATGCTTTTAAGGTAAATGATCCTGTATCAAGGAATAATTCTATACGTGATTATCAGTATTTTTCATATCAAGCACAGGATCCAAATACAAGGTCAAGAATTGAACTTAGATTCGATGACACATCTAAATACTTCCTACCCTGTGAAGCATTCATCGAAGTAGAAGGACAACTGCGGAAACATGATAATACTGAGTTTGCAGCTGGTGATAATCTTAAAGATATCCCGATTGGATTTGTCAACAATGGCATAATGGCGTTATTCAACAACGCTCAGTATATAATTAATTCTACTAGAATTGAATCCATCGATAACGATGTTGATCTCGCAACCACAGTTGTAGGTTTAGCTAGATACTCTGATGATTTTATTAAATCCGCGGGTCATTCAATGATGTTTGCGAAGCATACTTCCAATCACGCTGATCTTAATCCATTTACGTTAAGAACACCAACAAAATTAAATAAAACTGCCTTCGCTGACGGTTCTAAAAGTGAACCTGTTGTTATGGTGATAATCCTAATTACAACGCGGGATTTGCATTACGAAAAAAGAACATCGACGCCAATGGTAGATTTTCATGTACGATTCCACTATCTCATATATTTGGATTTTGCCGAGACGTCCGGCGAGTGATGTTTGGTGCTAGTCATACTGTAATTCTCACACGAAGATCAACTGACGATTATGCTCTTTGGCATGGTCCTGATCCTGTGCGAGATGGTGTTGTAACATTGACAAAATTAGCGTTATGGATGCCTGTTATGACTCCATCGTTGGCTGTTGAGACTCGGTTGTTATCATTTATGGACCAAGGAGGAAAGTCAATGTTGAGTTAGGTGTGATGTCACAACAGCTACTACATCCGGTACAGGTACTGGAATTTTTACTTGGCAACTTGCGTTGACGAAAAATGTTTCCGCGCCAAGACATGTTTTTGTTGTGTTGCAGAACTCGAATAGAACTCAAAAAACAGCTGGTGTTGCAAATGATAGTCTAGAATTAAGATCTCATATGATATTTGACAAATGTGATGTCAGTGAAGTATCATTGCGAATAAGTAATCAACAAGAACCCGCAGAAAATCTTATTATCGACTATGATAATAATCAAATAGGACGAGTTTATCATCGATTGTGGTCATTTATGGGTCGTGATCAAAACATCGATACTGGACTTCAGATATCACAGGTGGATTTTAAAGAATTATATCCGGTTTATTACTTTTCGCTGCAACATCTTGATCTATCTAAGCATTCAACCGTTGATGTAAAATTTCAAGCTCGTATCGGTGATGCTCTTGGAGGATTTAGAGCAGTTGCTGTTCTTCTCAGTGATAAAAATATGATACTTGAAGGTGGTGGTGGAAAAATGAGAGTTATTGATGCACCAGTGGAAAATATGTAAGTGAGATTCGAAAAATTTTCATTTCATGAAAATCCATAGGATTTCAAAGACATGTAATTGAATCAATCGGTGTTATATGAAATGTCGTATAACACTATTAATGTCACATTGACACCCGGTCAGATAAAAAAACTTCAATCGAGTTCAGCTAAAAAATGCGGAACTACGATTACGCTAAAACATAATCAAATGACCGGCGGATCAAATAAACTATCGTTGACGAAAACTCAGGTTAATCATTTGAATAACGCTTTTAAAGAAAAAAGGAGTTCAGATTACGCTATCTGCAGCTGCAATAGCGAATATAATAAAAATTGGAGGATTTTTCCCGTTGTTGGCTGCAATTCCAGGATTGATTGCATCGGCGGCTCCAGCAATTCTTCGAGCGTTAGGAACTGGTGCAGCCGGAGCACTTGCTTCTACTGTTGTCAATAAAGTACTTGGTAAAGGTCTAAACTGAAAATCCACGAGAAAAGAAAAGGGAAAGGGATTCAGAATACCAGGAAGTCGATTCACGCGATATTACAAAACCAGTTAGTGAAATCTTACGGGGTTTCACCAATGTCGTCAAATTTTGATCTATTAGAAGCAGTAAAAAAAACCTCCCAATAAAGCATTTCAGAGGTGTATTCATGAAAGATCAATTACCAGCAAAACCACAATTACCAGAAACTGGCATAATTAATCTTGATGATAACACTGGACCTGGAACTCATTGGGTTTGTTACGCGATATTTCCACGTTGTATTATTTATTTTGACTCATATGGATTACCACCTCCGATTGAATTTGTCAAATATGTGTCCATGATTTCTTCGAAATCGCGAAGTAATTCAATTCCTGGAATTCGAAGAATTCCCATTTGGTATTCAACGTTGCCCACGCAGACATTAACAGATCCTCCAATATGTGGTCGAGAAACTCTTAACGCGTTAATGGTTATCTCGGCAAATCCTAAATTACCTCACAATGCCATCCATGAATACACGATTATGAATCATCAATGAAAAATTTGTAGAATTTTCAATGAAAATTTCTTCAGTGAAATTGTAAAATAATTTCCATTTGAGAAATAGATCTAATATAACAACAATGTCAGATATTTTTGGAAGATCAGTACCACGTGTTTCCGCAGAAGGAGTTACTATCGCACAGGTAAAAAAAATAATCAATAAAGCTATCTCATCGATAGCAAACTTAGATGAATTAAAAAAATATATGATCAAATAGATGATATAATACAATTACAAAAAACCATCGATGACATTAAAGCCACTGGTGTTAACTCCGTCAATGATATCAAAAAACTACGTGACGATTATAACGATCATATAACCAGGTTTAATCAGCTACAACAGGATATCATCAATGTTGGAGTTCCTATGACGAATATTTTTGGTAATCCGCGTGTGACTGTACCAAATCTTACAGCGATAAAAGATTCTATGTTGGAACTAACAACACTTCAATCTAAATATGAAGAACATGTAAAACAGTTTTCAGTGTTTCGTAGAAATATCGTTGATAAATTTCTTGGATCTACACTTGATAAACTCGATATAAAACTTCCTGATATTAAAAAATCCATCGACGATCTTAAAACGACCACCAATAACATCGTTTTGGATGCAACAAGGATGATAGCAATAGTTGAAAAAACAAAAATTCCTCATGATAAAACTAACAACGTAGTATACACGATTCAACACGGATCATATACGTGGACACCTACAAATAATATTTTACACATTACTGCAACCGTAAAGGGTATTTATCGATTAACGTTAGTGACACCAACATTATTTAATATATCCTCATCGAGTTCATCTGGAGTCAATAATACGATATCAACAATTATCGACAAGGATACGAATGAACAATTCACGATTATATCCACTGATAATAATCTAGCTAAGGTTTCAATGACATGGTATGTTGAATTTGTAGCTGATTTAAGTAAACAGTTAAACTAAAATCTTTCAGATTTTCAAAGTGAATTTCAAAGAATTGTTGACTGCGTTAATAGATAAAATGTCAACGATGTCATCAACGACGATTTCATCACCCGCGGTATTTGAATATCGTTATAACACCGTCAAAGAATATCAAAACAAACTTGAAGCGTTAATTACCGAGTATAAAAATAACAATAAAAAGAAAAAATACCAGCGTAGAATCACCGTGTTAGATGTAACTGTTTACTCGGTATAAGGTGTAATGGCCGGCGCTGGAATAATACTATCTTTGGTGGTTATGATATCCGCCGTTGTTGTACCAATTTGTATATCTGCGGCTGCAACAATCGCAGGAGTATTTACCGGAATAACAAAAAAAATAGCATCGTGTTCCCAACAAAAATTACACGATTACGCTGTTAAACTTATTACTGCGTCAAACGCTTATTCGCAATTGTCAATGCTGATCTCGTCATCGATTGATGATCAAATAATATCCGACGATGAGTTCTCTAGGATGGTACGGTTATATGATTCAACGATTTCAAAGTTGGAAAACAACAATAATAATGTCATCGTCACAAGAAATCCTTCAACGAATAGCAACAAATACTACCACGACAAAAACAAAGTTGATCTCGGTGGTAACGAAAACACCAGAATTCAGCGTTGAATTTAATCCTCCGTTGGCAGTGTCTGCAATCGCGCTAACACAATTAAGATGTTATTATAGTTGGCCTAATGTCAGATCAGAACCGTTCAATGGTATACCCCCCAATAACAGTTTTACGTTCACGTATAGATAAACTAAACCAGATGGAACAAAATCCGAACCAATCACACATACAATACATCTGCCAACTGGTGTATATGATATCGAAGATATCAATGACGCAATCATAGAATCAATTCAGGCAATAACAGGACCAAATAAAATTGACATCAAGGATGAACCTAATAAATACCCCATTGAAATAAAAGGACATGAGCCGCTGTTGTCAACGGTCATCGAAGTTAACTCACCTGACTACACCGTGGATATATAGAACAGCTCAATTAGAACTTTATTGGGATATCCCGAGTTTATTCCAGGCACCGTTGACATAAAAGATTTACCAAGTGAACCATTGAAATCTGATTTTATATCCACGAAGAAAGATTATTACGAGTATGAAATTAACAAAAAAACCGTCGATGGTCGTCGTCGTGATGATTTTGATAGTATTCCTATGCTTACATATGACTTAAAACGATTATGGACTTATCATCTAGGAGTTAGTGGTATTTTAGTGGATATTAAATTTGTTGAAAATGAATTGAAATTAATAGACTCTAATTTTAATCGATTTATGGGTTATTTGATAACGGCATTTAATGAAATTCCACCGCGTCGCAACGATGTCATCAAATTCATAGAAGTGTGTAATCAAATTATCTCCGATATGGAAGAGGTTAATGATGATAATATTCATATTGTTCTCAATGAAAATCATCTTGAAAAGACAAGAATAGATTTTGCAGCGTATTATAAAATCCGCGTTGAAGACATTCGCACATTTAAGTTTCCAGGATATAACGTACCAGCAATGCGTAAAAAACTCATTGATACCATCGATGAAAATTTCCCACGGATTCACAAAGCATGGCTGGATAGTCTTCCTGTGGTTCATTACCAATTGCCGGAACCTAGCAAATCTGACTTCACCACTGATGATTTACCAGCGATAGATCCGATTTTCAACTACAATTTCGACATTAGTTTTCTACGTCCTCAAGATATTTACGGTAAATACTCATATAATGTCTACGACGGAACAGAAACTGATACACTTAGCAAATACGAATGCAACGAATATGGTAAAATAATATGGAGATTTGCTCTTGGTGATCAAGGTGTATTTGTAATCACAGAGAAATCTCTTACTGGGATCTTCAACTCAATGACACAAATGTTCCAGATGAAATTGGGACAATTGAGAGATTATCTACAACGATCTCTGTTGTTGGATTTAACAACTCAGCGTGATACAATCAAACAACAAAAACAACAATTAAATCAAATTATCGCTGATATGAACTTCCTCAATGATAGATTACTCTCGTTTGTATACGAGGATAAATCACCAAACAAAGAAAAGTTCCGAAGAGTGTTTTCACGCACCAATGATAATTTAGTATTTATGAAATTCCACGGGTATAATGTACCAGCGTTAAAAGCATCATTGAAAAAACTCATTGACGAATTCTTTCCTCAGATTCATGCGTTATGGTTTAAGATAAATCCTCCCACGGAAATTTTAACATCAACGAATTCTGTGTACCACAACAACAACCACAGATCTCCCGGTAACGTTGATATATCATCGGTGATTGCAATACATGTTATCTGTGATGGTATTTAAGGAAGTTTCTCAGTTGACGTTTCAAAATCAAACAAAGCCACCCAAGGATATATCATGTACACATTCTCTCCAGACGTATCCCCGGGAAGTCTTATAGTGAAAAAACCACCTAATTTGACTTATCTCGAACCTGTTAATTCATTTCTGTCCAAGATGAATTTTTCAATAACCGACCAAGAATTTAACCTAATTGACCTTCGCGGGGAAACACTACAAATAACGCTAGATGTGAAAAGTTCTTAAAGAACTTTCAGGTCCTAAAGAACTTTCAATTTCAAAAATGAAAAATCCTTTAGATTTTTAAAAACAGTTTTAATAATGTATCAACACACGCTAGTATCTATCCATGATAAAGAACTCATTGAAAACGCTATCAGAGAGGTATTTAACGGAGCAACAACAAGTGAATTCTACGTGGATATAGTCATAGATAACCTAGGTCAGAAAAAGTTTCTATTGACTGATTATCAACTGCTACAACTTCAACAAAACGTTTTAACCGTAGTACGATTAAGCCGTGATCAAATAATGCAATACGTACATTCATGTTTATCCGTGAAAGATCTTAAAAAAATCTTACATATTTTCTAAAATAGAAGGATTTCACGATTTCAGAGCAAAAAAAAAATCACTGTATATTATATTTCCTTGTTGTCATACCACACTAACAGGTCAGGTTTACAAACTTTGTTCTAGTTGAGTGCGCGTGAAAACTCAAAGAGTGGAAATACAAAGGATTTCACAAATAGGTATTATACATGCGTTTACCTGTGTACCGGTTATACGAAAGAGGGCTCTCTACGGATGGGACTCAACTTGCTCGATTAACGCTTTTATCTGTCTCACCTTACAATTGATAAGTTTCCTTTGTTCATACTCTGCACCTAATTGCCTCCTAACATCCTCTACGATAGCACATAATGGTACAAAAACACTAACGTCTTCAACATTAACTAAACTCTCACATATGGATTTTTGTAAGCGCTTAATTAAAAAATAGTGCTTAGCGAGTACATATTTTCCATTGTTTTGTGCAAATTCCATATCCTCAAAATCGGTCATTATTTGATCACAATCTAACCCTGAACATAGTTTTATATTTTGATCTTTGAGCTTATTAATTTCAACAATAATACATCTGATATTTTCAGAATTCATATATATGAAAAAGTATATTTGTTGAATTGCTTGCAATTTCAATTGATGAGTGGAAACTCTTTGAGTTTCACACAAAACTTTGAGTGAAAAACTCACAAAATGAATTCTGGACCCGCTAAGGTGTTGGTCATCTTAGCATGTCCAGAAGCTTAATGCGATTATAAGATGATGATGGTATATATACAATGGATGACGACATCACATTCAACCCCACTATCTAGTTTGTATGGCGGTTGATATATACATATACGACGGCACAATTACACATCACCGTTTTGAATCTCCTTGTTGTACAAATATACATCAAGGACGTCCAACGGTTACACATATAATCACGAAGCGTATTCCCCACGAGTAGAGTCTAACTCGCGGATAGCGGGTTTGACCTACAAGAGGATACGTTTAGTGCGTGGACACACGGACAGTACACAACAATAGATTATAGATGATTATGGTTATATACAGATGCAATGAATGACGACGGCACAACAATTGATTATAGGTGATTATGTGGTTATATACAGATGCAATGAATGACGACGGCACAACAATAGATTATAACGATTATGGTTATATATGTACAATGAATTGATTCAATGACAATGAATGACGACGGCACAACAATAGATTATAGGGTGACACAATGAATGAATTGATTCAATGACAATGAATTGATTCAATGACAATGGATGATGCGGGCTATTCTACATTCAAGTGCAAAAACCAAACCTCAAAATCAAACCCGGTTTGAATGTCAATAATAACATTCACACCACGTGTGACGGTGTGATTTGAGTTTGCACTTGAACTTCGAGCTAAAGCCCAAATATATAACAGACTAGATTGTATATAACCACTCATTACTACGAAGTTAAATAAAGAGATGTGTGCTTCTTATTCCTTGTTGTGTTTAATAGCGATCACTGACAAAGTTGAATTAACACATAATACTTGAAAAACACACTAAAATAAAGAATTAAATACGACGTGTATATAAAATAGTTATGTTAATACTTGAAAAAAGACAAAATTGATTATGTGTTATTGAGATTCATAACAGGGAAATCAACCAATCAGAAATCAATGACTGTATTTAAGATCCGTAACTGTGTCATTGGTGATTTATCACACGCGCGTTACCTAACGGAGTTATTCCCCTTGAACAAATGCGTGATTACATATTATACATAAGAAAACTGAATTTTGTTTTTAAAACACTTTGAAAAAGCCGTCTTGGTTATATTTTCTGCAACGCATTGAATAGAATACGGATAAATATCGAAATACCTACCAGCTGCGGTTATTGACTGAAATATTTTTTTTTCGTTATTTTCAGTATTAAATGACTTTACAGGTCTAGCTTTTTTCGAGTATTTTCCAGTCCCACCTCGTTTGCTGTTTTTACTTTGAGACATAGCTTGTAGATTCGATAAAAAATTATGAGTCTTAATACCATCAATGTGATCAATAACAAGGCCATCCTTGATCAATCCATTAAACACCTCGAAGACGAATCTGTGATTATGATAAGTTTTCCCTCCAGCTTTAAACACCAAATATCCATGATTAGTCATAGTACCAAGAGATTTCTTGAGTCTACTTTGTCTAAGAACACCATCACGAGAGGCTTCGTAGTTTACAATAATAGGATGCGGTTGAAATTCTTGGTTCATTTATATACAATATATTTTATTTGTCTAATTCGTTAATTGGCTGAGATATATTATTTGAAAATCTTTCTATGTAGTCCTGAGCAGTTTTTATGATTTTGCCGTTGGCAACGTCATTGACAGTCAGGATTTTTGATTTTTTTTTGTCATAATAACGCTTCAACTCTCTATAACGCTTACCACCGCAACTAATACATAACTGCGATTTGCCTCTAACACCTACCCCACAATACAGGCAAGGAAGAGGACCTTTTGAACCGTTTCTCATGCTTTGGATATGATACCCACATAATTCATTTCTGCATGATTTGTTACACGGGGTCGTTGATCCAATCATGAGCCATTTGCAATGATTCATTATATAAAAAACTTTTTATTTAAATACTTGTTTTAATTATAATATGAAAGAATTCAAGAGATTATCGAAAAATAAACCTAAATTCAATCTCGATAGACGGTAGCATGAAGGAGTTCAAGAGATTATCGAAAATTAAACTTGAATTTAATCGGGATAGAGTATCTGTTAAACCAAAACGTTTAAACGACGGTAGCATGAAGGAGTTCAAGAGATTATCAAAAATTAATCCCGGATTTAATCAGAATACTAAATTCGATCTCGATAGAATCTCTGATATGAAGGAGTTCAAGAGATTATCGAAAATTAATCCCGGATTTAATCGGAATACTAAATTCGATCTCGATAGAATCTCTGATATGAAGGAGTTCAAGAGATTATAGAAAATTACGCCTTGGAAAAATACTAGGTTTAATCTCGATAAATTCTCTGATAAACCAAAAAGTCTAATAGATAACAAAATCATATTAAGTAAAATCAGCGACTGTTTTAATGAATTTAAGCGCGATGGAGCATCTCATACGTGGTCGACATTTAGAATTATTGATGAAGATGTCAATGTACCCGTAATCGATGCTACCATGAACGATAAAAGAGCAGCTGAGTTACTTTCACACCTTGGCGAGCCAACGGGGAAATCCAAAGGTGCAAAATCCAAACGTGTAAAATCCAAACGTGTAAAATCCAAAGGTGTAAAATCCAAAGGATTTTCATTGCAAAGCAATTCCCAACAAAGTAATTCACAAAGGTACTTTTTCAGAATAAAATTCGTTACCGAAGATGATGGAAGATGGATTATCAGAGATAAATTTGAACCAATCCTCAAGGATAAAAAACTGTCATTGTGAGTAGAGATTCTAAACCAGGAATTCTAACTGGAATTGACAAACCATACTACGAGAACCGTTACCCTGTAACAGTAGTTGTTTACGGAATATATCCGCTAAATAATAAGCCAAGTATTGCAAAACTAACACCTATGAAATATTCACCGTTGACTTCGTCAAGGCTCAATTGTGTAGCAATACGGGTAATGGAACATTTCACGAATGCATCCCGGGGAAATAAACTAACTGAACAACGACGTAAGAAAATAACCGAATGGGAAATGACGGTGAAACAGCGCGGGGCAATGATTTCCGATATAGCTAAATTAGAAGCATCATTAAAAATTCCAATATCAGTAGCGACGATAACCGGATAAGTATTATACGAACCGAAATATCAATCGCGAGGAGCTCCAATTGAAATTATCGATCATAACAAGCACGCATGGACACCTGCAGTAAATGTATTTCCACGAGAACGAATCGTGAGATATATCCCCCCGGAATTTTCCGGGGAATTTTGTAAGGATGTGTTCCACGAAGAAAAATTATTTGATGCTATTCATGAGTTGTGTAAAGATGATCCTGTGTCAGTGTGGCTACTTCGCAGCGCTGAAGATTCAGGATTTGATCAGTTTGTAAGACCTAATGGAGAATTATATCGCACTGAAGAGTTACACTCGAAGATGAAAAAAACCGCTGTAAAATACTCAGGTGAAAATTCTAAAGAATTTTACAATGAAAAACTACTCACGAATAGTTTTACGATTCCATCAGTGGTAGCTCATTTTGGACGAGAAAAGAACTCATGGCGTCCAACACAAAGTGATTTTCTCGAAGATGTCAAATTGAGTTGCGTCGGATTCGGTCATGGAGAACTGTGGAATACAAAATACCGCCTCTAGGGTATGATTTCAGTTGATATAGCTGCGTGTTATCCAGGGAGTTTTCTAGGATATGGAGAAGCCGCTAAGTACTTTAAACGATTTGGACACCCCACACATGAAATGACTCGTGTTTCGGTTAATGGTCCATTGCCTGATTTGGACTTAACTGGATTCGCTTGTGTGGTATCATTTGAATTAGCGTCAGGATTACACCCGTGTAGTTATGTTTGGATTGGTAGACATATGTCTGTGAAACACTGGATGCCAATAGTGTTACTACGATATATGATTGATTGTGGTATGCTGATATCGTTGATTATCAGCGAAGCAATTATATGCTATCGAGCTCAGAAAGAAGTTTGGCTACCACAACCCGATCTAGATAGTATAATACGCGAACAACGAAAACAATTTTCTGATGGAAAATCGGAGATTTTCAATGAACAACAAATCATGGATTTGTCTAGGCAGTTATTTGAAATTGAAAATAGACAAGCAAAAGATTTTGGACGAAAAATAATCGGTAAATTTACTCAAGGTGGAAGAAATGACAATGCAAAATACTCTTCGCGGTTGATCATAGACAGCGCTGAATACGATTTTATCATAGCGGATTTAACGAAAAATGGAAAACTTGTAAATCGTAAAGATGCTTTTCTATCCAATGGGACTAAGTTAGGTACAGTTTTTACCTACTGTGATGGATATAGTTGTCAGTATACACACTTAAGATCATCTATGCTCGGTTATTCTGCTATTAATCTATTTTCGATGATAAATACATTTCCTAAAACCGCGGTTAGAGTAGCTACTGATTCGATGTATATACACAACAAATACAAATCAGCAGTGGCTAAATTCACATCCCAGGAGGAAGCGTGGGGATATTGGAGATTTAAAAAGGAGACGCTACACGAGTATTGTGAATCGGCAGATGTTATGATGGACGATAAATACTTGAAAAGCAACCAGTGTTCAGAATTTTCAAATGCACCACCGATATCAGATCCTGTTACGCGATATAAAATTGTTTATATAAACGGATTAGGAGGATCAGAAAAGACAACACGAGTAATTAATTTATTTAATAAGAAAAGAAAACCAATTGAAAAATCCGTTGAAAAACCAATTCAAAAACTTACAGATGATCAAAAACAAATACAAGAAATCATACAACAAATTCTACACGAGGAGTCTCCAGAAATCATACGACAAATCTTAGGGGAAAATTCTACGAAAACCCATATGGAAACCCCTATGGAAAAGTCTACAAATTTCACAAATATGATTGTGCTAACACCAACTCATAAACTTGCAAGAGAGATGATACAGCGTGGGGTAAATGCTTGTACTTATCACAGCTTCTTCCGATGGAACGGTGACTCATGGACCCCTGAGCGAATGGCACAGAAATTTATTCCACGGGTGATAATCTGGGATGAAATTGGTACAGTGCCGGAACATATTTTAAAAAAAAATTAGAATGGCTCTCAACGAAAAATACAAAAATTATTATGTGCGGCGATCATGGTCAACCACCACCAATGTTCGGTAAATCTCCCCATGAATGGCTAAAAAATACGTTGATTATTACACAGAGATGAACTATGACCATAGATCGTTAGATGAAGTATTACGTGAGTTTAAACAACTAATCAGATTACAACCGGATAGAATCCAATGTGAAATAATGCGTGGAATAATTTCAGAAACTCCCATGAATGATTTTTGGGAAACATGGAGACCAAACGATTTGATAATAGCAAGTAGAAAAAGTGTCGGAGACAAACTTCAGATGAAATTATTTGAATTACATAAACACAAATTTGCAACACTTCCAGTACAGCTCTGTTATAGACCCAAGGATACACGAAAGCAGAATATCGACGTTGACATTCCTGGACAACGTGAAAAGCAGAAATTAGTGTTAAATGATATTGTGCTGGTTGATATCAGCGTCGTCGAAGATGCATTGCGTGCTGATAAATCCCCGTGGACGTTAGGTTACGCAACGACAATACACTCTTCACAGGGATTAACTGTCACAGACACAATTGTTTGGATAGTAGATAATCGCATTGAGTGGTCAAATTTAGTCTATCTTGCAGTATCCAGAGTACGAAGAATAAACCAACTTCGAAGAATTGTTGTTGACGATGATGACAATTCAATAAGTGATATTGTCAGCGCCGATGATATCATCGGGGACATAATCAGAAAAAAACTCTCTGGTTATAAACAACAGGATAAAAAAAATAATAGAAAATTTGACATTGATGCTGAATTAATAATTACGCTGAAGCAACAACAGAATAATCACTGCGCGAGTTGCAATTGTATAATGCGTTGGAGTTGGTCGAATAAAGATCCTCGCCAATTTACCGTAGACAGAAAGAATAGCAGCATTGGTCACACCAACGATAACGTTATGCTGACTTGTCTTGAGTGCAACAGACGCCGGGGTGCCGGCACAATGATTCTTGGGGGAGGTGCTAGTTAAGACCACGCGGTGGTAATTGAGTATCCTCGGGGATTACCTGTAGTTGTTGTCGAGTAAATCCTCGCTGAGGAGCAGTTGAATCCAATCTATAGATTGCTGGTCTAGAAACGCTAGCGTTTTCACCAGTTGATCGTGTTATACCGGATATCTTATGCGTAGTGACGCTCCAAATAGGATCAGTAGCTCTTTTTTTACCACCCTCAAGCTCTCCTGGTTCGTATAAGTACCTTACAGTGACATTACTACCAAGAATTGGTTCTTTTGAAAAATCTTTTAGTGGTTGTACGGGTATATACTTCCTTTTAATAGCGTTGTTAGGTTTCATGTTGATTGTTCTAGTAATCTCATTATTGATTGCGGTAACTACACCTGGTAATCTCTTGACCCATTCACGGGATCGTTTATCCTGGATGAATTCTTTCGCGTATTGATATCCAAATAACCGCTCAGCAAGAGTCCGATTAAACCGTTCAACAATTGCCTGATCGCGATGTAGTGCAGTATGTCCTCGTCGTATGATGACATTATGATGTTTCATCGTTGTTAAAACAGCGCCTTGAAATTCCTTGCCAAGATCAACTTATTATATAGTTTTGGCCAATGCAGAGGACCCCTTCGATAAATCCTTTCAAATGCAGAAGCCACTTCAGTTGATGATTTTGTCTTCAACGGTTCTGCTTGTTTGTATCGACTCGCAATATCAACTACGGTTAACGCGTATTTGTAACCGCGATCATGCGGCAGAAATAATATATCAGCTTGATGAACCTCATTAGCTGTGCTGACATCAAAAGGCGAGTAGTTAATTTGTTTAGGCGGCGGTAGATAAATTTGCCATATCGTCTGTTTGGATAACCAATCCGCCGCTGTGGTATTTTTTACTTTTGCAGCGCTAGCGAGTTTACTAATTGCTGCCTTACCTCACCAGTATCCTCTCGGAGAATAGTAAATAGATTCCATGTTGTTATTAATTACCAGCACCAAATATTAATTTGCCTTTCATGGCGGATTTTATCAACGTCGAGGCCAATTTTTCTTTGAACGATTTATCTGGAATAGCATTCAACGCGTGAATCAATGCTACATCCGCGAGATGACGCTGTTGTAGATCACCACTTCGATACGCTATATTATGTACACGACACGCTTCATCGATAGCGTTTATAGGATTTTCCCCCTGACGTGGATTATCATGACTATCAAGTCTTATATCTAATCGTGTTCCCGGTCCACAATAATTATACCCGGGAAGGTGTTTTTCACCTGGATATTTTGACCATGGTAACCCTGGAAGTGATGTTAACTTGGCGGAAATATCACCTCCGAGTTTGTTTTTTTTGAAAATTCGAAGATGAATCTCTTTGAGATTCCATTTTCACAAATCGATATTTTTTTGTACCGCATATTTCACACTTGCCGGTGACCGCGCTTCTGTTATTTTTTGTGTTAACAGTCGTTGGTTCAAGCGTCGGTGTACGCGCTCTACATTTCACACAATATAGATCCATAATTATATTTATGTTATATCAACAAATGGAAGTGATCGATTTCTCCGCGTTGAAGAAACAACAACCAGTAAAACATCATCCGATGTTACCAAACTCAATCATAATGATTATCATTGGACCTTCCGGAAGTAGTAAAACCCAATTGCTGTTAACGATGATAATGAAGTATTTAACCTGGGATAAATTGTATCTGATTGCACCCAGCGTAGATGATCAACATTGTTATCAGGTGCTAAAAGATTACGACGAAGCCGCTTCAGAAGCTTACGGTGGAAGCGTAATTGAATTTATCACAGACATTGAAGAGGCGCCATCAGTGGAAGACCTGGATGGATCCGTTAATAATCTTCTCGTGTACGACGAAGTGATGTTGGACCAACAAAAGAATCCAGCTAGAATATTTTCCCGAGGACGTCACAAAAACTCTGACGTGATATATGTAACTCAACGTTATATACAAATATCAAAAGTGATAAGGGACAACTGCAATTTGTTATGCGTGTTTAACGGAGTTGACACTCATACTCTTAGAAATATTTGGCAGACCTGGTGTCCTGACATGGATTATAATCGATTTCAAAATTTCTTCAGCGGCGCCAGAGCTACCCAACATGGATTTGTAACGATAAGTATACACGATCCTCGGACACGATATCGAATTGGATTAGACCGTATCTATAGCTAATTCGGTTAGCGCAGAAGCTTAAATAACTGTTCAGTGTCAGTAGTAAAATCTTATTTTGCTTGTTGACGCGCTTGAAGATTATCTCTGAAAGAATCCCTTACCGGGATAAATTTCTTAATTGCAGCCAACCGTTCTCGTGTTAATCTAGTTATTTGTGCTTCTCCTATGTTTGCCATTTATATAAAAAATATATCGCTAATTCATCATTGTATCTATAGCTAATTCGGTTAGCGTATAGCAGCACAGAGGGTGAACGCCATATATTTGGCGTCTTTTTTTTTTGCTAAATGGACCCTTCTAGTTAATATTTACTAGAAAGGTCCATTTGACAAATTGAGACTTCCTAGTAAATATTAACTAGAAGGAAGCATCGTTGATGCATAAAAATTTGGTCTGTTCTCACTCTGTGCTGCTTCAGCTTTCATGCTGCGCTCAAAAACCGGCGGATCGAAGCTTACTACATTTGATTAAGTGTGGTGATTTTATGCGCGTGATGTATATTATAACAAACGATAGACTTTGATGTATCTGATAATGCCATAATATCTTCAAAATGATCGTGAATAAATATTGTTTTTGATGCATATTAAAAACATGTATTGTTATGAAGAAAATCAACTTTGCTTTGTAAACATATTTTTTAACAAGTTCGATATTCTATAGATTCTGTGTCAAACTGATACTGATACTGAATACAGTAAACCTTGTTTAACATATCAATTAAATCATACACAGTAATAAGATGACATTATTTCCATGGTAACAGTTCCTGGTTAGACCGAACATAATACCATTCCAGCGGACATTCCAATTCCAGGTCTGTCCCAACAATAATGTAGTGGCAACAATGCAAACCATATTTCAAAGAGCGTGTGTAACCAAGCACCAGTGACCAATTTCAGATTGATTGCTGTGATTCTAAAACTCGTATGTGCTTTCGCAAAATTTTAGTTGAGCACACAAATAAGGGTAATGTTATATAATAACGTCATATTTGGCATTATCTGCAATATGTCTGAGACAATAACAAGCGAAATAAGACACGAGTGTGCGGTTACACTATTAATGTATTGAACAGACCTTCCAGTAAATATTATCGTGTTTCAGACGCGATTATACGATAATCAGCCCAGTGGGAGAGAAAGGAACTTCCACTTCTTTATCTTTAAAATCGTTGACGACAACAGTGACAAAATTGCAAACAGCCGTAGGAATATATTCATTTCTTTCTCTGATTCGAATCGTGCTGGCGTCTGTCGTTCTTTTGTTCTACCCGCTTTAGCTACTGTCGGAAACGCATCTCTAAAAGAAACGTTTATGCCCGTGTACTCGATAAAGGAAATTGTTTTCATCGAATCGTGTCTGAGCGGGAGAGATCCTATATTATGTGTTCGCACTTGACGGCTACGGAAGCGCGTTTTTGAACGAATTTTGATTTAATATAGATGAAGAAATGAATTCAACGCTTCAGATGTGTCTTCATGGTCGATAAACATGCGTCACAGTAGCATGATCAACAGGCCTGGAACTTTTTCGGTCGAATACGCGGTAAGGCATCGACAAGATCTTCTACTGGAATGGGTGCGAACCTAAACAGAAAGTGGTTATTTTTCTTCTTCGACACTGGGTTATCAGCTGCTGAATTACTGAACACTCACGGTTTCAATCACGAACATATGCATGATATGCGGAGTCATCGTTACCGGAATATTTTATGAACTTGAGAATTCACCAATTTTATAAGGGATTAGCGACCCCGCATTGTCTATTAAAAGCCAGACATGTGCCATCCCAATGGAAGTATGTAAATTTGTCATTTTCAGTATAAACTAAGATACTAAAGGCAAACAGTCTTTATTTGACCACATCAAATAAAACTGGAATTATGACAATGAAATAAAATTGAAATAAGATGATTTTAAAATTTCCGAACATATTAACAAGGTAAAAGGAAACATTCCTCCATTCGTATCAGCAAACAACCTTTGGAAACTTAACAACTGATGTTGGTAATTTTGGAGCGTGACCGATGAGTCCTTCCTCCGTAACAGCAAAAACCGCCAACATTCAATAAAACGTATTCATTTTCAAGGCATAATATCAGAATAAGGCTGAAAAGACCTTTCTTGCTGACCGCACGTGCGAAACTGTTTGGTACGTTTCTCATTGTTGGTATTTAAAAAGGTTAATACAGGTACAAGGCAGATGCTTTCAGACGAATGGAGAATGATCACCGTTCGTCAGAAAGCATCTCCCTTTAACATCACAATTATCCTAAAGTATATGCACCAACTGTTGATCATGTGGATGAAGAAATATAGGAGTTTGACAACAATCTCCAGGGTAGAATAAACATCTTAAGTATAAAAGACATCCTCATCATTCAAGGAGACTGGAATGCCAATGTTGGCAAAGATGCTTTAAAAGACTGGGATGATCACTGTGGACCTTCTTGTAATGAGTATACCAATGAAAGAGGGAGACGGCTGCTCAAGTTCGCAAGGAACAACAATTTGGTACTAGCCAACACCCTGTGCCAACATAAAGTTTCACGATGCTGGACATGTCACACTTACCAAATGGAACCCATCATAACCAGATCGACTACATACTAGTTCAAAACCGTTACGATCTGGCATCAATATATTAAAAACAATAATGTTCCCATGTGTTGATGTTTGGAGTGATCACGACCTCGTCATTATGAGCTTCCAAGTGAGGCTGAAGAACATGAACATGAACAAGCCAAATAAAATCTAGCTCAAATTCAACCTTGAATAGCTGAAGGACCCTAACATCTGCATGTCATTAAAAGCCACAATTGGAGGAAAATTTGCTCCACTTCTTGTGATGGGTGTTGATGTTAAATTGATTACAGACCCCTTAAACACAGTCATGACAAAAGCTGCCATGGATATCACTGGCCTCCATCGCCCAAAGACAAAACTCTGGGTTACAGAAGAGATTCTGAATCCGTGTGATGCTCGAAAATATCTCAAAAACACCAGACACAACCGGGGCAGTTTAGTACCGAGAAATAAACAAGAATATCAGAAAACACTTGAAGAAAGCAAAAGAATATTGGATTGGACAAAAGTGTATATACATATAAAGCAGTCTGATAAAGAGTAACAGCCAAAAAGCATTCCAAATTGTGAAAGACCTCACTAGACAGAAGCATCCAAGAGTGAGTACCATTCAAGACGAAAATGGAAAGGGCCTCACAGAAGCAAATGACATTAAAGAAAGATGGACTGAGTATTCTAACGAACTCTACAACAATCCGTCCACAGGAGACCAAGAGGTAATTAAAGTTCCAAACTCCACATATGATGATGATTACACCATTCTAAAAGAATGCTGATTCAGCAATGATAGCACTGAAGAATGGAAAAGGAGCTGGAGTAGACAACGTCCTAACTGAACTTATCAAAAATGGTGGGGAATCGGTGATAGAGCTACTAACACAAATCTGCAACAAGATCTGGCAGACAGGTGAATGGCCAGCACAGTGGACATAATCACTGATTTATAACACTCCCAAAAGAGGGCAATCTCCAGCTGTGACAAACTTACAGAACTATTAGTATGATCAGCCGTGCTAGTAAGGTGATGCTGAAGATCATCTTGAACAGACTGAACCCACAAACCAAAGAAATAATCACTGAAGAACAGCAGGTGCCTGGAGAGGAAGAAGCACATCATAACAAATATTCAAACTTAGGATTTTCTGTGAAATGTACTCACAATATCAACAAAACATCAATCATGTGTTTATAGATTTCAAAAAGGCTTTTGACAGTGTGGCATGAGGCATTGTGAGCCACAATTAAAAAGTACATGATGGGTCAAACGTTGCCCAATATCATCAAGCAGCTATTCGCCAATGCTACAAGTGCAGTTATTGCTCAAGGTCCTGTGGGGAACTGATTAACGACAAAAGTTGGAGTACGGCAAGGCAGTCTCATGACACCCACTATTTTAAACATATTCAAAGAGCGTATTATGAGTGAAGCCCGGGAAGAACTCTGTGGGACTGTCAGCATTGGAGGGCGCAACATCACCAACCTACTCTTTGCAGACGACATGGATGGGCTGGCAGGCAGTGAAGATGAGTTTGCCACCTTAGTGAAGAACCTGGATGAAACATCTTCCTGATTTGACATGGAAATAAGCGCCGAGAAAACAAAGCTGATGACAAATAATAGCAAAACAAATCTCAACCAAGATTAAAGTCAGGGGACAGGAACTTGAAACAGTAGGCTAATTCAAATTTCTTGGTTCCATAATCAACGAAGAGGGATCAAGAGCAGACATGTTGTCACGAGCATCACAAACAACGGCATCTATGTCAAAGATATGCCCCATCTGGAGTGGCAAGAATATATGTCTGAAAATTAACATCATACTATTAACAGCACTAGTCATCTCAATTTTGCTGTATTCAAGTGAGGCCTGGACCCTGACTTCAGAATTACAACGAAGAATACCGGCACTTGAAATATGATGCTACATAACCATCTTTGGCATCTCTTACATGGACCACATCACAAATGAAGAAGTGAGCAACACCATCGGGCACAAAGAAGGCCATTATGAAGACCTCCTCACCACTGTCAAAAAGAGAAAGCTTAAATGGTATGGCCATGTCACTAGAGCCAAAAGTCTTCCCACAACAGAAATACAGGGTAGCGTCCAAGTTGGCAGAAGGAGAGGTAGACATAGAAAACAGTGGACTGACAACATCACAGAATGGAACAGGGCACGTTTTGCGGAGACAAAGGCATTGGCACATGATCGAGAAAAGTTGAGGGAACTGGTCATATATTCAGGATCACAGTGCCTCAACGACCACAATAGGTCAAGAGACTGATGATGATGATGATGAATACAGGTATGCGCTATCAATGACCGGGCACAAACAAAGATGATTAAAAGCATGTAAAGCTCAATGTACGATGGTAAATGGAGAAAACGCATACTGCATTGACTTTTCGACTGTTTCATTATGTTATAAAAGAAAACTAAAATGTAGTAAATTTCTTCAAGAAACATCATTAGGACAAATATTTGTATTTGGACTTGTTGCCTTAGCTAGAAACCAAACATACATAAGATGAGTACGATGGAAGCAGAGACTCGTGTGTATCGTTTGCATTGATAAATTAAAACGTCGAAGTAAATACAAACGTAAAGTCGGAAAGTACGGCACATCCTATGCTTACGTGGCCTTACCATAACCAATACGAGTATAAACTTTAATAGGAATAGCTATAAAAACATTGACCAACCAAGGACGATACTGAAATGACGCCATAACAATGACCGTCATTTTTTATTATCTGGAATGGGCTCGATGGACTTTACATTTTACGTCCAGATCGTAAATTTAATCTTAACCGGATGTAGGGTAGGTTTCAATATCACTGGCGAGACAAAGATATCCTGTGAATTCGTGCAACATAATTTAGTTTTGGAAAGTACATCGATGCTCCACCAACCGTTCAACCCACAACATCAATGCTATTAAAGGCCAGAGACAATCTTGTTTGAAGTACTTAACGTCTGGCATTGAACTGTCCTCGCGTTTAATATTTATATATACGTGATGGATTCTGATCAGCCACATGTTGATGTTATTGCAGATATATGGTCGGACCATTAGATCAAATTGGAACAACATGCACATATCGACCAGTAATGAAGTGGAATGCAAATACACATTAATCGCTATAAAGTATCCATCAATTATGTTGAACCCACATCATTATTTCGATAGTAAAGGAAGATCTAGAGACATGTAATAATCAAAGGCACAATGTCGTATGCCATGGGCAAATTAATCGTGGTCCAAGCAGAGAAGTAGTCAATATGTTTTTTCTTATTCTTCAGATGATTTATTTATGGTGCAGAACCGAATGAAAAAGTATATATTAATGATTCTGCAATTTTTACGATTTTTTTTCCTATCTTGTACCATTCGTGTGATCTTTTGCTGTTTCAAATATCTGACATTCTACTGTACTAAAATATCGTTATAATTAATTATACTGCATTTTAGTTTCGAATTTAAAGATTAATTTAATTCTCAGAATACTTATTTCTGGCGTAGAAGCGATTCATTTGTGTGATCTTGTGCTGTTCCAAATTCGTGTCATGTATACTGTCTCAAAATTCATCTGGTTTTCTTCTCAGAATTTGTAATAACTTCTATGGTACAAAATTCTTGTCGTTTTTATATTAATTTCTACTGTACCAAATTCATAATGATCCAAATATTATCATCTTTAACAAAATTAATTGTAATAATGTAAATTTCCTCTTTTCCCATTTTTTTATATTTTTATTTCGTTCCTTGTCCTTAGCCTTGACAAATATACCCCATTTGTTTTCAAAATGAAAGTGGATCAAAACACTTGAGGATGTTCCTAATTAATACATAGAGTAATAGATTTAATATTAAAAGTAATATTGTAACCTCAAATTTTCGAATTAAGAACAGAGCTATGATATATGAGTAGATCAAAAGAGCAGTTTAAGAGTCATAAGTCACTAACTTGTCCCATAATGCTTGTAGTGATTTCAAGGGCGTTGGGTACGAATCTCTTCAATTATTTCTTCATTGCCTATTACAAGTTATGTATCTGACTAGGCGAATTTGTTATGTATCTGACTAGGCGAATTTGCTATGCATATATATAACTGTTGTGAGTACACGGTTGACACAACATATATATATATATATATATATATATATATATATATATATATATATATATATATATATATATATATATATATAAAAATAGAGAGAGAAAGAGAGAGAGAGAGAGAGAGAGAGAGAGAGAGAGAGAGAGAGAGAGGTTCAATTGCAAGGGACCAAAACGTAAAATTGTATTAGGTGTGATTTGTGGCCATGCACATTTGTACTATATTAGGCAAATTATTATTGAACTTAAATGGGTTTGTAACGGGTAGTTTTTAGAAGCAAACGTTTAATTTTGACCATTCATTAGGATACGTATTAATACTGTTTTAGCATTTAACAATCATTGCTTAATTTAATAATCGGTACATAACTAAGTCGTTAAATGAGCTTTCACATACAAATACATTACGGAATTTCAAGGATACACATCTAGCTTTTGAGTACTCACCTGAACAAGAAGAGACAGTAGTTGTCATCATATTAGTGCCACTGATTTTCTCATTACCTAGTTAGCAGGTAGCAAATGTTGTATCAATATGATATGATTTACGTCACAGATAACTACACAGATAATACGTCATCTGCCACAGGAATCATATTTGCAAAACAAATTAAGCCTGATGAACCTCAAAAAACTTAGCTATTTCTACTTACGTAACGTCATGATGCATGTTCTTGGTTAATGTAAATACTTACCGTAGCCTGAAAAAGAAAAAAAAATGCAATTAATATAATATCGTTATTTAGACGCACTACCATAAGATCATGTTTTATTTGCTGTAACAAATGCTCACAATCGACATTCAATTGACATACATCACAATACATGAATGGACACCAAGTAAACATAATTATCTGTTGTTTATATGTATTTAAAAAAATATTATCATAAGACTACTAAAAGATAAATTGAAATACAAAATAAAATGCAGTTCAAGATCAATTAATGTATGCACCAAAAAAGTACATCTGACGATTAAAACACGCATGTGTTGTCTTCTTAATCGCATATCAGAATTGCGAATACATACAGAACTTTACAGTATTGCTTTGAAAAAATGCATGTATAAAATAATCTTCTATGTGCGTTTTGTAAAAGCGTTGAAAATACCTAATATATTAATCAATCCGTACATACAAACATACATACATACATACATGCATGCATACATGCATACATGCATACATACATACATACATATATACATACTGATTTTTCCAGAAAAAAAAATGTAACTGTAATGATCCTTATGGAGTGCGGATGTGTGCGCTGATATTTTCAGAAACCCTCTTGATGCAGTTTGATTTTCAGCATGAAAGTGACAACCATTTGTAAAGGATGTATCATTGTGTACGAGACACCAAATAACTCTTTCTTTCTGTTACTGAATAACATAATGTTGCAAGTTCAGTGCATTTTGTACCATTTTTGTAATCTGTTGTACCAAATTCGTGTCATTTCTACTCTACGAAAGATGTTCTCATTTACCCTGTTCAGAATTAGTAGCATCGTCTATTATCAAAATTCGTGTCATTCTTATACTATTTAAAATTCATTTAACTTCTACCCTACCACATTCTTATTTATTCAAATATTATGATCTTTAACAAAATAAATTGTAATAATGATGTCATTACCGTCACACAAGTGGTAAACATATGTTTCTCTTGATTTTACTTTCACAAATATATACAAAATATATAAAACTGAGAATTGGATCAATACACATGGCGATGTTTCTAGATAATACCAAAGAGAAAGTGATTTTACAGGCGTGTGATATGATGACACTAAACTCCTACGTTATTCTGGATTGATTGCCTATGAAGCAACATAATGTGCAACAATATCAATGCCGTTTTATCCACGAGATTAGTAAGTACATCGAAGGCAAGCAAATTCAAAATACGTTTCACTGATCCCTTATTTATATAATGCCTGAGGTCGAATAACATTTACTACATCAATAAATTATAATGTGGACTCCAAATGCATAATAATATATACAGCTGCCGTAGCAATACGTTGACCCGGATTGCCTAAACGAGCAGCCATATTTGACAAACAAATCACAATATGTAGTTCAATAGTTCCTCTATTGTTTACATAAACTGTACAAATATCTTCTTTCCACAAACCAAGTTCAGGAGCATGAACACTAACATTAATATAGGTAAGAACGAAATATGTTAATTAACTGGTACTCCAAGTGTCGCAATCTCTTCAATAACACCTCTGAAATCAAGCCTGTATCGAATGATGATGGCATGAAATATCCTATCACGCAAGTAAGGCAGCGGTATACATAAAAAATCCAAATAACCAAATTTAATATTAGTGATCGATACTTGGAAATGCGTCTACTGCAAATAGTTTTAAACCAGTAAAATGTGAAAAATAATATTGCAGCCTCAGATTCTAATATTAAGTACACAGCAATACTCCAACCGTAGACGAAAAGAGCAGTTTAAGAGTCTCAAGTCCCTGCCTTGGTCATGAGTAAACTTTTTCATGTCAAAGCATAGGGTCGTTCTTCATTCTCAAATACACATTGATCTTATTTTGTTGACTAGGCGTGTTTTGTAGGCGTTTGATGGACATATACAGGTAATTAGACAGACATCGATATATAGATAAATAGATGCATATAGATACATACATACATACATACATACATACATACATACATACATACATACATACAAACATACATGCTTGTTAGGATTGATAAATGTACCTAATTACGGGTAGGTTTTCCACCTAAATATCAAGGAATGTATGCGTCATTTACAGTATGTATGCGTATTTTTCATCTTAACCAGATATAATGGTGGGGTTAAATAGCACCTGTGATCACGGGAACACCAGGCAAGATAAATGGGTTTTAGAAAGAAAGTCGATGGCCCATGAACCGATACACGCGCAGCATTAATGACAGTGATGACCACCGATAGACTTGTCTAAGTACGTAACGCCAGGTATTGAACTGTCTTCGTTCTTCATGTTTAAGATTTACCATTACACATAGGATATGGATGTTGAACAGACACTTGATGACGATGTTGCATATTTATTGAAGGACCATTAATTCAGCTAGGAATAGCATAACAATAACGACATCCAATAAACTGTTTCACTCATTTTTGAAGTGGAATGCAGATACTGACACAACACCATTATTTCGACCAGTACAAATAAAGTCTAATTAAGACGTATGCCACGTGCACACATAAAATGCTAACATGTTGATAAATTATGTTACACACAATACCTTTATTAACAGATGAAATGAGAGGAAATTGCACATTTACCAGCTAGAGACTTCGATTAGCGCTAATCGCAACCAATGTGAAATTCGTCCTCAAGTCATACGGAATTACCGCAGGATCTAGATTTCATACAGTTCAATACCGGCATATTAATTACGTTAGGATCATATCAATCAACATGTATTTATTCGTGAATTCTCAGTAGTTAAGCAGAAACAGTGTTAAATGTAATCTTTACTGGATCACCTGTACATATAAAACTATGGATCTATTCTCAAGACATTATGAGCATAACATACTTCGTTACACACCAATAATACATCACTGATTCAACGGCGTTTTCGAAAACAGTCAATTCATTGGGTTAGAAGAATCGATCAATATAAGTGTACACAATCTAACACTTCTCACTTTATAACAACTAGATGGTATGATCGATGTCAAATTTATTTGTAAAAGTGATTTCCTTTCTACCAAACAAATAAATTATTCAAATGTGCGATTACACTCTGATGCATTACTGAAAAAGATAAATCTAAGCATAAGCAAAATACTGCCTGAACAACTGTGCTAAATATTTGCAATAAGTGTGTATGATATCAGTGACACATCAGATGAAATAGAGTCTACTGCATCACGCGTTTCGTTCGCTTGATGCTTCTTTATTCCTCTGTCGCTGTATTTCTCTGTCTCTCTATCTATCTGACAAAGTGACCTCAGATTTATTGATACTTTCATGTATATTGTCACCATCTAACCCAAGACGACTTTATCTTGTGTCATGACTATACTAGTTTTCATGCAACTAAACAGTTTTCGCAGGAAATTAGCACGATAGTTTCAAGCTTATTGCTAATCCATCTTGATAGTCATTAGAGTTTGTCTCTATAAATTGTTTCTCAAAACTTTGATTTGCGAAAAGAGTTGAAAAATTGCTAATGGACCAAATATACTCTAAGTTTGTATGAAGCTTCTTTAAAATAATGTCCACATTTAAGTTGGCAGATAACACAAGTCGATGCTTTGGCCAGATATTTCGTACAGTATTTATCATTATGTTCTTTAGCATGTATTAATTGAATGATGATGTTTTCTGTGCATGAAAACGTTTACCTTTTGTTTTAAAATGTACATATTAAAATATTACCACTAAATAAATGAGGTTGTTGACTGGTTTGTGATGCATTATGTGCTTTTCTTGTATTGATATATTTCGCTTACTCTGCAACTTTTAACATTTTAATTTACTGTTTTATTATGATGCCTCTAAGTTATTATTCACATGCAATGATCTTTACATGTTTGCTAACAACACATTATTGCCATTAATATTGCAAATGTTACTGTATCTTTAATGAGGCGCTTTTTCTATTTTAGAGTGGTTATATTTTAGAGTCGTGTCATTTTCTATTGTATAAAATTCGTGCCATCTTTCGACTATTTTAAATTTGTGTCATTTTCTACTAGAACAAATTATTAATAATGAGACTATTATCATCTTTAATACATACATTGTAACAGTTATTGTATCTCGATTAAGGTTCGCAAATCCATAAGGAGTAGGGCCCGCGAGTGGCCGAGTGGTCTAAAACGCTCTCCGTTAATGATCACTGCCATCTCATCTCTGTCGGCATGGGTTCAAGTCTAAGATTCGGCTAATGTAGTTGTGTGAGAAAGCTTGCCAGTAGCTTCTCGTGGGTCGGTGGTTCTTTCCTAGTGTTTTCCTTGGCTCTTCCTTCCCCAATAATATAGGCTGCCTTGTATAGCCTATCGTGTGCTGTAAAAAAGGTGTTAAACCCTACTACAACAACAACAACAACCATAATGAGTAAACATACGTTTAGTCAGGCATACATACATACATGCATACATACTCGTCACACTTTCTTATTTATTACAATTGCTTAAGAAAGCCTTTGCCTTTTGCAACGTTCTGAGCTATTACTCCACTTAGTCAGCGGACCACTTTAATAAAACATAGATCGTTTAATGGAGGAAGACTGAGATTATGGACAACTCAAAGTGTGATTAATGACTGAAGAACACTGTCCGTCATTTATTCCCACAAAACTGGAATATCTTCCAGGTCGGCATTCGTGACACCAGCATCAGACATGGCAATGTAATATAGTCATACATACATACATACATACATACATACATACATACATACATACATACATACATGCATGCATGCATACATACACACATGAATATATATATATATATATATATATATATATATATATATATATATATATATATATATATATATATATATATATATATATATATGCTATCCGAATGATATATATGGTCATATAACCTATTACAAATTGAGCAACATCCTTGAAGACATTTTTTCTATAACAGGTAATGTTTCAAACCTAGTTTTCCTCTTTTATGCCAGCAACATTTTGGAAACCATGGTTCATGAGTAGAGCGTTTGTTTAGTGAGACTACTAAGTTACAAATGTAAGCACCTGTTTTATATCATTGCAGGAATAACATCGCATGGAATTGGAATTTATACAAGCGACATAGAGTAAAACATTTTCGTTTTGATGTGGCGGTTTGACAGGTTTGATCACCAATGCTATATATTGGAGTACGACTACTGATACAATTTAAAATGCGAGATTTTGGTATAAAACATTCGCGATGGACGTAAAACCATGTCTATCAAAATCATTTCATGTGAAGAGCATGAACATCATGATCATTATTTTGACAGGCATATCTGTAAAATCTTGATTTAGTCGACCATATATAATTTTTTTTTCTGCCATAGGAAAAAAGCGATGTATAATGGTTTGTTGTATAATGGTGATATTACACAGTTTCTAGAAACAATATTTCGGACAATCAGACAATGACAGTTTTGAGGTTTCTGGTTCTCGTCATGGGCTGTTTTTTATTGCAACAAAGACGTTTTGAAAACCTCGTAAATTGCACGAGGTAAACATTTATCTATATCATCCTGTAATCTTTGTTACAATATTTAACCTTGATTATTAAATTATAGCAAGTGGTATGTGTTCATTCTAGAGTACAGAAGTATGTTATTTTGATATTCTAAATATAAAAGGAAAATTAATCTCAAAAAAGTTTTGTGTTCCTTAAGCATATGTTCGTTCTATCACCGGTGATACATTATGTACACGCTATGTATGTAATGAAACCTCATATATTCAATTATTTTAAACAAACTGTGTATGTATCCTGCGTCGTCGCAAATGTATTGCGTATTTGTTTTTCCTCTTCCATTCTTCTAACACATAATACAGTTGTTGTTACGTGATGCCCCCCCCCCCTGATCCAGCATGTATCTGCGTGTTTTTTCTCATTGTCTTTATTGCGGATATCTCACATAATATGAGCGAGCTTTATTCCATGCTAAAACGTTTGAGTTTTAAAATGCGATCATTCTACAGTATTTAAAACGTTTAGGAACAGACATAACATAAGAAAGCACAAACTATCCATTCGACTGGATTTTAAATAATAAGAGTTGAATGTATTGATCTGCGATTATGCATATTTTTTTTTTTAAAATGGCAATTTAAACTGTACTTTCCGCATAAGAAAAAAATCTTCGGTGAGTCGCGTAATAGCTCCTTAATGTTTTCTGTAATGTTCGGAAATTATATATTATATCTAATATTGTTCAGTGTCATAAACGTCGTAACTGATAATATTAAAGTTTGATATTCTGTGCATTAACTCCTTGTCAAAAGAATCTGTACTGTAATCTTCCTAATTACAACGCAATGCAATAAGTGTTAAAATAATAATACTTTTAATGGACATTAATTTGATATTTTTTACTATATATTACCAATTTTCTCTTCTAAGTATAATTTTGTTCAATATCTTATATTTTTAAATAAATAAGAACTATACTGTGTGTGTTATTCGATTAATGCTCTGGTTGCGTGGTTAGCTGTGGTTGGTACATACATTATAATTGACTAATATGTCTTGTTTACAATAGCAGCTGCCATTTTGTAAACACGATATACCGATATATCGATATAAATATACAGCATATCAGAACCTACGTACTGTATGATGAAATAAACTTAACATATTTAGATTATCTCTCCATTTATCTCTACTTATTCGGAATTGCAATTTGTTTCTTTTGTGAACTTTTTTATATTTGAATACAATTTAGGATAACAATATTGATATTGGTCAAGCCGAGTAAGATTCTACGAGATAATGCTATTATATGTTGTACTTGTCTGTTTTTTTTCTCTCTCTCTCTCTCTCTCTCTCTCTCTCTCTCTCTCTCTCTCTCTCTCTCTCGTTTGCCCACCGTTGATTCTATTACTCTCAGTTATCACACACATTGGATAATTGGAACTTCTGATATATAAAGCCTTCAACAATCTCAGTGAATGAATGGTCATGTATATATCTATGGAACGAAAACATTAGCCGTGACCTTATCACAAAAAAGAAACATATTGATATGTGGACAATGGGCTGACATCATGCAGTAGCTAAATGTAGATAAATGGCGTGCATGATAATAACCAATATGACGTTTTGTATGTGTTAATAACGAAAACCGATGAGAGCTATCAAAAAGAAACCAAAGTCTGCTTTCCACAATAACTCAATATTTGTCGATCTCGTCTATGTTTTGAGCCATGCATTTATAGACACGAGGAATATTAATATGTATGATGGCAGAATACTGAGCGTTCGAAATTTTAAAAAATGGTTTGTAAATGAATTATATTCCTAGTACACCACACATTGAAACCCGTGATAAACTTGAATAGTTTGGTGTAATATAAACGTGAAACATTTGTCATAGTATATCTGACGATGAATCCAAAGGGTTGTACATGTATATATCAAAAGCAATGTGGTCTACTTGTGGCGTTTACTTGTGGCATAAATAGGTTGTATGATAAAAAGATCTTTCAGTATGTCTGTCTACAGAAATAAGTGTCTTACTGACATCATACTAAACACAAAATTCTAATGAATTTTAGAAATTAACATTAACTGTCTAAAATATATATATATATATATATATATATATATATATATATATATATATATATATATATATATATATATATATTAAAGGCAAATCATTATTATTTTGGTCAAAATCAATTATTTGTATGTCAGTTATGTAGCTGATTTCGACAGTGATACAATTCTCCAAACACTAGGCTGTTATGGGCGATAAACTTCAAGTCGCGTAAAATGAATATAATAAAGTGTAACATAGACAACTGCTTTAAAATTAGAAGAGTTTTTTGAATGGGTCTCTGTAACAAGCATCAGCCGGCAATTCTCACATTATTCTTCGCAGAAAACAAAGAAATAGATTATTATCAAGTATCATGTTCTCTTTGCATGCATTGTTTGTCCCTAATCTGTACGCATTTATGTACATGATAAGTTACTAAATCTCCACCTATGAAGCAAGTGTAGTTGCCTTGGTTAAGCACTGTCACGATAAAAAGCAAACATTAGGACCTAATGATGTTTGTCTAAGACATTATATTTAAAGTAAATCATGCTTCGTCAAATCCAAATCTTAAACTGAAACGTGATATCGTAGCTTATATCAATAATAAGCATATTCCCCATAATGAAGCATGTAATGATTCTATAAACATAAAGAAGCGCAAAAAGAATAAAATGAATTAGAACATATAAATCTGTATTAGAAATGTAAATATAATAGTCATATTATATTTACATTCCTTGCACCTGCTGCAGACAAATGTTCTTTCGCTTTGTATATTTCTGTATATGCTGCTCACTCGATACTAACAGAATATATATATATATATATATATATATATATATATATATATATATATATATATATATATATATATATATATATATATATATATATATACAACTAATATAAAATAAGTTATACATGTTTTTGCATTTTCAATGTACTAAATACATAAGATATTAGTAGTAGGTACTCGTCATAAAAAAATGCTGTTAATATGAATAACATGTACCTCACTCGTTGCAAATAGTTCCGATGACTATCAATATATCCACTGTCGTGCTAACCACTTCACTTTGCTTCTGGCATACATGTATACCAGTAGAGTTCTCTGGCAAGGGGATTGTTTTTTTTTTCAGGTGAGCACTTCGACGCTCTTTTATGACTGGTACTAGACCGGTGGCGTTAGCCTCAAACCAGTCGTTGATCTTTGACTGATTGGCACCAAAGCTCCGTGTGGCTATGTTTTTCACAGTCTCGTTGATGTGATCCCATCTCTCTATGGCACTGTCGTTGGGCGGTTCTCAATGAAACGGCTTGGTGGGATCAGAAGTGAATTCCGCAGCCTTGTCTGGATATGATGTATTGTCACCTTAAGACATGGTTAACTTCTTGCCTAGAATTGTGTATCTACTTTGAAGATTAATTTTACAGCAAACAAAATGAGTGGTCAATGTCGCAGACAGCCTTGTGGAATGTACGGGTATTAAAGACACCATTTTTGTCTCACCGTCTCGTAACGTTGAAGTCCAGTTGGTGCAAGTGTTTGGACCGGGGACGCTTCAAAGACACTATGTGCTCTGAATTTGTCTGACAGAATGAATTGGTGATGATCAGGTCGTTTTACGAGTTCAACTCTAGGAGTCTCTGCCTTTTTTCATTCATCTTTAATATGCCAAACTAGTCGAAACAGGAAGATCAAGAGAGATGATGACCCCCAGTACTATCAAGTTCGATTCCCTTACGTGGCGATCATCTGATACTCCAATAAGCATAATACGCATATTACAGCTACCTGGCTTGATGATTGGAGGCTTACATGATGGGTTCGTTTGTTATGTTTCGGTGCAGTAATTGCAGTCCGCTTTGTCAGTTACTCGCGTACCTAAGCCCTAAGCGCCCAGTAAGGCAGACAAACTGTGGTGGGACGGGTCCTTACTGCCTGAGGTATACCAAGCCGTAGCTGTCCAGTGAGACATGTTGATCTCTCACACAGTCGAAAGCAACCTCTGGCGTCTGACTCATTGCCAATCGAGCGATGACCTAAAACCTGTAAACTGCTCCATCCAGAGATGTATTGCAGCTGTGCGTCCTCTCCAGGGCAACAATCTAGGCAGGGTGATATGGATAATCCTTTGTTGCCCATGCCGCTGATCCCTCTACGTGAAGGCGACAGCCTCGTCGTAGTAGTTGACGATATGACACTGAAAACAATGCCATATCACCTTAGAGACTCCGTATCCGGATCTTCTACTAAGGTTTACTCCCTTATTCTTTCCCATGAGAGAGTATAATCGAAAGGTGGCGAAGGTTTGAAGTCAGAGTTACCTTCTCCTGTATGGGCAACCATTAGAGGTTAGCATGTCCCATCTGCCCGGAACGTCTGGTTTTGAGATGCGAGAAACGCGCATGTGTCTCCTCCATTACGTTTGAAAAGGCTTCTAGGTGTTGTTATCGCCGCGGTGCATGTGGGAGATACCACTTCCCTTGCAAACGCCCAGTGGCTTGTATCTGATCGAGCCCCTGACAACCAAATACAGCTAGCTGCAGACCTTAAAGGCGGAGAGACCTGTCTATAAGAGTAACTACAAGAGTAACTACAAGCTATTCCAGATTGAGGTACATCACAAACTAATAGGATAATGATTATCATACATTGAGACAATATTTATATGATAGATTAATGAATATTAAACACAAAATAGGCCTTAATACAAGGTTTTTCATTAATGTCAATTGTCACAAAGTATAAGTGAAATCTGGAAATGGGATGGTTAACAATGTGATGATAAGAGTGAAATAAAATTATATCATGATAGATTTTACAAATTAAAATTATACACATTAAATAATCTTAAACACGGTTACGTCAAGTCGGCCAGGTTTAACTATAACTAGAATTTAAAAATAGTGTTGATACTTCTTTCACTGCAATAAAAGATATTTCTGACATTATATCAGTTTAAGATAAATCCTGTTTTGTTTAATTGCAACTTCTATTATTGAGGTACTCATTTGCATCTCTATACATGTTCAGACATATTTATTTGTCAAAACACATTTAGTAAACATATTTTGTCCTTGACATATTCAGGTTCCGAGTCATAAGGATCATGGTACATATATTGCATTGGCACTGTGGTAGTTTCTATGCAATATGCCTATCAATAAAATGTTAATTAGAAAGGACTGAACATTCAAATTCGATTGTATAAAGCTTTCGATTTTATATATAAGATATGAAAATGTATAAGAGTGTACATCTTTTATCTTTCTAAATCAAAACTGAAACAAATATTTCTTCCTAGTCAAGAAATGGAACACTATAACAGAAATTCTCATTTCTAGATCCTGATATTGTTAGCTAGGGAATTTAATATGAAAGCGATATATTGAATGTATATGATCTATATGTTGGTAAATTATTTCCAAACATGTTCAATAGATCCTGGAGGTACTATTCTGCAACAGTGAATTAGTCAATACAAATAAAGGTGAACGTACTCAACCCCAGTAAAAGAAAGACCACTAAGTCTCACTAAAATGTAAACCACGCTCTTATAATCACTGGCGAACTGCACAGAACTTTGTGAAAATCATATTAATTGCTACAACAATCAGTTAAACTGAACCCTTATATGTCATTTCACAACAGTTAACAAAGTGAAGACAGATGAGTCATAATATAGTTGTATGATTTTACGATATTGTATAAACAATGCTATGCCATACTTGTAAGATCATTAAAACAACATTAGTCTCAAAATATATACAGTATTCGCCCATGTAGCATATACTTAAACTATTTTACCAGAGCCGACAGCAATACGAATTACTATTTACATGTCCCGAAAAGCAATTGCGACTATCATGACTACAATAGGTGGTCGCTGTAGCAAGTAAACAAGTAACATCCACTAAGTTACTCATGCTCTTATATTTTGCGAGTTTTACGGTTCCTTTCGAGCTATTGTTCCTCCTTGACTTTCTTTTATTTTGAAGGTCAGTCACATGTTTTATATCAGGATACGTTAAGATTTACTTAGAACTACAGAAACACCGTCCCTGCTTAGTTTTGTTAACGGTGCGCATTTGTTGAAAATTAGAACGAATATTTATTTTGCAATTGAATTTCATGTTGTTGATTCAATATAATTAACTTTAAATTTAATCGCAGTAGCTTTCTCAGAAACAAAGAGAGTTCTACTAAATGTGGTCCTAGGTGTAGGTGATTTGTCTTATTAAAACTGACCCATCCTGTCAAATGTACTTTGCAATTAAAAACAGAACATTTGATTTACTACTTTCAAGTGTTCATCGCAGGGACAATGCTATAAATATGTCTTTGCACTTATTTAATTTGGAAATAATACAGTCAGTGACAAGTATCTCGACATTTTCATTGGAATATTTTTATCCACTATTTCATCTCGCACTAGTACATAATACAAATTCTTATGTGAACTAGGCCTCTCTCACGCACTCCATGTATTCCACGATCACCGTGGGTTCCGCCAAAGTGAATATGTAATAAATGGTGCCAATAACGCAAAGTCGCTAAATGGGTAATAACGTGGTTTAGCGGGATGTCCCTATATCAGTTATGCATATGGCCCAACTTGCGCAATCAAAATTCAGTGTATACCAAAGACAAAATACATACATACATACATACATACATACATACATACATACATACATACATACATACATACAGACACAACCATGCATGCAAATGTCAATGTATGAGTTGTACCAACGTTAGAGAACGTGGCTACGTCCAACGTAAAGGTTGGTTACGGTTGTCAATATGAATAGTTCATTATATGTTAGAAATCGCAACCTTGCAGCTTAATAACGGACTCGATGTCATTTTGAACCACCGTGAATCCACTGATTCCGTTGATGACACTGATGACGCTTTGGGATCGATCTGCTGTGAAAATGTAAGCAGATTAGTAACTGACTGTACCAGTTGCGTGAACATTGTACTTTATATCTCCATCTACACTAACGTTATAGTGTCCAGAAAAATTCAAGTTAAATACCTATACCAAATTATGTTCCATATTGGTTAATGATAAACGAGAAAAGCTACAACAGCCTTTGTTTTTAATGGGTGATCATGTCCACGCTGTATTTCGCAGTCGAGTATATACATCTGCCTACGATGAAGGCCTTCATGTTTCCAAGTGAAGTGTCTCATAGGTGTAAATTGCGTGGTTAAACTGACTATTTCTTTCTACTTCTTGATGCTACTGTTTGATTTTAATATGCAATATTCCTGATTTGTTAAGATTCTACACAATCGTTGAGTTAATTGAAGAAGAATAGTGTGGTGATTCTGGATATCTCCGGATATATCCAATTTGAGTGTTTCTTCTACTCTTTTAACCATGTATTCATTTGTTCCTTCAATCTGGGTAAGCGAAGTGATATAATAACAAATATGAACACTAGAAATGTGAGCATTGTCAGGGTATATATATATCACTGGAGCAAATGCACTCCAAAAACTCAGATCATGCTATTTCTTCCAAATTCTAATTTACAAAATCATGAAAATGAAGGGAAGACACAATTATGCTAATGCATCTACAGTATTCATTCTCTTTCACTTTTTTATCTCGTCATTGTTTTGTCTTTCGTTAATGTTTCTCTAATGAACACGTTTGGTCAACAGATGAACACGTTTGTTCAACACAAAGTATCCAAAAGGTGGACCTGGCATAGCCCGAATGGAGAACACCATAACCAGATTGATTATATCATGGCGAAGAGACGTTTCCACACCAGTATAAACATTACCAAGACAAGAAGTTTCCCAGGAGCAGACATTGGAAGTGACCATGATTCAGTGATGATGACAATACAACTACGTCTAAAGAAAGTCGAAAAACAGAGCCCCACAAGAATCAAGTTCATCCTTGGCAAGCTAAAAGACCCAGAGATATCGAAAGCCTTCCAGGCAAAGATAGGAGGAAAATGTGCACCACTGTTACTTCTTGGTGCAGAGAACACAGTCAAAGACACATTGATTGACACATTTAACATAGCAGTGACCCAAACAGCCAGTGAGATCCTTGGCAAAGATCGACGACCAAAGAAACCTTGGGTTACAACTGACATATTTGTTCTGTGTGACAAGCGTCGAGAGCTAAATAAGAAGAATTCAGAAGTAAAAGAAGCAAAAGAATACAGGGAAATCAACCAGGTTATCACGAAAAGCATGAAAAAGGCAAGGGAGACATGGATTGAAGACCAGTGTAAAGATATAGAAAACAATCTAAAGAAAAATAATAGCAAAAAAAGCATACCAAGAGGTGAAAAACCTGACCAGTGTAAAACATGGACGCTCTTCCATCATTCAAGATAAGAGGGAAATGTCGTATAGAAGACATTCTTAAGAGATGGACAGAATACTGCTCAGACCTGTACAACCACAAACCTACAGGGGACCCAGAAATACTCAACACCCCACCAGTGACCAACACATACAACTACCCCATCATCAGAGAAAAAGTAGAGGCTGTAGTTAAATCATTGAAAAGGGAAGGCAGTAGTAGTAGACAACATCCCTGCAGAACTAATTCAAGAAGGTGGTGAAGCCATGATAAGCGCCTTACTGACAATCTGCAACAAGATCTGACAGACAGGGGATTGGCCAACAAAATGGACTCAGTCACTTCTAGTAACTCTCGCGAAAAAAAGGCAATTTCCAGCAATGTCAGAACTATAGTACGGTCAGTCTTATATGACACCCAAGCAAAGTCATGCTAAGAATCATATTAAACAGACTGGAGCCGCGGGCAGAGGAAATTATAGGTGAAGAACAGACAGGCTTCAGACTAGGGCGAAGCACAACTGAACTGATTTTCAACCTGAGAATACTATGTGAGAAATACCTTCAGCACCAACAAGACCTTTATCATGTCTTTATAGATTTTAAGAAGGCGCTTGACAGGGTATGGCATGCAGCCCTTTGGTCCACCATAAACCGGTACAATTTTAATGCCAACCTGATCAAAATCATATAAAGCCTTTACAGCAAGGCCACCAGCGCTACTGAAGTCAGACAGGGCTGCTTGCTTTCACCTACTCTCTTCAACATCTTCCTTGACAGATACACTGGAATAACTATCAGTATTGGAGGCAGAATGCGCTTTGCTGACGACATCGATGACCTTGCAAGAAATGAGGAGGAGCTATCTCAGTTGGTGGAAAAACTGGACAGGACAGCTACTGCTTTTGGTATGGAAATCAGTGCAGAGAAGATCAAATTGATGACTAAACACACCAGTGCCATCAGCACTGACATCATGATTAGTGGCCAAAAACTGGAAAAAGTTAATAAATTCAAGTACTTAGGAGCCATTGTGGTAGACGAGGGATCAAAACCAGAAATATTGTCCATGATTGCGCTAACAATGACAGCAATGGCAAGGCTGAAGACAGTTTGGAAAGACAGAAACACCTCAGTCAGCTTCAAATCAGACTGATGCTCTCTGTGGTTGCATCTGTGTTCCTATATGCCTGTGAGTCATGGACACTCACCGCGGATCTAGAAAGGAGGATAAAAGCTGTTGAAATGAAATGCTTTTGAAGGTTGCTTGGCATTTCATATAGAGATCATGTCACGAATGAGGAAGTGCGAAACATAATTAAGCTTGCCATTGGGACCTATGAAGAGCTATTAACCATTGTGAAGGAATGCAAAATGAAGTGGTATGGACATGTCACACGATCAACAGGGTTTGCTAAGACAATCATGCAGACAGGACGGCGTAGAACAGGAAGAAGGATTCCAGTTATCTCCCTTTCGCCCGTAACGGATAAACAACTTAAAAATTCTGCCGTTAATTTCAATAACATGGTTTAAATTCCTCTTACATCGTCAACCGTTGTGTCAACTGTCCCAGGGATACCACTACGTATTGCATTATTTAACGCTCAATCAGTAGGATCACCGGAAAAGCGCACAGAAATTGCTAATTTTATCAATGACCAGAATATTGACGTCTTCTTCCTGAAAGAAACTTGGTTACATTCTGCAGGTGATGAAAGTAAGTGTGCGCAACTCTCGCGGAGGTGGAATTGCTGTAATTACAAAGAATACCATGATCAAATGCCTCAAGTACAACACAACCTTCAATTTCTGCCACACATCGTTTGAACTAGTCCAAACAATGCTCACACTGGAACAAAGGTCAGTCCATTTTTTCTGTCTCTACCGTCTCCTCCTAGTAGAAAAAACAAGTTGACTGAATCTCTCTTTTTGGAGCAGTTTCCAAATCTTCTAGAGTATGGAGATTCGATTGGTGGCAACCTAATTATTCTTGGAGATTTCAACTTTCACTATGACTGTCCTGGTAAACCATACACGTCAAAACTCCTAGATTCCATTCATGTTTTCAATCTTAAACAGTCAGTTAACCAACCTACCCATAAACTTGGTCACATTTTAGACTGCTTTCTTTATAGACCTGAAGATAATATTCTGCAATCAACTCTTGTAACCCACGAACTTGCATCGGATCACCTCTGCATTGTATGCCATCTTGACGTATCAGTCCCTAACCCTTCACCTCTATTTGCTACTAAGAGAAACCTCCGTCTGATAAATAGAACCAAATTCATGCATGACATCCAAGAAAACCTAACAACTTTCTTCCATCCAACAGCGGAACAACAAGATAACTGCCTGCGTTCATTGCTTGAAAAAACATGTCCCAACCGCCAAATGCAGAGTATCAATAACAAGGTTTTCTCCTTGGTATAGCAGTGTTAGGGACCAGCTTCGTACTGCAAAAATACATCGCCGAAAAGCAGAGAGGCTTTGGATTTCCACCAGACTCACTATTAATAAACAAATCTACGAAGCCGCTAAGAAGAAAGTCACAAACATTGTCCATTTAGCCAAATTATTCCACTACAGTTCTAAGATCACGGAGAGTTCCAGCTGAAAAGAGCTCTTCGAGATAACTAACAAACTAATGTCAAGGAACAAATGTACACCACTTCCAACGACCTTCTCTCCACTAGACCCACCAAACCAATTTGCAAATGTCTTCGATGACAAAGTTCAAACCATTAGAGATTCGCTTGATAGCACAATTTCAACTGATTCGTCACCATACAGTTATGATGCAGAATTTCAGCAACAACCGTTAGGAGCATTTTAACCTGTTTCTATAGATTTAGTACGGAAAATCGTACACCAAAGTCTTGTGAACTTAATCCAATTCCGACATGACTGCTGCATGAGTGCTTAAAACCAATATTGCCTTCACTAACTGATGTTATTAATATCTCTCTCTCATCAGGGGAATTCAAATCATTTTTCAAAACTGTCATCGTAAATAGACTCCTGAAGAAACCAACACTGGACCATAACGATTTAAAGAACTACCGCCCAGTTTCTAATCTCCCTTTCATATAAAAAATCTTAGAAAAGGTTGTTCTAACTCAACTTGTATCTCATTTGAATTCAAACAGTCTTTTTAACAATGTACAGTCTGCATATCGCCCTTGCCACAGTACGGAAACTACTCTTCTGAAAGTATTTAGTGACATTCTCTCTGCTTTGGATAGTGGTAAGATTACAGTCCTCACTCTCCTGGATTTATCTGCAGCATTCGACACAATAGACCATGATATATTACTTCACCGTCTCAAGCATGTATTTCACAGATCATCACCCAGTGTCGCACCAATTGTACGCTGATGACACCCAAATACACAAGTCTAGCCACCCAACATGAAGTTAATGCTACCATCCATGGAGTAGAGAAGTGCATTTCGGATGTGAAATCATGGATGACATGTAACAAGCAGCAGATGCATGATGATAAAACTGAGGCTATTCTGATCACAACATAAAGACTTTCTCATTCACATCCTTTACCTCAGACAATCTATATCAGCATCACCAACATTAAATTCTCACAGTCAGTACGGAATCTAGGTGTTACTCTAGACAGTACTCTCACATTGCACCAACATGTCATAAACATCTGCAGGGCTGAATATCTTGAATTGAGACGCATCAGTTCCATTCGTAAATATCTTTATGTTGATGTCACGAAAACACTAGTGTGTTTATTAGTACTTTCAAGACTGGACTATTGTAACTCAATTCTGTCTGGTTCATCACAACATTTACTCCAGAAACTTCAAAAAGTTCAAAACACAGCTGCACGGATCATCTTTAAAGTACCTCGATCAGAGCACACCTCACCACAGCTCTGTACCCATCATTGGCTATCAATTCGATACAGAATCAAACACAAAATTTGTTCTCTGTGCTATATTTCAATGACAGACTCCAGTCCAACATACCTATCCAGCCTTACCCATGTGTATACACCAGCTAGAGCCTTACGCTCTTCTTCTGATAATCGTATTCTCATTGTTCCCAAGGTGAAAACAAAGTCATATGGACAATGTTCGTTTGCATACCAGGGCCCGGCGACGTGGAACGAATTGCCCATTTAAATTAGACACAAAGACACAGTGGTCCCTTTTAAGAGTGCTCTCAAGACTCACCTGTTTCGACTTCAGGGACAATCATGTTTTGTATCTTATATATTTTTAGCATGTTTTTATGTTTTCCAATTTCATTGTTTTTGTCATTTGTTGTTCTGTAGTGTGGTCATATCATTATTGATGGTGTAAAGGGCTTAGAGCTTTTAAAGATCAGGCGTTATACAAAGTTCTCATTATTATTATTATTATTATTATTATTATTATTATTATTATTATTAATATTATTATTATTATTACTGTGCAGTGAGGGCGAAGGAGAGGAAGACAGAGGAAAAAATGGGAGGATAACATCTCAGAGAGGACACGACTGAAACTCAGTGACACAGTGAGATTATCAGAGAACATATTGGAATGGAGGAAGCTGGTTGCCATGTCATCGTCGTTCCCCAAAGGTCGGGAAGAATAAGGGATATATATATATATATATATATATATATATATATATATATATATATATATATATATATATATATATATATATATATATATATATATATATATATATATATATATTTATATATAGATAGATAGATAGATAGATAGATAGATAGATAGATAGATAGATAGATAGATAGATAGATATATAGATAGATAGATAGATAGTATGTTTCTCTTTAGACATTGCATCTCATATTTGCTGGTACGTTGATTGAATTATAGTCAGTAGAGTCTAGCCGACCGGCATTAATTGAACATGTCTCTAGTTAATGAATATGCAGCTTTCATTTGATCAAACTCGCAAAGAGTAACCAATGCTCTTTCAAATAAACAAAAGCTGCAAGGAATCAATGGGTCGGCAACCTAAGACACTCTTGCCAGACTTGGCATGCATAGCGATTTTTAATGGCACACGGAAGACCCCCTATAAAGTTAATCGGTGGAAAAAATATTTTTTCAATACAAATCCAAACAACGTACGTCAACATAATGCCATATGCCTGCATTATCTAGGTATCGCCATATGTCCGCTTTCACTGGCCGATATCATGCGATGTTAGTGTGGAGCGGAAGGCGCTACACCAGTCCATGCATGCTGCCGCTGGTGTGGGATGCGGCCAACGTGTTAAACGTTTATAGTTTTATTGATAATTATTATGTTCTGGAAAGAAACATCTTTTTAATATTTTTTTAGAATTAGATAAATTGAAACTTTGCTTAAATTTACTATAATTGCTACTTATTTGTATATTTTTTTTGCAACTTATTACAGATGCACAAAACGTGATATTATCCAAACGATAATATAAGTAATACAGTGCTCCTAAAATGACTGAAAAAAGTAAAACCTAGATCAACACACATTTCAAGAAAATTTGACAAACGAATATGGATTTATAGAACAAAAGGATCGTGCTATGTCTGCTTTATGTTGTGAGAGTGTTGTGTGTCGTACGTTTAGTGTACAAAGATACGATGAAACCAAACATCAATTCAAGTTTTAAAACCTCTGAAGAGAATAATGAATTCATCAAAATAGACAAACAAAATTTTTCATGACGTTTAAATTGTAAATTCCAAACCTGTTAAACAACATCCATACAGGATGAATCCACTCAATTAGGAATACCTAAAAAAGGAAATTCAATATTTGCTGGAGAAAGATTTTATCGAGCCCAGTAAAAGTGATTGGAGTTCACCATGCATACTTGTTCCAAAACCAGATAAAACTTCCCGTATGTACACTGATTATAGGAAGGTGAACAGTGTGACAAAACCAGATTCATTCCCATTACCAATAATTGACGATTGTATTGGTAAAATCGGGAATGCGAAGTATGTCACCAAATTTGACCATCTGAAAGGATTTAGGCTAATTCTGCTAACGGAAAGAACAAAGGAAATCTCGGCATTTGTGACTCCAGATAGACTTTACCAATATAAAGTAATGCCATTCGGGATGAAAGGGTCACCAAGTACATTTCAACGTCTCATGAATATGATCACCTCTGGTCTAGAAAATTGTGATGCCTATATAGATGACGTCATCATTTACAACGACACCTGGATAGAACATCTAGCAACAATTCGAAAAATCTTTGACAGACTCACTGACATGTTTGACAGTTAATTTATCTAAAAGTGAGTTCTGCCGTGCTATTGTGACGGTTTGAGGACATATTGTGGGACAGGGACAAATTAAACCAATAGCAGACGCTCTTTCCCGTGTATTACAATATCTTATATCATATACACTGTGTAATTTATACGTGTTCTTTTAATCTCAGGTGTAAACTGGTTTGTGGTAAAAAGAAAGTTTTATCATATAAACCTTTCTTTTTATTTTATGGGGGAAGGTGTTACGTACATTTGATATAAGTCATTTATATTTATTTTTATTGTTTGTTTGCTAGATTCGAATTTGGCATTTTAAGTTTAAGATGCGTTCATTGGGGGGGGGGGGTGACCTGTACTTTACAGAATAAACACCAGGTGTTGACCTCATTTGTGACCTGGCTTCAGGGTTGTAAACAAGCTTTCAAAATCAGCGGCTGGTTCCAAGGACATTATGGAGCTTTATATAAACATCTTTCTATTTTAGTTGGGTTATAAGGTGGGTACGTGAGTTTTTGAACGTAGATTTGTTCTGAAAGATTCTAGAAGATCACGTGACCCCTTTCTTGTTTACGTAGAAACAGGTATAGAAACTATGTTTTGTAGCGAGCTATTCAGTAGAAGTTGGGCTTTTAGAATACTAAGTTGTGTGTCGTTTTGAGTTATTTTTTAATTACTTTGTACTAAAAATATCTCAATTAGTTTGGATCAAAAGGAATTATTTTGTTATTTATCTGGAAATGAATTGTGCTCATAGAATTTTTTTTAACAAGAACTAACTTCAGTCACATTGTCTTACATATTGGATAATTCGCTGGGATTCGAACTTGGAATTATTTGGACATTTTATTACCAGGACTTTTGCAATTCTCTAGAGGATAATATTTTGAATTATTTTTGGATTAATTTTGGAATTGATTCTTAAAACCGTAAGTTTATTTTTCTTTTCTGGAAAATATTTATACTCAGTAAAGTGTTTATGAAGTTTTTACAAGCTTGTTATTCTCACTCTTTCTATGTTACTGTTTTTCGAGCCTATCAAGTAACAGTGATGTCCAAATCTTTTGAAGTACTCAGAACACTCTCCATACCCAAGAAAAAATCTCTGGATAACACACAATCATATCAAACGAAATGATGTTTACAGGGTTATATTTTGTATTCCATAATCCACCATGGCTTTAATTAACGCAGATTGATTCGATATCTGAGAGAAATTCTGCGCGTGTTGATTTCCATAGATTTCTCTTTCTCGTGAAATGAGCTGCAACTGCCGGAATTATAAACAGTTTGTTAATAATTGTTCATCGTACTCCGTTGAAAAACCACTAGCTAGTTTTTTCGTCTCATCATGGAGGGCTTCAGTACGGTATAGTTCGCCATTGGGTCTTACAAATTGATCGAATTTACCCTCTTCGTCTTCAAAACTGTGAAGTAACCACACTGACACAGGATCGTTTTTACTTAACTCGTAAATAAAATAAAAAAAATTTCCCGTGTGATATTTATGGTTCCATCCCGCGGAAATATTGTTACCGTAGGTGTCCATGCGTGTGCATTTTTGGTCAATAATTTTGATTGGCTCTCCATTTGATTTATATTTTGATTCGTGTAATACCTCTCCTGTTATCGTCATTACGGTTATTGGGAATCTTAATGATGTTTCTAATTTGGCTATATCTTGAATTGTTGATCCGCTCTCCGTCACTGTTAATCCCCATTCATTTATTTTTTTTGTGTCTTAGATCCGTCAATTTGTTTCTACGCAACGCATTTGTAAAATGTTCTATTATTCGTTCTGCTACACAATTTATTCTCCCTGACAACGGTTTAAATTTTTCAATACTCGGTTTATCATTTATTGGATAGATTCCATAAACAACCTCGGTTACAGGATAGGACCTCTCGTAATACGGTTTGTCAATCCCAGTCAGAATTCCTGGTTTGGAATCCTAACTCACAGTGACGGTTCTTTTATTATTCAGGATGGGTTCAAATTTGGGTTCAACACACAGTAAATAATTCCCTTGCATTCTGTAAAGATATCAGTAAGTTCGTCCCGTTATTCACTGCTGTCAAAACGATCAGAAGTGAATTGGGAAACAATATGAAATCAAACGCACAATAACCTCGAAAATCAAAACAATACAAGAGATTATCCGCCAAAATAAAAATCCCCCTTGATTGCCTCAACATAGTAAATGATAATTGACACTCTAAACACACCATACTTGAGTAATATAGGTACTGAACAAAAATTATACAGACAGGTATGCGCTTACTCACTTAGAACGAAATTGTATAGACAGCTGATTTAATCACTACGCGGAAGTATAACACACAGTGTCGGGGGGGGGGGTGAGTTTTTCACTTACAATTTAAATCGTACATTAATTTATAATGGTAAATAAAGCACTAACAACTAAATTAGCACGTGAAGGATTAGCTGCGATTAAGAAGTTTATTCCAGTTCCTGATTCCGTTCAAAACAAACTAAAAGCAAGACAACAATTTCACACTGGTTTTGCAACAGACACTGAACAATTATTTAAACCAATAACAACTGCTACTGAGAGAGTTATATTGGGAGAGACTATTGAGGAAGAAGATAGAAAAAGAGTATTCTCTCGTTATTAAAACAGATAGCTAGAGATAAACAGGGTGATGTTAGTAAAACAAAGGTTGTTTCTTTAGTAGATAAATTTACTAAAGGGGCTAAAACAATAATAAATCAATTTCAATTATTAAAACAAAAGGATTATCACGCTTTTGGTGATTTTGCTGTTAAAAGTTATTATTCAAAAAATGATTTTTTAAAAGACGAGTATAAAGATAAGATAATATCATGTGATAACTGGGTTGATGGGTTGTATAAACTAAACAAGGGGATTGATCATTTAAATAAAAGGGATTTGAGGTATAAAGAATTTAAAAAAGGAGTTGATAACTATGACATACAAGAACAAGAAGAAATACGACAACAAGAGAGGAAAAGTCAAACACCAACACAGAGAGAAAAAAACAAACAAAAAAAAAACAAGAAGAACCTCAATGGAATATATCACTTGATGATGATTCAGAAAGAAAACATCCAACACCAACACGGAGACAAACACGATGACAAAAAAAACAAGAAGAAGAACTTCAATGGGATATATCACTTAAGAATAATTTAGATAGGGAACGTCAAACACAAAAAAACAAGAAGAACTTCAATGGGATACATCACTCGAAGAGGATGATGATGCACAAGATGCAACTTGTACAACTGAAAAAATGGAGATGGATATCCAAGGGGGTTTTCAGGTAGTGGTCTAGTTCGTTGTCCTAGTAATATTCACGGGGATATATCACGATTAGAAATTATCGTAGGAGGGAAACGAGCTGGAAATAACTCACCGGAAGTAATTAATGAGGCAGCTGATATCTGCGGACGACTATATGAGGGTGGTATCATGGATACTGGTGTATATCGAGAGTTTATTGATGAGCTAGCGGACGGTTACCACTGTGATTAAATCACCACATTAGATAAATAGCATTTAAATAAGATGATCGTACACTATATCCACAACAAACCAACCATGGTCTATGTAGTAAACTCACGATTGCCAGTTTATAGAGCGTACTATGGAGATGGTCTCGGCAAAACCATTGCAGGGTTATTTGCAAGAATGGCTCCCAGAATAGCACCAATCGCAAAACAATTATCAATGAAAGCTATTGATATTATTCGTGATAAGGGTATTAGCTCTGTTGGTGATATTGCCGGGAAAGAATTTGCCGCGGATAAAGAAAAACTTCTAGCGTTAGTTCAGCGGCTAAAGAAACCACCGGTCACAAAGTCAATAGGACTACCATCTACGGAAATTATGCCTTCAAGTATTAGCAAAATAATAAACAACGCAGTGGATCAGAATATTGCATCACGGTATGACACTCAGGGAAATATTACTGCAAATATGATAGCGGAAAGTGGCTTGAAATCGCGATTTAGATCAAGAAATATATAATAATATGTTCAAATCGGCTCCTGACCCAGCGTTTGATATGGACGTCCCAGTACCCAAGAATGATTCTATACTCAATTATCAGTATTATTCCTATAATACAATACAACCAAATAGTCGATCAAGAATCGAACTTCAAGTCCAGGATACCAGCAAATACTTTCTACACTCTGAAGCGTTTATCGAAGTAGAAGGAGAAATTGTAACAAATAATCATGCTGCTAATGATCCGACATATGACCTAAATGCCAAAGTCGGCTTTGTCAATAATGACATCATGGCGCTATTTGAGAGTGCAAGATATATGATTGATGGAAGAGAAATCGAGTCAATAGAACATGATGTTGATGTTACCACAACAATAGTGGGATTGGCAGGATACTCCGATGATTATACAGGATCGGAAGGTTCATCTATGATGTTTGCTAATGATCTCACTGATAACGCTGATAACAATAAGTATCTTAAATTACGGACACCAGTAGCTACTGGAGTTGCTGATCAACCAGATGATACTCTTGAACACGAACCAACACCAGCTGCCCCCTTTGATACTGTAAAAAATGATAATATTCGTTACAACTTAGGGTTTGCAACACGCGTATCAATGTTGGAAGGATTATTCTCATGCGCGATTCCACTACATCATATGTTTGGATTTTGCAGAAATGTTAGAAACATTATCTATGGAGCGAAGCAAACAGTAGTCTTAGTGCGAAAAGGGGGTGATAATGGTGCAATCTGGAGGATTCCAGCAGATCCTGCACATCCGAATAATGACCGTGGCAAGGTGAATGTAACAAAACTATCATTGTGGATGCAAGTAATGACTCCATCAATCACCACAGAAAACAGATTACTATCATTTATGAGTACAGGCAGCAAATCATTACAAAGTTGGCTAACAACTGCCACGGATACCATGGATAGTACTGTTAATGATATATTTACTTGGCATCTGGCATCAAAACAAGGTGTTTCTGCGCCGCGGCATATATTTGTTGCGTTACAGGATAAGGCGCGATTGGGTTCACAAACACGCAACCATATGATATTTGAACAACTAGGTGTTTCTGAAGTCTCGTTGAGTATAAACGGCCAACAGGAACCAACCGAGGATATTTTACTTAATTACGGACGAACCCAAATAGCACGCGCGTATCATCGTTTGCTATCATTTATGGGACGCGATAATAATGTAGATACCTGTCTGCAAATATCACAATGGGATTTTAGAAAACAATATCCCATCTATTACTTTTCGTTGGAACATCTTGACTTAACCAGACAATCCGTCGTTGACATACGTTTCCGAGCTCTTGTAACTCTTTCGGTTGCTCCAGCTCCACATATCCCGAATTACAGAGCAGTTGCTGCCATTCTCAGTGACAGATCAATGCTACTCGAAGGCGTTCGTGGACAAATGAGGGTAATTGATGCACCAGTGGAAAATATGTAATGTAACAATTAGATCAATCAGCTATTAAATAAAATGTCCTATAGTCATGTTAGTGTTACGTTAACTCCTGGTCAAATTAAAAAAATTGCAATCGGAATCAGCTAAAAAATGTGGAACTACAATATCGCTGGAGCACAATCAAATGTCTGGCGGTCAGAATAAACTATCATTGACAACTCCTCAGATAAAACACTTCAATGATGCCATCAAATATACAAAATGTGTTCAGATCACTCTCTCTGCGGCAGCAATCAAAAACATGATAAAATCAGGTTGTGTATTCCCACTTCTCGCTGAGATTTCAGCATTAATTGCAGGTGTCAAAGCCGCCGCGTTACGAGCTGCTGGATCTCTTGGTGCAAAAGCAGTACATAGTATTGCTCAATCATATGAACCAAAAAAGGGCGGGGATACAAAAAAAGGGAAAGGGTCTAACACTACCAGGAACTCCGTATTCATGGTACAGCAGAAAGGGCCTGAGACTAGGAACAGTTTACTAACAATAGTTCCCATGTCAAATTTTGATTTACCCTATGCTGCTAAAAAACTAGCGATAAAAAACTTTAGAGGTGTCCTTATGAGAGATAAATTACCACAACAACCAAATAATGCTGACACCGGTATCATTAATCTCGATAACAGTACCGGACCTGGAACTCACTGGGTTGCATACACGATTGATCCGCGTGTGATTGTTATTTCAATTCATATGGGTTAGCGCCGCCTAAAGAATTTATGCGTTATATAAATCGCTTAAGAAACTCCTATCTGGTATTCTACGCTACCAACACAGAAAATGAATGACCCACCAATATGCGGTATAGAAGTATTAAATGTACTCAACGCTATTTCATCATCGGGAAAACAACCACATAAAACCGTAAACGAATATACGAGTAATCGCTTTTTAGAGAGGAATTATATAAAATAACATCATTGATATTTGGGGGAGATCTTTATCAAGCCTGAAAAAACCCACCGCGGAAATATCTGCAACCGGTGATGTAAAAAAAAAAAAATCGAAAATGAAATATCTGAAATGTTAAATCTCGTAAGTGTTGATCCCAATGAAATAGTTGTATTTGAAGATCGTCAGGGTAAATTAAAAACTAGTAATGTTTCCCTGGATGATATTTTGACAAAACGACGCGACGCAGTAGAAGAAACTATCGCATTGTTTTCCAAGGAGGGTCAACTCAAACCAGGTGTACTTGTTTCGACGCTTACAGATAAATTAGCAGCGATCGGTGATAATCATTCATCAACGATATAATTATTAAAGAAACTACGTGATGAATATAACGTTCATGTAAATGCGTTTACGGCGTTACAAAAAGCTATTAACACTTTTCAGGTCCCCTTAAACGATTTCTTTGGAGATTCACCGGTTACTCACGGAGATAAAAGCAGCCATTGATAATTAATAATAATTGCGATAAGATTATGATACTCATATATCTGAATTTACTACGTTACGTAAAAACTTTAACAGGAACGATGACGCCATTGATAAATTTTTTGGTAAAAATAATTCGAAACCAGATGATATTAAAATAGATCTCGCTGTTATTTGCACAAAACGCGATGAAATAACAGCGATTAATCAGCGATTAGGATTTATTCGCGAGGATATTAAAACGACCAACGATGTCATCAAGGATGATCTACCAAGGATGATAGAAAAACTTGAAGAAAAAAAAATCCATCACGAACAAAAAAATATCATAAATAACGTGTACGCGATCCAATACGGATCATTTACGTGGACACCACAAAATAACATATTAAATATCAACGTGACCGTCAAAGGTATTTATCGATTGAAACTAGTGTCACCGACTCAATTTAATATTTCATCAACCAGTACATCTGGGGTCAACAATATGATATTAACGATCATCGATAAGGGAACAATTGAACAATTCACAATAGCATCCACTGATAATAATTTGGCTAGGGATTCAGTAACATGGTATGTGTAATTCGTAGCGGATTTAAGTAAACAACTGAATTGAATTCACTAGCAAATTTAACGCCAGCAATTTGAAATCTATTATAATAAATAAAATGTCATCATTGGCAACGTCACAACAATATCGCTATGATCAGGTCAGAGAATTTCAAACTAAACTCAAAACACTCACTGAGGAGTACCAAACAAAAATGAAACAATACCGACGAAGAATTACCGCAGTTGATGTTACCGTGTACTCGGTATCAGGTGTAATCACCGGAGCTGGTATTATACTCTCCTCGGTAACAATGGTTGCTCCGATAGCTGTTCTAATTTGTATATCAGCGACGACAACAATCACGGGAATAATTTCGATTCTAACAAAAAAAATATCATCATGCAGCCAGCGTAAACTACAAGACTACGTAATTAAATTCCATGTTGTGTCTACCGCGTACTCCCAATTATCCTCGATGATATCGTCGTCACTCGATCACACATTAATATCCGATAGTGAGTTTTCAGCGATGATACGTGTTTATGATTCCGCGATGTCAGAATTAGATAAACAACATGAGTATAATAACAATGGCAACATCGCAAGATCTACTTCAACGAATAGTGGAAAACACAACCCCGGTGAAAACCAGCATGATCTCAATAACCTCAACGATTCCTGAATTCAGTGTGAATTTCCCTTCTGCGATTTCAGTTAAGGAAATTGCACTAGCAAAATTACGAGTATACCACAGTTGGCCAAATATTAGATCAGTACCACTCGGTGGTTAACAACCGAATAATTCCCTGGTGTTTGCGAGTAAGAATAAACAAGACGGGACTCCTGACTGGAACGTTGTTTCGTTACCATCTGGATCCTACCAAATCGAACAGATCAATAGTGAATTAAAACGCAGAATAAAATCAATTACTGGAAAAGAATCGAAACTCGCTATAACGGTTCATGAGCCGACGTTATCATCTGCCATTGAGATAAACTCGCCCGGATATGCCGTAGATATCTATTAGAGTTCTATAAGAACCGTTTTAGGATGGCTTGAAAATCCACCACGACAAGAAACCGTTAATTTACCACCTGAACCGAAACAAATCTGATCATATTTCAATGAAGGAGGATTATTAGGGTGATAATAAAGCACAATCATCCATTTTCCATCTTTTAATTCCTCCTAAAATACCCATACCCCCATGTCCTAAATTAATATATATGTTACCGCTAGATACTATTTTTAATCATTTAAGAGCGATATCAGAAGCTAATAATACAGGATATTTTACAATAAACGAATCAGAAATTACGAAACAGTTTACAGCGATGAATAACAATTTTGAGAAAATTAAAAATAAACTTATAACGGAATTTAATACAATTCCTCCCAACCAAAAGAATATCATCAAGTACATAGAGATGGGGGTGATGATCACCTAATATAAGTTGAATGGTTCGCAAATTAAATTCTTCTATGTCGGCGATAATTTTGTTAATATAGACCCTTTCCTTTTACTGATCGTCTCTTTTGTTTTTGGTATCCGCGCTCAGTCGATTTCTTTAGTGCCATCCCAGCGGCGGTACCAACAGCACCGGGGGGGGGGGGGGGGGGGGGGGTAGCGGCAGAGGCAGCGGCAATTAGCGCTGGTAACGCAGCGAGAAGTGGAAATATAGCTTCTGATTTTATCATGTCTTTGATCGCGGCTGCAGAGCGAGTGACCTGAACACCTTTTTGTATCTTTGCTAGCATCATTGAAATGCTTAATATACGAGCTGTCAGTGATATTTTTTCTGACCACCAGACATCTGATTGTGTTTTAACGACATTGTAGTTCCACATGTTTTAGCTGAATTCGATTGCAACGTTTTAATCTGACCAGGAGTCAGAGTAAAAATAACATGAATATGTGACATTTTATTTAATACGATATTGATCTAATTGTCTACGTGTTTATGGACCACTACATGTTTTCTACTGGCGCATCAACTACCCTCGCTCGTCCACCAACACCTTCGAGTAGCATTGATTTGTCACTGAGAATGACAGCAATTGCTCTGTAATTACTAACAGCAGCAGCAGCGTTTACACGAGCTTGGAAATGTATGTCAACGACGGACTGTCTCGTTTAATCAAGATGTTCCAACGAAAAGTAATAAATCGGATATTAATTTCTAAAATCTAATTGTGATATTTGCCGACCGGTATCTACATTATTATCACGTCACATAAATGTCAGCAAACGATGATACGCGCGTGCTATTTGGTTTTGTCCGTAATTAAGTAAAATATCCTCTGATGGTCTTTGTTGGCCGTTTATCCTCAACGAGACTTCAGTAACGCCCAGTTGATCAAATATCATATAGCTGCGTATTTGTGAATTTAATCGCGTCTTATCCTGTAAGGCGACAAAAATATGCCACGGCGCAGAAACACCCTATTGTGATGCCAATGCCATGTAAATATATCGTTAACAGTAGTCTCCATAATATCTGTTGTTGTTGTTAGCCATGATAGCTATGATTTTCCACCTGTATCCATATATGAGAGTAATTTTTCCTCTGCGGTGATTGATAGAGTCACTACTGGCATCCACAATGAAAGTTTTGTTATATTTACTTTACCATCAGCAACACCAACACCATGCTAGATTGCATCATTAACATAACCTTTTAGCACGAGGACTACTGTATGTTTCACTCCAAACCCTTCTAACATTTCTGCAAAATCCAAAAATATGAGATAGTACAATCGCACATGACAATAATCTACGCGGTCCTTGCAACATTGATACGTGTGTTGCAAACCTTTGCTTGTAATTAGGATTACTGTTAATAATCATATTTTCAGCATCAACATTATAATAAAAGAAACACCTTTTTGAGTTTTACCAACAGCGATTTCTTGTTATTCAACATCAACTTGAGATTGTGGTTTAGGTCCAGCAATTGTTTTAACAACCGAAGAATACCTTTTTTTCTATCTTCATCGTCAACAATATCTCCCAATATACTTTCTCAGTAGCCAATGCAGCTTTCTGAGTAGCTGTAGTTACCGGTTTGAATAACTGTGCAGTATCGGTTGCAAAATCAACTTGAGATACCTGTCGAGCTAGTAATTTAGTTCTAACAGAATCTCACACAGGGATAAATTTCTTTATTGCCTCTAATTGCTCTCGAGCTAGTCTGGTTGTTAACAATTATTATACCCTTAGTGTTATATGATATGATTTAATTGTAGCAGCTCAGAAACCCATGACAAAAAATGCAATTTCTGTATTTTAGATTTCGCAACAAATGAGGATTTTCATCTGAAGATCTCAATTGCAAACGATTTTCACAGTGATTTTTATCCCCGAAAAGATTTTTACCTAAAATAGTTCCCAGTCTTATGTTACTTCGTGTTGCGCTGTACAAAAAAATTAAAAATACATCTAGTTTCATTATCATTACCTGGAAAACATTCAAACTTCCTGGTAGTGTGTTGTTGTGTTTTATTTTCAAACTTCCTGGTAGCGTGTAACTATATTTCGTTTTTAACTTCATGGAAGTGCATTATTGTGTTTAATGAGCTTTTTTAATATTTTCATTCTGGAATTTATTGTGTTTTAACATCATATTGTCTACTGAGGTCAGATCTAACTTTTTCTACTGCGGTAAATAGCGGAATGAATTTATTTACATCGCTGTTACATGCTAATGATTCGTTAACGGTTTCTATTTTTTTTAATAAATCCATACTGTGACGGCAGTACGTTCATGCTATTTTGGGCTATATTTTCGAGATATTTAAAATCAGAGAAAATATGATCCCAATCTAATTTATCTGATAATTTTATTTCTTGATTTTTTAAAATCTGTAATTGCATTTATATGTCATTTATACTAATACATTTATATATCTCATATATTTATATCCCCCAAAAATGGGATCAATTTTGACCCGTTTGCTTTTTCAAGCGTCTATTTACAGCTTATATATATATATATATATATATATATATATATATATATATATATATATATATATATATATGATATATACAGATGATATATTTATATATTATTTACAATACGGCACAATTTCTATTCGCTTTAAGATGCCATTGACATCTTATTTCGGTAGAGATAAACATATAATCTTAATTAAGGTATAAAGAGACAATACAATCTCTATTCGCTTTAAGGTGCCATAGACATCTTATCACGGTAGATATATACATATACATGAATGACCCCAAGTGAACTTCTAAAATGCCATCACGTGTTAGAAGTCCAGAGGTTACATATAGAAGACAACACAACCCCCGTGTGAGCCTCTAACATGTCAAATAACAGATTAGAACCTCAGAACGCTTGGTGGATGACGCTACAAAGTATATATCTTAATTAAGGTATATATATATGACGGTAAATTTCCTTTATGAACCCATGAAATGTCATTGACAATCCAACAGGCTCAACGAGATTACATATCATATATACATACTTACATACTTACAGCTATTTACACTATTTACAGCTGTATACAGTTATATACAAATATTTACAATTATATACAATTTTTTTTTCAAATATATATGACGGTACATTCAAATGATTATATAGGACAGTACAACACATACAGGGGCCCTTCTCTACATTCAACGGAAACACTCTCATTCATAGAAATCATCAGGAGAGAATTTAAAAACACATTCTCACCGTGCGACAGTGTGACGGAGTGCGGTTTTCTGTTGAACTTTGATCTATTATTTGTTTTTATTCTGTCAGAAAACGAGTCAGACAAAAAAGTATTTACAACAAGAGTATTCTTTTTTTAAATACTTATGTCAGGTATCTTGCTTTGTTTAGATTCTGACAATAGTCACAATTAAGTAAAATCGAAAGTACAAATCACACAACCTTTTTGTTGATTTCCATGTATTAGTCAGTTTATATGGTATATAGCCGGTTTTATTATTGGGGCTCCAAGCCTTCATGATCAGAGAACGAATTAAAATATAATAGGTGATTATTCCCATGAGATCATAGAGGGTATATCAGTAACAACAACAAAATAGTTATCTCTGTTACACGATTATCACACATTTCTAAATGAGTTACTTCACTTCGGTGTCAGGGTTATACATTACTAAATGTGTTAATTCCCTTCTTTGTTATACACACGTTACTAAAAGGGTTATCTCGAGTGCAAGAACAATGGAATTCAGATGTATATAAATTGAATGTTTTGCCCAAATCGCTTGGAAAGTTCTGACTTATATCTATATTTGACAACATATCGAACGGAGGGCATACACATATCAAAATACTTACCGGCGCTATTCATTGATTGAAATGTTCTTTCTTCGTTAGTTTATATATTGAGTGATCTGACAGGTCTCCTTACAACTGTTTTAGAAGTACCAGTTCTCCCCAATGCAGCATTTTGACTCTGAGTGATAGCTCGTAAATTAATAAAAGAATTATTCCCAGGAATTGAATCAATGTGATCAATTTCAAAGCCATCTTTGATCAATCCATTGAAACATTCAAATATTTTTCGATGGCAGAGATGACTTTTCCCTCCAGCAGTAAATATCAAATACCCCTGATTCTTGACAAACCCGACTGACTTTTTCAGCCTGCGGTTTCTGACTACACCAGCACGAGACGCTTCATAGTTGATGATCACAGGATGTTGTTAAAATACTTGGTTCATTAATATACACATATATTATTTGTCTAATTAATTATTTGGCTTAATTATTAATAGTTGAGAATCTAGTTATACAGTCTTGAGGTGTTCTTATGATTCTGTCAGAGTCAGGGCTAGAGTCTTTGATTCGTTTATCATAATAACGCTTAAGCTCCCTGTATAGTTTACCACCACAACTTAGACGTAGCTGTGTAATACCTCGTATTCAAATTTATTATCCATTCAGATAAACAGGAGATTGGATTATTAGTGGTAAATTTGATCCTGTATTGAAAAATAAAAAGACTGTCACTATGAGCCAGGATTCCAAACCAGGAGTGTTGACTGGAATTGACAAACCGTATTACGAGAGAGTTTATCATGTGACCGCGGTTATTTATGGGATTTATCCGATAAATCACAAACCGAGTGTTGAGAAATTAAAACGTATGAAACTGTCGCCGCTGACTTTATCAGGGAGGACCACAACCCAAATTGACTGAACGTAGTGATCTAGAGTATGATCTTAACAAAGGCCAAGTATGGGAGACACGTATATTTAATTTCACTACAGATATATATATATATATATATATATATATATATATATATATATATATATATATATATATATATATATATGCGCCGCGTCATGGCTAGGAAAAAGATCGTGTTAGTCTCAATACTGCATCAGTAGGTATTTACCGAGTACGCCGAATATGATGAACGACGTTTTAATCTAAAGACTGCAATGAAAGGTAAATCCCTCAGTGCCCTGACTAATGCGGTTGGAATAACGTTCTTAAAACGGTTACAAAGTGTTTAAGAGACCTTGTATCAATTTGGTGTCTGCCTATTAGATGTATTTCAAATAATTTTGTACTTTCCTGAAAGTTTTATTGTTCACTGATTTTAATATTACCCGCTATATGAACAGCCATTTGAATGGATTAGGGTGGAACTGCATTACAAATAAGCTCAAGAAGAATTGATGGAGTGTACATATGACTGAACCAAGCTGTATGTTCGAAATTTTATCAAAATGTCAGACGTGGATGTAAAAGTTCCGCCCAAAGTGACCATAGGTGCACATGCTAGTTTTAATGAAAATATGTGCGGTTAGGTGCTACCACCTGGATTGATAGCACTAGAATTCAACCTTGTATATTAGTATCTTAATTAAAGACAATTGTTATGCTTTTGTCTTGCATTACCCCAAAACAAGTTTGCTTTCTTTTCCAAATATGCACACATGCTGATAAGGGTTAATTTATATATCTGAGTTCTCGACAGACAAGGCTCTCTCCGAATTTCAATGAGTCTATATTTGGCTATCCGTTCTTTGGGCTCTCTAATTATGATGTATATTCACTATACAAATAAATAACGCAGTGTTTAATCATGACGGTTAAAACATGTATTCTAACACGTCTAACCTATGATGTTTATGACTTAAAATCAAACATGCTAGGATTCTTTTTCATTAGACCTTTTTACATGGTGAATTATTTACAACTCGCACATGACATCGCTTGAACGTGTTCTTATTAAAACAGTCAATATGGTACACAATTTTGGAGTTGATTCTGAACGCCATGTTTACAAGGGTAAGATATATCATGTTAACAATTATAAGGATTACGATTTTTAACAAAAATATAATAGAGTGCCTTAGTTATTGACAAAGCAGAATGGGACTTTTCAAGTATTTACCATGATCAATGTAACGATTTCATCTAATATCCAAATTAAAAATCGATGTTTTTCTGTATACATGTTACTTTTAAATTGTACTATTATGCAATAATTTTGTTTTGAAACTCGCTTTCAAAGTTTGTAATCTGGACGAAAGTGGCAAAAGGTATTAAGATTATAAAATGAAAGGGAACGGAATGATGCTAGGCTATCGTAATGCAGTTATATGCTATAATGCAGAAGTCTCAAAAACGCTGACCGTGACCAATATGCGGCCCGCAAAGCCGTATTATGTGGCCCTCAAACTGTTTTACGTAAGACGGTGAGAGATAACAGAGGTAGTGTAGCCTTTGGGCCATTCAAAACGCCCTCATTCGGCCCTATGGGAAGTTTGCGCGTGAAACGTTTGCATATTTGCAAACAAATTATATAATCACTTGGAATATCATGATAAGTTGCATGAAATTATGTGTTGTTCCTAACACTGCATCCATATTCAACATTCTTGAAAAGTAAACCTAACAATGATTCGACAACATTCTCATATTTATATGTTATTCAGTATTAACAGACTTGATATTCAAGAAAGGCCATGAACCTAATACTCCAAGGCGAGGATACGCATCAACTAATAACGGTTATTACTTTTAAAGATAAGTTTAGACATACCTAACATTTTTGTGGTATAAAAAAAGAGTCCTTTAATTTAATAATTTCATTTATCTGGACTAGGGTATGATTATAACTTCGGTCACATTGTTTGGGGTGTTTAAATAATTGTGTCATTATTTAATCATTAGTATATGTCACGAAAGGAAAGATGCAAAAGAGATGGATTGATGATCTCATGCCAGCGGCAAGAAATGATCCATAGTTTTCAATAATTTAACATCGTTACGTATCGCGAAACAAAAACGTCTTTTGCTGTTATGTTGAAACATTTCAAGCAATGTTAATGTATGACCTAAAATTATGAATTAGTTCAGCTTAGATATTAAACCTCCGTGTAAAATACTTGTCGTTAATAATAAATATAGGACAACAATAGCCGCGATTGTTTCAGTGACTTAATACACTATGATATTAATAAATCCAAACAAAATTGGAGTAACGGGCTGCTTGGATACTCAAGACAGTATTGTATCTAAATCGAATTCATTCATATCAGACATGGAATAATGACACTAAAAACAAATAATAAAAGACAAAACACAGCCTGAAACCTTGCGCAATATACATATAAATTAAAAACGATTGTTTAGTAATAATCTATATGAGTGAACTAAAACATTCTGCTAAGAGGAGACAATTATGATGGAAACTGTTTGAAACAAGATGGAAGATGGAATTACCTTTGCTAACCGTACCATGATATATAAATCACTACGTCTAACCTTTTCCAAATTGTAAGTAAGTAATATTGTTTCTCTAATTATCATTGTTCTTTTAAGAAAATAGCAGCGACTGATGTAGCGCATATATTTGACATGACGCTTTATGAGGGACATCACAATGATATAAAACGGACGAAATTATGAGCTAAAGTGTGACTTATTAAAGGAAATAAAAAGGAACGAACCAAAGCAAGCAAGAACTGAGGTTTGACGTTCTTTGTATATTTGCCATAATCAGAAACATTTAAGTCGTAAAGTAAAATTATTCAGTAGGCAACTTTCTCGAACCAGGTGACCGAGTCGTCAAAAGCGGTCTCTTTAATGTTCGCTGACAATTTGCTTATTTACGCCTAAGTCGAATCTCGGTCTAGGCAAGTGTATTTGTATGTCCGAACGTTGCCAGGGGCTTCCTGAGTGTCTGAGTTTTTTTCCTGGAATTTATTTATCCACTACTTTAACTGACCGACGTATATAGCCTATCTTACGCTGATAAATGCCCTTAAACCTCAAAACAACACTTGTAATTTTCATTTTAGACACTAGATCATACTAATGTAGTATTGACTTAAAGGACAATATTATACTGCAAATAAGAAACTGGTCTTCTGTTGGTTTAGCGTAGTGAAGCGCACGCGTTCCTTAGTTCAAGTAATGTTATATCAAACGTATTGGCTTTAAAAGCAGCTAATGAGCAAAAGCCAGCCGTCCTGTGCATTGTTTTATACGTTCTTACAAATCTGGCTTGCAACCATCCTTATATTATATTCATTGTATCATATTTTAATGTCAAAAAGGGATGTATTAACAATATTATCAATTAACATGTATTGGAAAATGTAAATTTTCGAATGAATACAACAGTGATTAATATAATCGATAGAGAAAAGAAATTATTGCACGTTATCATTTTCAATATTAACTATCACATTTTGCAACAGAAACAGTTAACACTTAAGTTTTTCACTTTACCATAATCGCCATGTTGTAACCCTATCATGGCCCTGATTAAATGGAACATGTTCCATTATAAACTATATATCTCTGTGTGCCTATGTTAACTTAATACATTATTAATCTGGTTTACCAGAATTCAATTATTTGGGTTATACTATATATTACCAGCAAGAAGAAATGTATGTGAAGTAAGTACACTGTTTAAGTCAAAAAATATGTTTGTAATTCCTTAGTTCTGCATGTCTCAACTTTTCCGCAATAGCATCTTCACCCTGTATATTATGTACCGTTGTTTTAGTATGTATCTCTCTCTCTCTCTCTCTCTCTCTCTCTCTCTCTCTCTCTCTCTCTCTTTCTCTCTCTCTCTCCCCCACCCGTTTCTAATGGTAAGAATATTAACTAAAATCGTGTTTGTGTACTACAGATACAATATGTTAAGTATACACAATTTATGTTTGAGACAATACAAGTCTTTTTTACCAATCATATACAGTAAATGATGTTGACAACGTAATTATGCACTCTACGGTGTAAAATATGTGAGGACTTTCATTTGTGAATTCACTCATTTGAAGTTGGAATAGAAAAGGATTGTCACACAGTGGTGCATGAAATGATGAATACAGGTCAAATGCTCTGGTCAAGAGCAAATGATACTACTTTACTTTAAAAAGCATATATAATTCACTCTGTGCGATTAAAGCGACAAAACGTGTCTCGGAAAATCTATCTCACACTATTCAACACAATCTTCATCTTTGTTTCAATGTAAGTAGAATTCCCTAATTGTATCGGTACATTTACTTACGTTACGTGACGAAGTATGTTATCATGAATGTTGGCACTTTCCGAATCCTGAAAGGACATAAATCATACAATTAGTATTGATTCATTCATCCAAACTATAATTAAAACATATGTGTGATGCTGTAATCAAACATGAAGCTCTTTCCACATCAATATCAAAAGTATACATGATAACCTTAATTTCACTGGACAGCACTGCATACTACTAGAAAAATTAAACTTTGTGTCCAGAAAGTTCCATCCACCATGACGGTTTTCATGGTGCTTTCACTTCTGATTTATTAGTCGTTAATGTGATAAATGATATGTATCTTAGTAATTATAAACGATGATCACATTACTACCCTCAATGTTTACTGATATATAATAATGCATCTGGAATGTAAATGAGAATCATTTTTCACAGAATATAGTATATACTATCACGACACCGTCTGGAAAACGAATCAATTTGGATTAATACCATTTCAGGACAAATGTGCCACACCTATCTCTAACTAAACATCGTTTTATGAATAACGTAATGATACAGTCAGCGATATTCTCTATAGTATAACATTGCCTTATGATGCTACATCGGTACTAGGTAGGAACGATATTTGTTAACAATTGTAACATCGTGGATCATATGCATGTTGCTCTATTTTGCTTAACCACTTTATACACATTGTCACACGTACGGGATACTGAGGCTCGGTAATGTTCAGCTCACATGGACAAACCGTTACGGATATATATTTTACTTATTCTTTATTTATGTTTTGTAGCCACATTGCAGAAGGTTAACGTTTGTGCTTAATTCGCATTCATTCAGAAGAGACTAAAAAAACTGCCTTTGCCTTAAACGAATAACATATGTCAAACACTTTTACTCCTTAGTCAAGTCATATCAAGCAACAGGGTATAATCTCGTTCTGGCAGGAAACAATGTAAGTCGTGTCAGAAAACATGCGTAGCAATCTCTGGGGAATCATGTTTGATAGCAAATTCAAACATAACTCTATATGGATGATTTGGAATATAGTGCCTTAAATAAAGCTAACTCAGTCTGTCTACTAGTGTGAATGATGACAATCCATTTGCAGCGGATTTAAGCTTTTTTGGAAAATAGTACATGCAATTAGGTTCCATTCTTACCAGATATATTTGCGATGTTAGTAATATGTCAACATAGATGGTGTATGTACACAGAAGAATCTTTGAATCATATGCACATTACACTCAACGATACAATGCTTTTGATAGTGCTTGGTAGTTATATTTCATATATATATATATATATATATATATATATATATATATATATATATATATATATATATATATATATATATATATATATGTGTGTGTGTGTGTATGTGTGTGTGTGTGTGTGTGTGTTCGAGTTTTGTGTGTGTGTGTGTGTTGTTAATGTTTAAGTTTATTATCTTCACGTAGAGTTAAAACTAGGTCATTACCCATAACTACTAGTTAAAATGAGCCTTAATGCTAACATTTTCATAATTCGCACGTGTTCGTCGTTAGATTTTGCTTTGTGCCAGTATGGAATGACTATTAGCTTAGGACAATCTTAAGATGAACATTGAAAGATCAAAAACTAATACTAAGTTGTATGCTTTTAATGTAATAAGACATTGTGGTAAAAAATAAGTAATAACAAAGAACGTCACGAACACATTTTGTAAAATTAAAGATATAATCTATTTCTCAAATTCGAAAGCGATAATCGAAAACGAACTAAAATTGTTGTGCATCGAAACTCAAATAGTCCTAATAGAATATCACAAATCAAGCAATACAGATATATCAATAGCCTAGAATGTGATAATATGTCAATATATTTAGCTTTGATTCCCTAACAATGGTATAATTCAGAATGTGTGTGAATGATCTCATAGCAATTACAAAGTAAGTTAGTCGTTAAGTGTAAGAGCACTTTGTAATTCCAATCAATAATTCAAGTCAAAATATCCTTTAAATGATAATTGAATTCACCTTGATGTTTGATTCCATTTCAGATGTTTAAGATGGTAATAAATAACTATAGCACTAACTACTTTATGTGAGAAAACAAGACACAATCGCAGACAAATTAAGGCAGAGAACCAGGGTATTCATCATCCGTTTATGTTCATCTTGACTGAATACTCATTGTCAAACATAACATGTATTGAGCATTGTTCCATTGATATTTCTATAGAGATAATTGTAATGATGCATTGCCCGAGCTTTCTCACTAGAGAGGGTGAACCCATCAAGTTTTCAAACAAAAATAGGCCTGTTCGGGGGGTGGGGACCATCTCAGACTGTTGTCAAACCAAGGCCTCCTACGCAACCGGAAAAAAAAAATACGTCAAAAAAACAGAACTAAAGCCATTGTGCAACAGAAACACCCATTCGTTGTCACACTCTATTTGCTGATAAGGTATTATGCGACGTCGTGTGTATGGACGTCTTAGTAAAGTGAAGTATTGGTATGGATGACCAAGTACTAAAATGGAAATCCCTCTGCATTTGTTACACGGAACAATTGAGCACATTCGCGTCGTTTTAATCGAATTGGAGACGCATTCTCGTAACGGAAAAAATCGAATCAATAAAATCATACTTCTTAATACTTCAAAGCGTCCCGGTATCTAGACCTCCATTTGTCACATTTTCTGCTCTTCATTATAATAGAGGACGTAACTAAGCCAATTATGCAGACTAATATTATTATTCCGCTTAACAATGTAACTATGAATACAAGATGCACGCACGCACACACACCACAAACACACACATACATAAATACATACATATACAAATACATACATACATACATACATACATACATACATACATACATACATACATACATACATACATACATACATACATTACATACATACATACAAATGGGTATTTCTCAACAGAACAATTCAGGTTTTCGTGATAAATCTCACATATTCTAAATGTAATATTAATTAAAATAATATCACTAGACTACTAGACTTTGTTTACTGACTGTTGTATCTAGCTGGAATATCCCGTGGAATGTATGAGGTGTCTTTATATATTACTGTTGGTGCTATTATGGACAGAAAAGGAAATAACGCCATGTTTCCTTCTTAAGAATAGAAACAATGTGTATACATAATCAGTGATGTATACCATATACAACGGAGTGGAAGAATAAAACAAACGTGTCTGCAATAGTCAGAACCTTGAACATTTTACATGTCTGAGATTACATAAATGTCAATTACAATGGTAGTTTCAGAATTTCCTGGCAATTGATAGAACAGCCTGATGGGTACTCTAATGATTATACGATTCATGCGTTATTGTGTCAGAGAATACGTCGTTAAAAGTTAAATAAAAAACAATAAGATAGATATCCGAATGTGTTCTGAAATAGTGTCACTAATATCTTACTCTCAAAATCAAAATGAATTAAATACTAAATGAACTGAATACTCTCCAATCATCCCATCAGTAACAATTAACATTATACTTTGCAATTATCCCATCAGTAACAATTAACTTCGAGTACTATATTTTTATAATGCAAAACGTGTTCAAATCAGTACTTACCTTAAGATAATGTTGGCGCTGAAAGAACATAATAAGATGATAATATAAACGGTGAAATATACTTCTCGTAGGTAGTTTTAATATTTACTTTGGAATGCATGTTTGTGCTCAGATATTATATCCATATCAAATTCATACTCAATATTGATTTTGTACAAGTACATGTATTTTTCAGATCATGTTTCTTTGAGGATGATAGTGTCCGTTCTTCCCCGTAAAAATGAAAAACAAAAACGTGATATTCGAAAAGATCAAAATAATTCTCGTATTTCTTTACAATGTCTCAGAAATGTAAAATAGTCCGAGTAGCTGACAATTGTTCTACACTGTCATAGACTATAATTTGTTTGCTGTGACTAGTGTCGTTAGACTACGTTACACTACGATTGTTATGCTTCTTGATAATAGCATCTTCATTGTTATACAATATATAGTGTTTATATATATATATATATATATATATATATATATATATATTGTCAAAAACAACAATTGATTATCTGTCTACTAGGTAACTCATAATGAGATATTGATTTATTGAATTGTAACGATGTATAAATAAAAATTTTGCATTACTCATAAAAATATGTTCTAAGATTCATGCAACTGGCACGTAACAATTAATGTAAATTTATTTTTAAGTTTACACGTACCCCCCCCCCCCCGTTCAAGTTGCTGTGCGTAATTCTGGGTGTATTATCATATATTGCGTGCAGGAGGAGTGGTGATACATTTTTTATTTAATATGGCCATATTCGATATCTTGAATACCCCATACTGATATGACCATCTACTGAGAAGTAAATATAGATATCGTTATGGCTCTTGTAGTGCACTAGGATAAAATAATGAACTGAGAAATGGACGGATAATGGTTAGTGTCTTCTGAAATAATAAAAGGAGGTTAATGTATATTACCCGTAAAAGTGTCTTACACATATGACTTGGCTCACTTTGACAATATGTATGTTCAGATGTATTTATACAAACAGAACATAAACCTAATGCAATAAGGTAACCATTGGCTAATAAACTATACAACTACGAGGAAGCTGAAAATAATTCAAACCTAATTTGCAGATTTTGAGATTTAAATGTCTAGGATATGTACCATCAAAATGTGAAAGGTATAGGTCTCAATGACATGACAACAATGACTACACGCCAATCGATTTTCCAAAGAGAGGAAAGAATAAAAGAAAGTCAGCGCATGCTTTGTTTTTCTTCATTTCTGCATTACAATAATTTACGTTTTATTTTCACTAGAGAAACACTAAAGCTGCATTATGAGATTAGTAATGTATAGTTTGAATGAAACATAATACACTTGCATTATACGTGAATCGAAAGCATTTTGATAACCGAATGTGATCGGAATAATGTTATTCATATTTCATCTGAAATAAGATATGATATGGCAGCTAAACTGTAATTTTATATTCAATATAATAGAATGGCTAAAATTCGTCGAATACATATTTTAATGATCATATACAAACAATATACATTACATAATTTACACTTAAATGACTGGGAGAAGATATATTAATACTTACATATGCTTGTATCTGCTTTATTTCCTGAAAAATAAAACAACACACGTGATATCAAAGACGGGGAAACAAACGTCGCTTGTCATAGTCGCAAAAAGGAAAAACAAACAAATTGTACAAAATACAATTAAAACGTATGCCGCTACTTTCGCTGAACATTCCACGAGAGCTGACGTTTAACCTATTATACTGGACAGGTTGCGTCATGTGTTCGTATCCGTTTTGGATAGTTTCTATTTTACTTTCTTCTTTAAGACATACACACAACGTTACACAAAGTGTAATTGTATAGGTACTACTGATATGTGTAAGCCCACGCATACCAATAAACAAACATAAGTTTATATATGTTTAATTTCTATACCATAACTTAGAAATTTATACTGTACATTCACGGGCGACTGAAGGTCGCTTTTGGTCAATTATCACTTCTATCAATCGCACGGGGGCATAAAAAGATGAGTATGTGTTTGTCATTTGCTAAAACAACCTCGTTTTAAATAGCCGGGGGTAATCAATGTAGTTTCTCCGCAAATTAAGAATGATGAACCTTGTGAGTGGTCATCAATCAAGCAGAGGTATTGTTTAGTATACTAGGAGCCTGCATGTTACAAAAGTTGATGCCTCAGAACAATGTTTTCATTTGTCGATAGATTTTGATTTGGCTCAATCCCTGTAAAAATTACACCTTATTGATGCAAATCTTCAATGCCTAACCATCAAGGTAACAATTGATTCCTAGAAAACAGTTTATCTATTTTAATAGATTTTGTTTGTTTGTTTGATTAGGATTTTAACGTAGCTTTAACAATTTTTCAGTCATATCGCTACGATGTCTGCTGTGAGGCAGTTTATAGTGAAGTCTAGCATTGAGGCATCATGCTGCAGACATGTAGCATGATGTCCCACCCAGTCACATTATCCTGACACCAGGCCGACCAGTCCTAACACTAACCTCTTAATGCTGAGCGTCAAGCGAGGCAGCTGTTAGTACCATTTTTGTAAGTCTTTGGTATGACTCGGCCGGGGATCGAACCCACGACCTCCCGCTTCCGCGGCGGACGCTCTAACCACTAGGCCACCGGAGCGGTTCTATTTTAATAGATGCTGATTGGAAATATTTTCTAAAAATATAATTGAGTCCAATAAATATTATCCTACCCAGACATCGTGATAAAAGTTGACACCTAAAATACAAGTGTTTTATTCAGGAAGCAGAAAAAGTACACAAGAAGTATCTTTAATTAATATTTGGTTAGCAAGCGATATTTTTGTGACGAGATGACAGAACAGATCTGTATATGTTTAGATCAATCCAAACTATAACACCAATCCTCAACATTATTTGTGTGAGTGATTTTGAAATAAACACTGCACCTTCTACTACACGATGTCAATAGTAAATCGATTTATGTCTTTGATTTTGATAAGTTAAAATCCAACTTAAAATCCATAATTAAAAGAGCGTCAGATCTTACCGCTCCAAATAACAGCCAATCTTTTAAAGTGTATGTTGATGCAAATGATGTTCAGGTTGAAGCAGTTTTAATTCAAGAAGAGGAAAATGATATGGATCTTCCAGTGTTTTACTTTTCTAAAACGAATTAAACACGCATCAAATAAATCATTCAACAATCGATAAGCGCTGTTTGATTTTAATATTGGCATTACAACATTTTGAACTTTGTTCATAATTCATTAGAGTACTTTTTATGCTATTTTATACCGCAAGTATAATTAATCTAAGTTTACAATCTTTATCATATAAATCTTTTTCTTTATGGTGGGGAAGTGTTACGTATATCTGATTGAATTAATATGTATTTTTAATTGAATTGCATGTTGTTCAGATTTATATTTGATTAAATATATTTCATGCTCCTGTAAAGGTTTCCAGTATACAGTTCAGAGATTGTGTTGAAGACGTAAGCAGCATAAACAGCTAATAATAGTTGAAACTTTCTATATAAAGGTGACCTAGATTCTGACTTCATTCAGAACTGGTAAACACTTTTTAAAAATTTCTTTCCTAAAGTGAAATATCATTGGTCATACTCAAGGTCATACTGTGAGCACGTGCTTTAGAAAAAGTCAACACATTCGACGATGTTCTAAAACATGATCACCTGACCCTCTTACGGGCATCTGTTTTACGCAGTAGCTATTTCTTAATACAAATGTTGTAATAAGAATGTCTCAGTTTCGTGCTCATATGTCCAGCTCTTTGGAGTACAGTAATCCCCTCTTATACGGCCACCCCTGCTGCACCGGGAAAGTGGCCTTATAAGGCGGGTGGCCGGTCCAGACGGGGGCTAAATTTATTATGAGAAGTACATGTATATGTAATGTACGTAGTAAGACAGCTATATACTTCAAAACATTAAATAAATAAATGAAACACTAATCACTAAAAGATTTTTTGTTATAATAACAAATTTATTTCAACTTAATATACGTTACTATTTTTTCTTTCTTGGCGTAAGTGTGATATGCGAGCGGGTATTGTTGTCATGCACATTGCAAATGGATTCGAAAAGGTCTTTACAACTTGGTACATACATAATTATGTTTCCATTTGCTCCATTTTCCCACTGCTGCTGAATAACCTTCTTATCGGTTATGACTTTGTTTATTCAAATTATTTCAACATAAACTTGTTTTCTCGAGTCTTTTCTACATAAAATTGTTCGGCATTCCCCCCTTCCCCGATGTCGAGTAGAATAACCGACTTTCTTCTAAAATAATGTATCTGTTAACGTGATGACATTTTAATGTTTGGTAATGAGTTATTCAGTTATTGCTGACTGTATGCGATTTAATTATGCAGAAAAAAACTTGTGTCGAGTGTACGAAATACAGTCTTCGTAAAGGAAGCCATAATGTGCGGTCACGTGATTTTTCCGGTCTTTGTCTGGTACCCTGTTGTTTTTTTAAGGTTCTCTGTGTGTGCCAATATACAAAATCTATTTTTAGCCTGTGCTGACCCTGTTATGATTACAACAATTACGTCTGGTTATAATCATTAAAGAGAAGAACTCGAAATAGGTGTTAACCCCAAACTCTATCATAACATAACTGAGCCCATTTCCTGTAAACATCGACTTTAACAGATAATGATATACTATAAATCTTTAGTCAACACTTTTAACGGCGACTTGACACTCGGAGACGTGTATCTACGATAGGATAATCAAAATTGCTCACCTTACGTCACCTCTGGATACATTTGAAGAAACAAAAGTGACCGTTCATGAGGGGGGACATTTTTATTTTTTTGTGCTAAAATGCTGTCCGCTGGTCGCGTTAGAGGGGTGGTTGATCTTGAGGGGTACGTTTGAATACAAACTCGTCGGTGCCAATGGATTCTGTCCGTAGGAGCGGGTGGCCGCTGGTCAGGGTGGCCGTTCAAGATGAGGACTACTGTAGCTAGTTCTCGAGTTATATGTTATGTTGTCTTTGGATTGTTTGTTATTTAAACGATTAATTCGTTTCTTTGGAAATATTTGAGTGTTCATACATAATTCTTGACCAAAAACAGTTTATCAAACCGTTATCCAGATTTCCAACACCATAGTGTTGCTTCACGTATTTCTAAACGGAACTGTAGATATATCATACTACAGGATACAACATGCGTGATCCCCTCCCATCTTGGAGTTTTCATCGAGAATCTAACTTGAATCTATTAGAGCATTGAATTACTAGGACTTTCATAATTTAATTTGTCGATTCTTCTTGGACTATTTTAAGATTTGATTTTTAAAACCGTAAGTTCTTTTTATTCGTACAATGTTATGAAAGGAAAGGAATTATTAGTTAAATTTTACAAAGCTTGTTGTTTTAACGTTGTATGTGTTACTGTTTATTAGAACCCAAACTCGTAACACCATATAGGTTAGTTCATCCCATACAAATTCATCATCGATGCTAACCTGATAGTAAACTCGTGGAGTTATTCACATGATACATTGTTGCATTATGATCCTTTCTAACCACTATGAATTTCAACACGGCTAGTTGTATCTGATCGGTATGTGTATCGATATTGACTTAAACCGCGGAAATAAAAAAAGCAACGACTTCAGCAGTGCCGGTTTTATAGGCAAAGAAACCTCGACGACAATACAGAATCCCTTCAACGTGATTTGTAACGTAGCCATCAAATTAGCATGGACGGTGTAGTGACAACGAACTATTTCTATGGACGGAAAAGTGGATGTGATCAAAACATTCTGACCTCCTCCAAGAGATCATCTGGGGCAAATTAAGCTCACGTTTAGATATTAAGATGAAGATGTGTTTTGTGGAATTGGGTGTGGGGTAGAATGTATATTTGACTTTGTTGTTCATTTAGACTGTTAAATATAATGCTTATTATCTATGCAACCTAATAAATACAGTTTGACAATAATAGAGTAAGTATGGTCACACATTTTATTTTTGCCTGCTGTTTTTTTTTAAACTTGTTCGAGATAGGCTGTTAATGCATGAGCTAATCCTTGATTTTGTTATGAATCGTTTTGGTTCTAAAGTATAAGATGTAGTACACAAAGTTAGCTAAACTATATATTGGGACGAATCAAAACTAATTACAGCCTATCCAACACATATAATGTTAGGGGGATATCAGTAGAAAATTTCAAGCTGCGGGGAGCTTAGTGGGCAATGACATATTACCTTAATCACATACTGAAAAACAACCGATACAATTGATTATTCTATGCAAATGTCCACTCGTATGTATTTATGGAATGACATATGTTACTTCTTTTTCATATGATAACAATAAATGTGCGATATAGAAAAGAATATAAACTTGACAAGGGTTTGAAAATACTCCTTCTATTGTTTGTTGTAAAAGATAATGTAAGGTTTGGAGAATAATTATTTTTCATAAATGTATGCGTCTTAGAAGCCTTATAATTACTTTATGAAATGAATTATGTTCACATATTTACTAAAAGTGGATCTAATGTAATCTAACTTTTTTTTCTCACTTTTTTCTCTCTTTCTTCCTGAAAGAACAATACATCTGATATTAAACAAGTATATACAAATTCCACTTCTTTTATCTCAAATATATCGCTGCATTTATATATATATATATATATATATATATATATATATATATATATATATATATATATATATATATATATATATATATATATATATATATATATATTAATTACATCTTGACGCAAACATAATTCATTATTATAAACAAGTGTTTTTTGTCTGTGTTTTCTGATTGAAAGATGTTACTTCTTTTTCATACGAAAGCAATAAATGTGCGATATATAAAAAACTTGACAAGGATATTAAAGCAATCATTACGGTGTAAATTGTAAACGAAAAAGTTAAGTTTGGCGAATATTTGTTTTTCTCATAAATATATGCGTCTTAGATAAGTCATATAATACTTTTATGAAAGGAATGAATTGTACTTATTTAATAAATCTGGTTATTATTTTACTTACTCTTTCTTTTTCCTCACTTTCTTCCTGAAAGAAAAACAATACATATTATATTAGACACGTCTATAGAAATTATATTTATTTCATTTCAAATGAATCGCTGAATTTGATATCTTCTCTACTTCCTTTATCCTGAAAAGATATAAATTTCACTGACAAACTCAAGTTTAACATACCTATCCGGCCTCACCCATGTGTATACACCAGCAAGATAATTACGCTCTTCTTCTGACAATCATATTCACATTGTTCCCACTATGACAACGAAGTCATTTGGACAACGTTCTTTTGCATACAAGGGCCCGGCGATGGGAAACGAAATTGCCCATTGACATTAGACACAAATACACAGTGGTCCTTTTTAAGAGTGCTCTTAAAACTCATCTTTTTTGACTGCAGGAACAAACTTAGCGACCAAATAATGTTTTGTATCTTAAATATTTTCAGCAAGTTTTTATGTTTTCCATTTTCATTGTTTTTGTCATTTGGTTTTCTTTAGTGTAGTAATATCATTATAAAACGCTTAGAGCTTTTAAAGATTAGGCGCTATATAAAGTCCCTATTATTATTATTATTATTATTATTATAAATTAAAACGGTGTACTCTTTTCGGCAAATTAATACGGTTACTTCTTTGGTAAAATATGCAGTGCGCTGCTTCTTACAAAACAAATCAAACGGTTTAAAGCCTATCATCAAATATGCACTGTCTCTGTGCACTTTGTTTTGTTATTTTTACACATCATTCGCCCTCAAACTGTGCAGATAATTATAGAGTAACCCATCTCTCAACGGATATGTGGACCGATAAAAGAGACACCTACCATTGGTTGATGGAGGACATTGGCCAGTGAACATGAATATGTTTTTTTTTCTCCTCAGAATATAATTAAGTTTCCAAATACGCTCATCTGATTACTTATTCAAAGATATTAATTGTCATCTTGTTTTATAAATCAAACATATGTATTTCTTACTGAATTAGTTTATATAAATAAAGGTTTTGTATTGTCGTTGATGCCATTTTAAAAAGTAGAACAAAAGGTCTGGATGTAATTTAAAAACATGAGTGAAAAGATATGGTTGAAGTAAAGATTTATAAGACGGCTGTTTGTGTCAGCTTCTGAAATCGAGCAAAGATGGGTTGTACGAATAGATATGAAAGTTTCGACATAAAAGTAAAAATATACAAGAATATTTTAATGCGGCGATTTCAAATTTGCGACAATTTATTTATAAAGACTCAAGTCATAAAAAACGTCACAACACAACATACAAATGTAAAAGTAATATATAATAAGAATTTGGACGTGCCAGTTTAAACGGAAGCTCAAACATAAAACAAAATGATAAATAATGGGATGCCGCGAGATTAGAGCCATTTTTTGTTTGGATGGCGTAATTAATAAAACAGCGTTTTGAAATTTGCCCAAAAAATTAAAAAATTATAATGCCCGTATTGGAAAAATATGTTTCAAAAGAAAAAGACATAAATGTTAAAAAATGGGATTTTACTGGTTTCAAACACACGACCTTTCGTTTGGCAGACAATTAATATAAAAAAAATTGTTTGAAAGCAGAAATTAAAAACGAAACAAAGCAAGTTGTGTAAAATCAGAAAGTAAAAAGTAAGAAAAGTTAAATGTGCGAGTAAAATAAAGTTTTAACCTAATGACTAAAAAAATGAAAACTTTATTCTCGAGCAGGATACACAGACAAATGTAGGTGTTGTATATAAGAATGAAGTAGTTTAACCATAATCCGCAAGTATCGTTTAGTGAACATTATGGGGATAATGGTTCAGGAATATAACAACATTTTGGTTAAATTTCCGGGTTGCTTTTACTGAACCATTTGGAACATTGTGCTGAGTATGTATCACCCTTCATTCTGTTCCATTGTCTCCAGAATTTAGAGGATTTGTATAAGGTTCCGAATGTAAGCATGATATTGGCCATATGCATCTCAAGGAAATGAAGCAAAAAACTATTGTTTTGTAATTTCCAATAACTGTTACAAACTATGTTATACACAGCTTCAGGATAGTTTTACCCACACAAATTTTGTTATGTGGCTTACATTGGAGATGAGTCTGTCCCATGGGTTTCACAGTTCCTACATTTATACACACAGTACATGGAGTTTAGCCAATATTAATCATGAACGCTGTTTTTCTACAACGTTAACTTCTTTCAATCTGAAAACCGATGTAGGTCACAAGAAGTCAATATTTCCTCGCATATTGTAATGAATATGACCAGAAAAATGTAACGCGTATGCAATTCATCAAAGATTAATTCGACATTGAAACATGTGTCACGTTTACATTTGTTCTTCTTGTCTCCTTAAATCGTGAGATGTAACAGACAACGTTAGCTACAATATATATTACGACAAACCGTGCAAAAGGTATATGACTTTAGCTGTTGACACTAGTACATACTCTTCGCTTTAAAAGTATCACGAGAAAAATATCTACTTAATTTTGTTTTAGCATTTTCCAAAAGACACACATTCAGCTTTAATGGAAATCTGTATTTATTTTATTTCTGGATATCCCACAGGCCCCTCCTAACATACAGAGCTGGTAAGCTGTAAGTACATAGCAGATTACATCTGCATACAATATCAGAGTGACATGATTAAACCCGGTTTTAAAGTGTTAGTCAGAATAATTCTTTAAAAAAATGCATTTCTTTTTTAATGGACGATTTAAGGCTTTCTTTTGTTGTAACCGTATATATGTTCTTTAGTTTGTCGCATAAGTTGTCTATCAAAGCGCTTAAGTTTGTATTGAAAAGATTGAAACTCCAAGTTACCAGGGAAGGAAATTATCTCTTAGTTACTACAGCTAGGTTGCGATGTGTGCATTCTAATCATGCTTGCCGTATATCTTGTGTTTTAGAGGTCATAGTTCTTTTTAAGTAAATAATCGCATCAATACATATGCATCTTGGGTCTTTATCTTTGAGGTTCACTAAACTATGTTAATTCTTACAAACCCCAGATTCACAAGTTTGAAAAGAAAAACACAAAAAAGACCACGCCACTCTCAATACTACACCAATCCTGACTACACCGATGTGAGTGTGTATGTCAAAATGTTTAAGTGAGATAAAAATAAATTATCAGTTTCAAAACTCGAACTAGTACTGTAACCGTTCAGTAGTTGATCTGGTAAGATGAAATGGTACATTATAAAAACAGGAATTTCATTTCACATTCAGGTCCGCTGCAGTGGCAACAACACAAGAGTGTATCTATAATTTTGCCACACTGCCTGCGAACAAAACATTGCTTCGCTCATCATAAACATTTTCATTGGCTAGACCTATTTTATTACCGCGTTCACTTTGAATTGACATAAGCTATTAATTTAGCAATGAGATAGGTCATGTCTCACCGCTGGGCTATTTCTAAAAAATAAAAAAGTAGAAGTAAGGCAAGAACAATAGTGCCCTTGGCGATCCCGCGGAAATTGTCAATGTTATAGTCAAATACATCACAGCATATTTGGGTGAGCTCTTCTGTGAGAACGATTTAGTCGTATTCGTCATCAGTTCAGACTGGTGATATTTTATGATAATGGAAATGTTCTTATGGATTTTAGTTTCTAATTGGAATGTGTTTCTTTGAAACTATCTAATGGGGAAAATATACCATAGAACAAGAACCGTAAGTGTCGTGATGCTTTTTAAAAGTAGGAATAGCATATTCTCTCTCTCTCTCTCTCTCTCTCTCTCTCTCTTAATACGCTGGAATGAAATGTTAATGGTATATGTTTCAGTTTGAAGAAAGCTCTCAAAACATCTAATCAGTTGTCGCCATAATTTCCATTTGACATGTAATTTGTATTTTAAACACTTACACCCTTACAAACTGTAAATCAGCAAATCGTTGGATGAAAAAGATCTTGAGTTGCCAATCTTGTACAATTCAGGTAACTGAGCTTTCTCCTTATTTCTGTCACTGCAATGTGTCACGGATATTTTTTTTAACACGAGATCTACCGTTTTTCAGAAAGGAAACAAATACAAGACTGTTTGAAGACTGGCGTGAGTGGCATTGCACTGAATAACCCTGCATATGGTTAACATTGAATTCTAGAACCAACACACGTTCGTATATAAATGTAAGAATGTTCAAGATTGACGCGACTGACATTGCACTGTATAACCTTGTCTATGGTTAATTTTGATTTGTAACAACCAAAACACACGTTTGGAAAAATGTAACTGATTCATTTTCTCACACCTTAGGCTGTCGATATAACAACTCAAGTTTTGTCGCTACTTTGCCCCCCCCCCCCACCGACCTTAGATTTGTGTTATGTTAAGCAACAGTCGAAAATAAATATCACACCACCTGTTTATGAAATTGATGAATGAATTAACACAATGAACATATTTCACATATATAATGTATGGTTTTCTTAATTACATTTGTCCTATAATACCGCAAAAATAACAGAACCAAAAATGGTGTTCAGCGTATGTTGTTTTTCTTCACCATTGTTTCTTTCTCTCTCCAGTGTAATGATAAATCTGTCTGCCAATCTCTCAACACATTTCAGGCTGGAGTACTGTCCGTTATACTGTCAACCAGAAACACGTTTATGCATGTGCTTGCTTGGATGGGTCTAACATGTATCGTTTGTGCAAAAATTGTATTACAAAGAAACAGCAACCATTGACTGAAACTATTTAATTTAACAGTGTAAATCGCTAGAACAAGCCTCTACCAACACATATTGAAAAGTGACGTGTCATTGATCGCCATTGTCGCTTAGTGTCTGCTTTCTTGTTGGAAAATAGATTGTTTTTATCTTCATTATAACACTTTAATTGACTAAGTTTACACATTATTTGAACGCTTTACTGTTCACGTTGCAGGTGTAAGCCGTCGTTCTCAATTGTCCGGAAGTTTGTTTTGGAATTTCTCAGATGTGATAATATTTATATTTGTTCTGGATCGAACGAATGTTTCTTTTTCTGGCGTGAATCCAGGTTATTTGTTTTGTGGCGTAAGTGAAGAGCATTGATTTAAGCACACTTATGTCGTCTTCAAAATCGCTGGCATGGATTTGATATAACACTTCAGCTTTTGTGAGACGATATAGCAGGTCGTTGCCTCTTGCTTTCTCAATTAAATCGTTTGTTTTATTGCACAATTGTATTTGACTAGGTTTTACAGGAAGCAGGTCGATGTGTGTCGGGAGAGTGTATTAAGCGTATTCATTCAACTGTCAAACGATCAAGAAGATGGAATAGTCAGCACGGATCGACATGATGGTCAAAGACTCGCTAAAAGTCACACGAAAGAATAAATTCACAGGAAAAAGTGGCAACCAAACTTTCCATTCGGGTCATTGATTTGACGAGAGTCATACGAACGTGCATAAGTGCTGATGAAATTTGCTCTATCTGCAAGGTAAATGGGTATTTATCTCCTGAATACCTGCTTCGTCTAAGAAAGAGGGACAAAAGTCAAGATACCTGTTATTAATGTCAGGAGAAAGGACACTGAGCTTCCGAGTGCCTTAAGAGAAATAAAGAAAAAACAGAAACTAGAGTAATTAAGAAGAAGACTGAGTTGATGATGAGGAAGAACATGTGCCAGTGAAGAAATGGAAATGGAAAAATTGACAATTTGAACCGATGCGTTGGGTCTCATGTGAACTTTTTATAATAACTTCTAAAAAAGAATAGACCCAAAAGAAAACGTGTCTCTTGGTCTTGCCTTTTTAATAATTTTTTTCTGACACTGCTTAAATACGTACTCTTTTACCCCTATAATCCTCTGGGTTATTGTTTTGTTGGAATTGAAATGGAACGGGTGTAGTGTCGTTCACGTACGCACATTAGGCATGCAAGTGGGTAACAAATAGTCAGTTTGTTCATCCATCATTTTGTGTATTTATGTTTTATACAATCACACCCCCACGCCATATAATAATGGGTTAAATGGGTTTTGGAGTCTGTGTGTGTTTGGTAGAGTTGGTCATTGTAGGTACGAACTTAGATACTTTAAAAATATCTCTGTGTTGATATAATATAATTGATTATTTCCTTCACTGTATGTGTTGATAGTATATAATGGGTTGTTTGGATAGTAGATATTGGTTTGTTTATTCCAGTTCCCTCTGTGTAGATAGTACATTTTAATTTTTTTCCACTTACCTCTGTTTTGATAGCATATTGTATGGTTTATGTTCCTTCCCTTCTGTATAAATAGTACATTAGTGGTTTTTTTTCTCTCCCTTCTGTGTGTAGATTGTATATTTTTTTGTTTCTCCTCTCCGTGTGTAGATAGCACATTTGTGGGTTTTCTCTCATTCCCTGTGTGGATAGACGATATGTGTTTTGATTTCCTTCCCTTCTGTGTAGAAAGTGGATCTTGTGATATTTATGGTATATTTTGTGGTTCGTTTTCCTTTACTTCTGTGTAGATATTAGCTTTGTGGTTTGATTTCCATCCCTTCTGTGTTAATAGTATATGTCTGTTTTATTTTCTTGCTCTTCTTTTTGGACTGTAGATTTTGGGGTGTTTCAAAGTATATTTCGTGGTTTGTTTTTTCCTTCCTTTATGTAAGGGATGTTTTCCTTCATGGCTGTGCTTAACATAAAAATGCACTACGGTGGATATGTCGGTTAGATAGACTTGTACAGTGAGCAACCAAGCCTAAAATTAAAGATGCAAGTAACCCTAGAATCAAACTAGGGAGCCCAGAATGATTATTCAAAACGTTGAGTAATCGAAACACCCCAAAAACCAACAAATTAGCTAATGAAGACAAATAGGGATATATCATGAAACACCAACAAAAAATAAGGTTATAAGGTAGAATCGATAGAAACAAACGACTAAAACATGAAGTCAAAACTTTAAACCAAAGCTAATGAATCATCTAGTAGGAAAACATTAAAATAACTAGCATAAACCTGGAGTAATCATCCAAAAAAAACGCCTCTTTAAGGGATGTAATCATGGTGAAGAATGAACAGGAATCGAAGCCTATAAAGGAAACCACATACACCACGGTGGGTATGTTCATTACCTACGCTTGTATACTGAGCAAACAAATCTAAAGTTAAAGATGCAAGTAACCCTAGAAACAAACTAGGAGGCTCATAATGATTACAAGGGATTAATAACGTCAAGTCGAATAAGGGTAGGAAGATAACATTCAGAATAACATCAGCAAGATGTAACAACAGAAAATCCGTAGAATAAGTCTAGGAACCAAACGCTCGCTCTCCTAATTTGCTCTAACTTTTCTCTAATGCAGCCTCGTTGACAGCTCTTAAAAATCACCAATTAGCAATTTCGAATGTTAGGACTCCAATAATTAAGTAACATGAGATGGTCTGAGACCAGACCATTGCACAATTCTATTCCACCCATATAGTCACAAATTAGACAATATAATGGTAGTCTAAAAGTCCAAAGACTATCAGGCCATGCAGCACAAGGCTGCAAATAAGATACAACCTTAGATAAATAAGTCACCAACTTAAGAACTATAAGGTAATCAAAACACACAATACTATCAGACACAGCAGTACAAGGCTGCAAATTAAACGTAATGATAAAAAAGTAAGGCCAAATAGTAATGAATATAAGGTGGTCAAAAACCCAAGACCATCATACAGAGCGGGACAATTCTGCAGCTAACAATATAATTAGAAACTAGTTAACCAATATGTAAGAAATATAAGGTGGTCTAGAAACTACAACCATCAAGGCAGCTGGTCAATAACAGCAAAATACTATATCCCAGGTGTCACACGGTGCTGTATTCTCTATAGATTCTTAACAGCACAGAATCTATCAAATTCATAGAGAAACGTTTTAGACCCAATACGATGGAGTATGGAATCACAACTAAACGACCTAGGCGCAGCCCTTTACGAGCCACCACTTCTCCTTTTCCGACATCTGACATCTCAGCCTCCACACTCAACACGTTCTATGCACGCCATATACAGCAGTAATATCGCCTAGGATCAAAGGAAGAATGCGTGCTGGGTCAATTCCCGCTCACCACGGCCCTTCATTCACTTCGATAGTTGCTCAATAACGACTCCGATATGACGGCCCAATTAAATAGTGTTCTATGAACACATACATGAATTTAGAAAGTAGCACATTTCCTATCCCAATGAGTAATTAAATGCTTGACGTATGCTAAGAATAAACATTGCTTCATGACTCTAGTAGCCACACATCACTGAAAATCCAAATTTCTTTCGCAAGATTTGTGCCATCCTCATTCACGATTCGTGCTGTGAACACGGAGAAGGCAGGACCGGTCTTCGTTAAGGGCACAGTAGGCGTGTGGACGGCACCAAATAACGTGCCATATAGGACTGCAGAACAAAACATATGCTGCAGCCATAGATCACAAATAGGATACCAGTATGATGTTCTACGGGATATCACTGTTGGACTGCCACTGGAGACCTAAAAGGGATAATTATTTCATGGACTCTGCAGAAAGGAAAATAGCGGCTGACACGAGGTACATAAAACGTCGGACGTGTCTTAAACAGAATACTGGGATACAGAGTAAACAGCCATATGGAAACAAACACAACAGCACGAAGAAGCGTTAGCATGAGTAACTTGGAAGAACTGCTGAAGTTGCAGCCCGCGGAAATATCAGCCTAAAGGAAAACAATGCAGAATAAGACTTTTATTTGCTTTCATTGCCTGAATGTAGGGTTCTCATTTGGTACGATAACCCTTTTCGAGCAAGCTATTTTTACGAAACCTGACTGAACACCGCTCAAAATTAACAAGCTTTTTAACCTGAGAGTGATTACACTTTTTTATGTCGCATAGACATTTTAGCATTTAGACTGTTAGGGATTTACAATATGTACACTTTGTACTAGAAACATTGGTAATGTTAGGAAAGCTGAAACATTCTACGACTTTGTCGATTTGATTGAATTGCACAGGTGGCTCACACATTATTGGTACTTTATCCGTCCATTAGTAAAACTGGACTAGATTTGAAATAAATAAGTTTCCGACGTTTCAAGGTTACAACATACATGGGCGAGCATGCTGAGTACTTTCCTTCTTTGACACCACTCGAATCGCTCAACATGGCGGAATGTGAAACCATTTTCACCCGCCATTATTTTGTGCTAATCCAAACAACTAACTATCATGATTGGTTGACAGGATATAGTGTGTGTTGGGTCTATTCCCACTCACTCATTGTCTTACATTCAGGTCGATGGTTTCTTAACAGCAACCCAGACCTGACGACTACATTAAATAACACTCCGTGACTGCATAAATACCTGAGGGATGTGGCAATCATTCCTTCCCCCAGGGGTAATTAGTTATCCCACCGTGCGGGAAATGTATACAGTGCTACATGTCCCTAGTGGACGAACAGCTTATTTTACTAAACAGGATCTAGGTCACACACTAGATTATTCCTGGATTGTATCTGTACACGCTGTTTTTCAAACACCGTCTGTTGATTTGCAATCAGACGAAAAAACTTCGGTAGATATTTAATTTCATAAAAACCAGTAAATAATTTCATATGTTAAGTATCATTAAATTCATTAAAATACTAACCGGAAATGAGTCAAAGAAATCCCATCAAACAAGTGATGAACGTCAGGCAGGCAAGGAATAAACTAATACTTTTTGTTGAGAAGCAAAGTCAGTGTTTATAAGGGCAACCGAAAGTACCGAAGGATTTGTTTCACGCAACTGAAGTAAGCATTACTCACACAAAGAGTATTTTAGAGCTTGCATTCATTGGTTTGTTTTAGATCGTGCAGATCGAAGAAACCGGCTAGTTTCCTACACTAAAGCTATTTCATATAATTCTCTGAATTTAATCACTAGAAGCATCTATATGCATAAATCCTAGTTGTAGAATTCATAACTAAATTTAAAATTAATTCAAAACATTTCTCAGAATCATACCATTACCGGCATTTTTCTTTCATAAAATGGAAAACAAATTGGTTAGGAAATGTTAATAGTAGTGTGACACCCGTAGAAACAGACATTACGGACAAAACTGACCAAGGAACAGATTCTGGACATGAATGATGATTTCAAAGCAGGACACGGAAATATGCCACCGAAAGCTATTAGATCGAAGTTAAACGCATATTTCAGAACGACACTACATGTCAATATCATATTGACACACCACCCTGATGGATGTCAATTACTAGATTTGGGGATATATGGAAAAGCACCACGACAGGTAGAAGTGCTGGCGACCCTGCACGCCATGCACTTATACATAAGGAAAATAGAGGCTCTACAAAAACACTGGTCTAAATAGATACATGCTATATTCAAAGGAGCGGAATACACCATATCTAGATGTGCCACGATAGAAGTGAAATGAATAACATCAACAGTGACAAAGGCGCAACTTTTCGAACGAGAAGTGGGCCCAAAAATGTTGGAAGTCCATATAAATGGACTCGCGCTAGAAACTGACACCGCATAATTGATTAACAAAGTACAGCAGAAACTCAAAACCACGGTAACATACTACAAGATGGCAACCATCTAGGATTGCGTCCCGATATCTTCTGGAGCCCGAATACTGACCATAATATTTTACTAAAAAGGATATAGGTCCCACACTAGATTGTTTCTGGATTACATCCGTACACACTGTGTTTCAAAAACACTCTGTTCGATTTGCAATCAGGTGAAATAACAACGGCAATTATTTCCTTTCATAAAAACCAGTAAATACATTTATAATGTTAAGTATCATTAAATTCAATAAAACGCAAACCAAAAATGAGTCAAACAATTTCCATCAAACAAGTCATGAATGCCAGGCAGGCAAGGAATAAACTAAACTTATGCAAATTAAACCTTAAAATGGATCAAGTGAATTGAAATCAAAATATAACCCCACAACCACCCAAATTTGTAGGCCATATAGAAACAACCCGAAGCCCTCAACACAGGGAAATGACTAAATCCAGGCTAAGATGTCACTCAACACCAGAGTTAGAAACAATTACAAAGGCAACGAGAAAACGTAACCAGTTTTCGCCTGTAGAATTAATTGTATTTTACAGCCCTCTGGTAAATGAAGAATTAGATTTAACTTTAGAACTATGCCATCCAACACGAAGTTTAACGAAATCATCAAAAGATGCAGAACCTGCCACAATAAACAAGACTCGGGGAAACCAGATTAAACATACTAAGACAGTACCCCCACCACCACCACAACAACAACCAAAAACTGTAAATACAACCGACCCCTCAAAATATCAACCAAATAAAACAAACAAAACACCTAACCAGTACCATATACTAGAACTCACATTATATATTAAAAGCAAATCGACTCAGTTCATTACCTTGTCCACAACCATCTTAACTGGGGACCTCATGAGTCTACATTCTGTTCCTTTTAGGGTAATCCGGCCCAAGTGGGTATATGTAGGACATATACCAGTAAAAGTCGAAAAACACAAACTCAAAAATAACCTGAAACAAAAAACAACAATAGACCAGAACACCCGGGAACTAAACCAATGCCTAACAAAACCGCCACCACCACCCTAACGCCCCAACCCATCAAATTCAATGCCGTACTTAAACTAATAGGGATACGGAACAAATAGGACATGAATTCCCTAACCAGAAAGACTTAAAGAGGGAGGCTCCCAAATTGATAAACTATATAACCTAAAGAACTACCAGAAAAAGGAAACTACTATCACACTATTGGAAACGGCAACTCCCTTACCTACACTCATCAAACTAGGAACCACAGGAACCCGATTTAGATTAGAGCCATATATAAGCAAACCAAGGTTCTGTACAACAAGTCAACACTGGGGACACTTTGCTTCAAAGTGTACCATTAATACTAAATGTCAACAATGCCGAAGGGAACACAAGGGGAAGTGCAACAGACAAACACATAAATGCACCAACTGCAGGGACCCCACCTAGCAAAATCACCAAACGGTTCGTCCAGAATTAGGGAAAACAAAATCATCAAACGAATGAATACCAAATACTTAACCTATGTACATGCCAAACAGGAAGTAATTAAAACTCAAGGGAACACACTCAACAAAACTATAGAATCAAATAACAATAATAAACCTGAAATATTCAAACGTAACAACACAATTAAATAAACAAAATATTAAACCCAAAACCTGAAAACAAAGATACAGCAACTAAAGAAACACAAACAATCAATCTCGACTACAAACACAGTGGAATACAAACTGGAAGAGTAAAATAACTGGAGGAAGTCATTACTTCACTAACCACACGTATTAGGATGTTGGAACCAATATTCATCAAACATTAAACTAAATATTAAAAAATCCTAACCCAGTTGAATAGCATTAATACAGTAAACGAACCCAATACCAATGGCTAATACACCAAATGGGAACGTTACAATATGGCAATGTAATACACTAGGATTGTCAAGAAAGATCGATTAATTAAAGCTCAAAACCTGACGTCATCTGCATTCAAGAAATTAAAGTTAATATAAACTACAAATCATTGTCACAAATAATATGCTACTCCCAGACTATTTCCAACATAGAAAAGAAGGTCAGGGGAGATGGTGGTGGATTAGATCTATATGCAAATAACATCATTTCAAATGCAACAATAATCCTCATGATAACCAATAGCAAATAACAATTCAACAATATAAATTTAATCTCTATTAATAAATACAGATAAAAGTGAATTGCAAATATTAATAATCGCCTACCCAAGGCTGTGATACTAAAACAAACAGCATCACAGCATTTAGGGAAATAATTAAACATAAAAGACTTGAACAAGCAATTATTTGCGGAGATTTAAAATGCTGATAGCGTGTAGTGTGTTTTTTTTTTTTTGGAGGGGGGGGTGACGGACAATAGGGGCAGGTGGATAGCTGACCTGACGAATGAATCCAACTGTACTTAATTTAATAATGGTCACAAAACCCGACTCAATCCGGTTGAGGGCACCATGACCGCCATCGACCGTACCATATGCAGGCCTAACTTAGTACAGGTGAATGGATGGAGTGCGGATCAAACAGACCCCATGGTGAATGACACTTTTCCAATAATTACCACCCTGCAAATGGACGTGCAGCTTGACTCTAACACCAAAAACACCAGGTGGAATTATAATAAAGCAGATTGGTCAAATCTTAAAACTCAGTTAATAAATATCAATCCAAATATAACTGAAACCTAATTAAGATCATTACACAGGCATACCAAATAAACTAGCAGTGCCATGGTGGGCCACAGGGGCTTGTCACAAAGCAAGTTAGCAGTATCCATCCATGAATAATGGTCTAACCTGTAACAATGCAACACTACGGGTTAGACCCTGATTCATGGATGGATACTCCTTGCTTTGTAACTAGCTCCTTCGTGATGAGCCAGTCAAATCAAACAAACTCGGAAAGACAAACAAAGAGTCTTTAATAAATTCAAGCGATCAGATAATTCAGTAGTAGACTTAGAAGAAAGACAAACAACACAAAAATCTGATCAAGCAGTCCAAAGAAAAACTTGGCAAATATAATGCACCAGTTTAAATATAAAAAAACAACTCAAAAGAGGTGTGGGGTAAAATTACAACAATTGGGGCAAACATACAAACAAAACCACTAAAATAAGTAATCATAATACTAACAAAGAAAACGTTGACATTTTAGCCGAACACTTTAATAATATGAACAGCAATTCCATCCACACCAATGAATTCCAAACACATAGTGAAACAACTGATGTAAAATTTAAGGATTTTTTCCAACACCTTGGTCCCAAAAGATCACATATAAAAATGGACATAACACAATATAAATGGGATCAGCCATTAAAAACAAAAAATAGAAACTTCACCTGGGTAAGATCAAAAAAGTACATTATACACAAAATTTACCCCATAACATCATTTCCATTTTAAAATTAATAAATAAAATATGGGAAATAGGAAAGCTACCTAAAATACGGAAAACTGCGGTAGTTATACCCATCTTAAAACCAAACAAAGATCGCAATGACATCCACTAATCTCCACCGATTTCACTTACCAATAATATATGCAAGATAATGGAAACTTTCATTTCCAATCGGCTCAAACACCACCTCGAAAATAATAAACTAATATATGAAAACCAATGTGAATTTAGGAACCAAAGTTCCACTACGGACCAACTCATACGATTAGAAATCGCTATAGAACTGGCATTCAATTCAAAAAGAATACCGGACAGAAATGTAATTGCGGTATTCATCGAACTGGAAAAATCATTCGATCTCGTGTGGACCAAAGGAATAATAGCGAAATTAAATCATTGAAGCATTACGGGACGGATTAATAACTTCATTGAAAATTTCCTGACCGACGGCAAATTAATAACCAGAGTAGGGGACACTTATTCGGAAGAACATACCCTTGAAAATTAAACCACACAAGGGAGTGTACTCAGTCCCACTCTTTTCAACCTAATGAGAAACGACGTAGATAGAAATATGGCATCACTCAAAGTTAATTTATCGCAATTAGCAGATGATAGTGGACTATGGAGAACAGGAAACCCATCCAACCACAAAAGTATAACCAAATTACAAGATAATAAAATGGGCAAATAAATGGGGATTCAAACTATCGCACCAAAATACGGTAGCAGTAATATTTACCCTATAAAGCAGAAATAAAAAACAATACCTTAATTTAACCATAGCCCGATTTATGGGAATGTATTACGATGAACAACTCACATGGGCACACCACATAGATGAACAAGTTCAAAGATGTAACCGGGCCATAAACTTACAAAAAAACCTAAAATGTACAAAGTGGGGAACAAATCATGGAACTATCCTAACCTTATGCATGGCTTTAATAAGATCTAAAGTAGACTATGGCTGCTAAGTAGACAATAGACCACCCAAACGTAAAATAGACAAATTACAGAGAAAAGCCCTACTGATTGGTACTGGCTCACTGCCATCAAATAAATTAGATAAAATACAGAAAAAAATCCTTCTGATTGATACTGGCGCACTGGCATCAAATAAATTAGATAAACTACAGAGACAAAGCCTACTGATTGGTACTGGCGAACTGTCATCAACCTCCCTAGCTGAGCTGCAAATGTTAATTGGAGAACTGCCTTACATATAAGAAGGCAGGCACTTATCCTAGAATATGATGCCTTACTATGAACCCATCCAAAACCTCAACCCACTTACCTGGCAATAAATAAATGTAATAGACTCTTTATGACAACTCTGGAAAACTCTACCCATATGGGGAAAGTAGTTCACGAAATAAAACAGCAACTTCCGATAGAAATATTCCAAGCAGAAAAAAAGTCTCATATGACACTTAGCCTTGGAATAAGATAAGCCCAATATTAAATATATCCCTTTCAAACCATGGCAACAAAGATGACCAATGCAACTATTTAAAAACGTTAGCTTTAGAAGAAATTAACAACACAAATCAAACTTATTTGGAAATATACACAAATGGATCTAAATTAACAAATCCGTTCAAAACAGCTGCAGCAATGGTAATACCTGAGCTAAATATACAAATGGGGCGGCGTCTACCTAACTACTGTTCCTTATATACAGCTAAATTGTGGGCCATTATAGAAGACATAAAATGGATTAAGGAAAACAAGCCAGAGAAGAAAGTTATAATAAGTGACTCGCTTAGTGACATAAACTCAATCCAACATAACACCACAAAATCAAGAGACAAGTTCAGATCCTTTAATGAAAAAACTAAGTATAGGCAAATTAAGTATAGAATTAATGTGGATCCCATCCCACATAAATATACTAGGAAATTATTTAGAAGAAGAAGTAGCTAACGAAAAGCTCATTTAACCAAGTTACATGCCATTAGAATATAGTAAATATTAACTATATAGTCTAATTAACACCTTAAATAATACTAAATGGCAAACCGATTGCAATTAAAATCACAAAAGGATAATATTTTATAATAACATAAAGGAAGTAAATATAAATAGGAAACCACCTAGGTGCACAAGCAATGAACAAACAATAATAAATAGGATAATTATAGGCATAAAAGCGATCTGGCTAACAGCTTGGAAAATACATAGGACTCTTACCACATAACATAAAGTGCTAACATTGTAACATCCCAGACGATTTACACCACATCTTTAGCGATTGTAAACAAAACCAAAAACCAAACGGAAATATTCAGATCAGATCAACAAATTGTACCTGCCCCATATACATACCCAGAAAATATCCAAATAACAAACAACAACCCCAAATTAGCATATAAAAACATCGTATAATTCTTTTAAAAAACATCATGGTTATATGATACCATATAAACTTATGCTTGAAACGTATTGTCTAATAGGAAACAATAAATAATGAAAGACCTAAAATCTATTGTATCCCTGGAGTAGTTATTCAAAAATTCAAAACTCTATCAAAGGATTGAAGCAGGAAACAGAAGCATGGGGAGGGATTCACTATCTAAAGAGGAACCCACTTACACTACATTGGGGATTGTAATAACCTCGTGTCGTGCACTAAGGAACCAAACCAAAAAATAAAGAAGCAAGTCATTAACGCAACAAAACTAGGGGGACGTTGTGGGATTATACTCAAACCGGTTAATAATGTAACACTCTAGGTCAATAACAGAATAAGTATATATTGAAGAAATAAGGGATTATAACGACATCAAAGTCAAATAAGGGTAGGAAGGGAACCAACCAAATAACATCAACACAATGTATAACATCTGAAAATCAACAGAGTAGGAATATACACCAAACGCTCACACCTCTAACTTTCTGTAACTTTTCTCTCATACAACCTAGTTGACAGCACTTCAACAATCATTAATTAACACATTAGATAATTAGAACTCCAAAAAATAAATTTATAGACTTGGTCTGAGACCAGACCATCACAAAATATAATCCACCCATATGGTCCCAAATCAAACGAGATAAGGGAGTCTAAAAGCTCAAAGACAATCTGACCCCTCATCACAAGGCTGAAAAAAAGCTAAATGTTTAGATAATAGGACACCAACTTAAGCTTTATAAGATAGTCTACAAGCTCAAAGCCTGTCAGGCCCCGCAGCACAAGGCTGCACATCAAAACTAACAATTAACAATCAGGGCCCAACATGAATGGATATAAGGTCTACAAAACCCAAAAACATCAGACACAGGGGCACACTGCTGCAATCAATAACATAATTATAACAACCAACATTAAGAGATATGTGGTCTTACACCAATGACCATCAGCACCAGCATAGCAATAACCGCTAAACACTAAATTCTAGCTGTCATTCGGGCCTGTATACTCTATAGATTCTTAACAGCACAGAGTCTATCAAATTGATAGGGAAATGTTTTAAACATGATACCTTAGAGTATGAAAGCACAGCTGACCTACCAAGCACAACAATGAACGAGCCACCTCTCCTCCTACGCCACCATCGGAAACCTCAGCCTCCACAATCCACACGTGCATTGCACGCCATGAACAGCAGTGATTTCGCCTAGGATCAAAGGGTGAGTGTGTGCTGAGTCAAATCTCACTCATCACGGCCCCCTATTCAGATCAATAATCGCTCAATAGTAACTCTGATCTGACGGCTCAATTAAATAGTGGTCTATGAACACATAAATGCTTTGGGAAAGTGGCACATTTACTATCCCAAGGAGTAATAAAATGCTTAGCGCATGCAAAGATTAAACAGTGCTACATTGTTCTGGTAGCAGCACAGCACTCAAATTCAAATTCATCATCATCGATTTGTGCCAAAGTCTGCGGCTAACCGAGCAAGTGACAACATCGAACAATACATGCCAGCGAGCGTAATAATCTCCCTCAGGCGCTAAATGCAATAATGGGCGTTGGCCTCAGCATTGCTACAGGCTGTAATTTTAGAGCGCAGGTAGAAGAACAGCTTTTCGACTTGTATGGGACAAAGACGAAGGATTAAACAAAACTGGGGAATCTCAGGTGCAAAAGAAGTAGGGGAAACATACAGCAGACGAGAGAGACCCTGCGAGTCTGAAACCAAAACACCCCACCCCAAACTGGAAATAGGCAGCCGGCTATTCAAGCCCTTACCAGGGCCACTGCACTTGAAAAAGCACCTACAACAACTGTCACTTACCATATGATCGAAAAAGTCAGTAGATTCCATGCACTATACGCTACACTAAGGGAACTAAGAAAGAAAAGACACCATCATCATCACCACCACCACAATCATAAAAGCAGGCTTCTCAATCCCTATGCATGGTAGTTAATTTGGAAGAGATTTGGAGGTATCTTCTTCATCTTGGGAAGAAAAATGCGAAAATGAGGAATAGGAAGAAAAAGAGTGTGAAACAGAGTAGGGTGAAATAGAAATGAGTGGTATAGAATGCCGCATCATTGGCTTCGACATCAAAAAGATTGGCAACCTTATACACGCAGTAAAATTCATCGGATTTCGGACCTTAAAAAACCATTACCATCACGCGGGCAGTGGGACTACGGAATAAGGATACTCACGACTTTTTACAACTATGCCCTCCACAACAACTATCCGGAAGAAAAATAAATTGATGCGCTGTACATATGTTTTGTTGCGTTTAGTACTTTATGTATATTCCCTCTGCAGTTTGTGTCTTATCCGTGATCGACCTGAAATTTTGCATTTGATACATAAGCGTACCGGTGATGCGGTATGATGGGCTAGGTAATTGAATAGACAAACGAAATTGTTCTCAGAATAATATAACGATTTTATGGATGATTATAGCTACAGCCAAGAATCGTGCTTAATGCCCCCACTCCCAATTTATTATATTTTGATGGAATATATTTATAAATATCGCTATCCTGTTCATTTAGGAATGGCTAATACAGCTAAGTCATAACTCCATGATTCTGACGATAACATCGGGTCTCGACTAGTCAACGTTTGTAAGCATATCTCACTAAACCCAAAACTGAAGCTTAGTAATTCGTTGAAATTGTACCACCAAAATAAAGGCAGCATTTAATTAGACTCCATTTAAAATATGAAGTAAACGCAATGTTTAAATAAAATGATCTTTGATGAAAATCATGTTCAGTTATAGCTGTATGCTCAATAGCAGACTCAAAAGCGTTAATGCCAATATAATCAACATATTGGACATTATAAATTAAGATCTTGTGTTTAAAATTAAAGAAAACATATTCAGAATGGAAACTTTAAGGGATAAACATATCGAAGATGGTATCCTTCTTTAGTTCCAACAAGATCATCAACTTTAAACATTAAGTTTGCTTCAATTTTTAAACAAAATCATGTACTCTGCAATAAAATCCTATTTATAGAATGTAAGTAGCAGCAGAGAGGGTGAATCAGACAACCTTGTAGAGGCGTCGATTCGGTAATCTAAGGCTTCTTCCAAGACGTCATTGTCGTTGTCATTCACCCTATCCGCTGTTATGGGTTAACCGAATATCGCGTTCGAGGATCTGATAAATGTATCGTAACAAATCCGCGTGGGATTGACTGAGCGTGTCTAAAGAAATTTCTAAATCGATTATGATCCATATCACCGCAGCACCAAGTTTGCCAAATATTTCGTAGCGTATGAGTATCAACTCCGTTAAACACACACAATAAATTGCAGTTATCTCTGATCACTTTTGGCATTTGAGTGTAACGTTGAGTGACATATATCACGTCGGTGTTTTTATGCCTGCCTCTGGAAAATATCCTAGCAGGATTCTTTTGATTGTCTAACATCACATCATCGTATACGACTAAATTGTTAATACTTCCATCGATATCATCAATGCTTGTTGCTTCTTCGATATCGGTTATAAACTTAATAATACCACCCTCGTTGACAATCTTTACAGCTCTTTCGTAGTCATCGTCGTTGTTAATACTTCCATCGGTATTATTAGTACTGTGTGCTACCTCGGTCTCGGTTATAAGCTTGTTGGCTATCTCTATTGCTCTCTCGTTAGCATCCTTTAACACGTTGTAACATCTCTGATCATCTACACTCGGGGCTACTAAAAACAACTTCTTCCACTTCATCCATCTCGTTGTCGAATTAAGTAGCAGTTGTGTCTTGCCACTTCCAGATGGTCCGATTATAATCATTCTAATTGAATTCGGCAACATCGCATAGTGTTGAATAGGTTCCCGTCGTCGGGTACCTAAATAATCAATTACATTCATGTCATTATAAATATATTATGGATCTATATTGTGTGAAATGTAAGGCGCGTATTGGTACAGATGACTTGACGATTACAACTAAAAGTAACCGATCAGCACTTTCCGGTAAGTGTGTACAATGTAGTAAAAAGAAATTTAGATTTGTTTCCCTTGATAAAATCAAGAATTTTTAAAAAAAACGAGAAGGTGATATTGCAGCCAAGCTAACTAAACTCCCGGGAACACCATGGGCAAAGTATCCCGGATCTTTTGCGTCTTTATTCCTAACTTCAAGTAGCTGTTTGGACCATTTCACGATATTTTCTTCGTCAAGATCGGGAAACTGTTTTCGTTGTTCGCTGATTATACTATCTAGACTATCGGGTTGTGGTAACTAAACCTCAGTCTGCGCGTGATATGATATAATCGGTTCACTGACAATCAACGATAACAGCATTTTAGAATCAATCATATACCATAGTAGCACTATTGGCATCCAGTGTTTTTCAGACATATGTCTACCAAACCAAACATAACAACACGGATGAAGTCCTGTAGCTAATTCAAATGATACCACACGAGCGAATCCAGTTAAATCAAAGTCAAGCAGTGGTCCATTAATAGCAACACGGGCAATCTCGTGTGTGGGATGTCCAAATCGTTTAAAGTATTCAGCGCATTCTCCGTACCCGAGAAAACTCGCCGGATAACACGCGACTATATCAACCGAAATAATACTTTCACGGTCGTATTTTGTATTCCATAATCCACCGTGGTTAAATGTTATATAACTTGATTTGATGTCTGTGAGAAATTCAGTTCTTGTTGGTTTCCATGTGTTTCTCTTTCTCGCAAAATGAGCTGCAACCGACGGAATTGTAAAACAGTTTGTTAGTAATTGTTCGTCGTCGAAACCCTTCGAGAAACTACTAGCTAGTTTTTTCATCGCCTCATGGAGGGCTTCAGTGCGGTATAATTCTCCATTGGGTCTTACAAATTGATCGAATTTGCCCTCGGAGTTTTCAAAACTGTGAAGCAACCACACTGACACAGGATCGTTTTTACTCAACTGGTGAATACAATCAGATAGTTTCTCTTCAAAGAATTCTTCTCCCGAGAACTCCCCGGAAAATTCCGGGGGTAGATATTTTATGGTTCTATCTAGCGGAAATATTGTTACCGCACTTGTCCATGCGTGTTCGTTATGATCAATAATTTTGTTTGGAGCTCCTTGTGATTTATATTTCGGCTCGTATAATATCTCGCCGGTTATCGTCGCTACGGTTATTGCGAATCTTAATGATGTTTCTAATTTGGCTATATCCTGGATCGTTGCTCCGTTCTTCCTAACTGTTAATTCCCACTCGGTTATTCTCTTGCGTCTTAGATCATTCAATTTGTTTCCACGCAGTACATTTGTGAAGTGTTATATTATTCGTTCTGCTACACAATTCAGCGATGATAGTTTCATCGGTGCTAGTTTTTCAATACTCGGTTTATCATTTAGGGGATATACCCAATAAACAACTGCTGTTACAGGATAAGGTCTTTCGTAGTACGGTTTGTCAATTCCAGTTAGAATCCCTGGCTTGGAATCTTGACTCACAGTGACAGTTCTTTTATCCTTCAAGATGGGCTCAAATTTATCCCGAATAATCCAATCTCCCGTGTCTGAGCGGATAATGAATTTCAGTCTAAAAAAATACCTTTTCCGCCAAAGATGTGAGATTATCACTGCTGCGCTTTTATCGTTCATGGTAGCATCAACTTTGCCATTGATTCGAAATGTCGACCAACAGTGAGATGCTCCATCACGCTTGAATTCATTAAAACAATCACGAATTTTACCCAACATGGTTCTATCACAAATTTTACTCTTTGGTTTATAAGAGACTCTATCGAAATTAAATTTAGCATTTTTCGTAGGCGTAATTTTCGATAATCTTCGATAATCTGACGAACTCAATCATGCTATAATTAAAACAAGTAATTAAATAGAGAATTTATATATAATGAATCATTGCAAATGGCTTATGATTGGATCAGTAACCCCGTGTAACAAATCATGCAGAAAGGAGTTCTGTGGATATTATATGCAAAGTTTTCGACGTGGAAGTCCTGGTCCGATCCCTTGTATACGATATTGGGTAGGGGTGCGAGGAAAATCACAGTTGTGTCTCAGTTGCGGTGGTAAGCGATATAGGGAGTTGAAGCGTTACTATGATAAGAGAGCTAAGAACTCCATCAATGACTTTGACCCTGACAGTGTCAACGACAAAATCATAAAAACTCCTCAAGACCACATCGGAAGATTTCCAAATGTTATCATTAGACCAAACAATGAATTAGACAAACAATAGTATAGTATATAAATGAACCAAGAATTCCGACCGCATCCCGTGATCAGCGATTATGAAGCGTCTCGTGACGGTATTGTCAGACACTGCAGGCTGAACAAATCAGTTGGGTGTGATTTGCGAGGAAGATTTGTTACAAGCAGCTATTATTTGTAACTTGCCATTTAAACCCAGCACAGTTGAAAATTGTAGTCTATTGGGTCTGATAATTAACATCCTTCTCTTTTTTTTCACACACATACACCTAGACACCTAACGTATCGCGCCTTTATTGAAAACGCATTATTCATTTCAGATTCCCAGGAGCATCAACTTGTGCATTTATTAAATTTATTATGTTGCAATTGTATCAAAACATATAATTTCCAGATGTATTTGATTCCTGATCGTATTTATCCATAGTACAATACTTAAGCTTCTCTCTATTGTTCACGTATAGTTTAATATATTCAGTTAAATACACCACCTCTCTGTTTGCCAGCTATTGTCATTAAATATATGACAAAAAGCTCACCAGTTCAATACGACGTCAATCAGGTTATCAACATTAATTTGTTGTTGTACATGCAATATTATAGATTTCAATATTTTAAATAGGTTAAGGCTTACCACAATGGATTGCAGAGCACACCAGTCCCTTCGAATTTTTTTATGTTATCATGACAATACAACTGATATAGTTAAGCTGAACGTATAATTTTAAGTGCATAGGTACCGCACATCACTGCGTAACGTTTTAATACGTACTATGTGTCACGTAACAGCCAAATGATTCCAAATTGTATGCTTTGAAATAAATCATAAATGAACATTCCAGATTGTTTCACATAGCTTCGGTTTCCTTCTCTAATTTTCATACCAAACTGACATGCTTATTTACATACAATATGTTCAACATTTAGCTCTTAAGCTAGCAGACTTCTTGAGATGATCTGTTGTATTTACTTACCTGCCATTTTCCAACGCTTGCACAATATACGAGATGATCAGGGATATTTACTTACATAATGTGAGGATGAATGTTCATAATGAACGTAGACACTTACCATCTGAAATGAACGAAAGCTTACAATTAGTGCTGTATAATCAATGTACGCACTCGTTGTATACAATGAAGGAAATCATACGATTATTGATGTAACATTAATGTTGGTACTTACCATGTCTAATGAATGGAGGCACAAAAATAGCGCCGCATGAATATTCATACACTCTTTGAATAGAGTGGTATGTTATATTCTGATTTACATTGTTATTCAGTACAATAAATTACTTTTGGCTCCTTATATTAAATTATAATTTACAAAGATGTGAGTGTTAATCAGTGGCAAATGGGAATACCTCTAACAAAAGTGACTCAACGAAATACGATTGGAATACACCATCAAATTAAGTGAATGATACCCGTTTATAAACATACGAGGGCACTTAAACACATTTGCATAGATATGGTGACACACATGAATAAAAAAGATACCCACAATAGCCATGACGAATAAATGCATGACAAAGTTTGACAATAAAACTCAATTGAAATTCAATACAGCTGCATGTTCATGTTTATAAAACATATATTCGGAAGCAATGACATTATCACATATGGATGCAATTATAATGGAAAGGTGAATATACATACTTGTAACTTAAATCAGAAAAATTGGTTAGTGAAACTGCAAGATATTCTACAATTTTGGAAAGAACACAAAATCAACAGCAAAGTTATTAATTTACATTGACGACAAACACTGTACAAGTGCTTATTATATTTAATATTGATATATTACATCCATCAGAAACGTATCTGTTAAATAATATACATGGACAACGTATTTAAATCTAACTTTAAAATGAAGTTTTCTTGAAACAAAAATGAGATCAAGGTTAGTGTTTAGCAAAAGAGTTGAAGGAAGGCAAAGTTTCACTATTTATATATTCGCAAGACTTATTCAACGTGTATGCTAACGTTATATATATATATATAATGAGTTACATAACAAATTTCCAGCAAATTTCGATGAAAGAGAAAGATTGGCAACGATTTTAAAGCAAAGAAACGTCAAAGTTATATCTCATTTTTTGGTGCTTTATCAACACTTGTTTCTCTCATTGATTAAATACCCAACCTAGGATATTAAACGTAAAACACTGTTCGATATACGAACATGAATATAAGAATTAAATTAAAACAATTGGGATTCCGCGAGTTGAGAACTCAGACTTCTTGTGTGACAGATGAGTCATAAGTATGTTTAAACATTACACTCAAAACATAAACAAAGAAATCAATGGGATGCGTAAGTCGACAAGAATTTACAAGACAAATAAAACAAGGTAAAATGCAATATAAAAATAAAATGGTATAATTCAAGGTTCGGACTTGCTACCCATTGTTTGGCAATTATGACCTTAAGACATAAAATAAAGTTACAATATAATTATATGAAGGAAGTCAGAAATATAAACAAAGGTAGAGTAGAGAAAGATTTCAAGATGAAAATAAAAACAAATTTATACAAACCTGGAATATTAGTCGCGATTGATTAAAGAAAGTTTCAATGTCAAAATATAACAACAGATAAGTACATATTTCACGTTGTCGAGTCAAAAATGCATGAAACGTGTGTGCTCTACTCGCCAGTTCTAATTATCTTAATTTAAATTACGCGTGCATTCCCGACTCATATTTTGCCGTTTCCGAATGCATTTGCATTACGTTATGTCATCCAAACGACTACAATGTTTGACACTCTCAAGTGTAGGAGGTAAACATCTCCAATTTAGGTGACATGGTGAAACTAACAAGAGTTATAAATGAAAAACTTAATTAACTTCCCTCAATACAAAGAGAAGAGTTGGAAACAACTTATATGATAGTGAATGATACTGAAAATAGCCATATCATTAAAATGACAAGTACAGAAGTATCGAGCGTTCCAAATGGGTTCCAGAGGTGTCCGAAGGGAATAAGATTCAGTATAATGTGCTGATGTATCAATAGTATTGATTTATTAAAATGGTATCATTAAATTCACAGTAAATATAAAATAGTTACTTAATCCATTGTTTATGAGCAATTCTTCAATTGTATTGGATGGTAAGATGAATCCTCTCAAAGCGATTGAACATATCCATTCGACGCTTTTAAGTATGATTTTTTTGTGCTAGGTGTAACATTTTTCTCGCATCGATATTTTCTTCGTCAAGATCGGGAAACTGTTTTCGTTGTTCGCTGTTTATACTATCTAGACTATCGGGTTGTGGTAACCAAACCTCAGTCTGCGCGTGATATGATATAATCGCTTCACTGACAATAGACGATAACAGCATTTTAGAATCAATCATATACCGTAGTAGCACTATTGGCATCCAGTGTTTTTCAGACATATGTCTACCAAACCAAACATAACAACAATGATGAAGTCCTGTAGCTAATTCAAATGATAACACACGAGCGAATCCAGTTAAATCAAAATCAGGCAGTGGTCCATTAATAGCAACACGGGCAATCTCGTGTGTGGGATGTCCAAATCGTTTAAAGTATTCAGCGCATTCTCCGTACCCGAGAAAACTCGCCGGATAACACGCGACTATATCAACCGAAATAATACTTTCACGGTCGTATTTTGTATTCCATAATCCACCGTGGTTAAATGTTATACAACTTGATTTGATGTCTGTGAGAAATTCAGTTCTTGTTGGTTTCCATGTGTTTCTCTTTCTCGCAAAATGAGCTGCAACCAACGGAATTGTAAAACAGTTTGTTAGTAATTGTTCGTCGTCGAAACCCTTCGAGAAACTACTAGCTAGTTTTTTCATCGCCTCATGGAGGGTTTCAGTGCGGTATAATTCTCCATTGGGTTTTACAAATAGATCGAATTTGCCCTCGGAGTTTTCAAAACTATGAAGCAACCACACTGACACAGGATCGTTTTTACTCAATCAAATAGTTTCTCTTCAAAGAATTCTTCTCCCGAGAACTCCCCGGAAAATTCCGGGGGTAGATATTTTATGGTTCTATCTAGCGGAAATATTGTTACCGCACGTGTCCATGCGTGTCCGTTATGATCAATAATTTTGATTGGAGCTCCTTGTGATTTATATTTCGGCTCGTATAATATCTCGCCGGTTATCGTCGCTACGGTTATTTGGAATCTTAATGATGTTTCTAATTTGGCTATATCCTGGATCGTTGCTCCGTTCTTCCTAACTGTTAATTCCCACTCGGTTATTCTCTTGCGTCTTAGATCAGTCAATTTGTTTCCACGCAGTACATTTGTGAAGTGTTATATTATTCGTTCTGCTACACAATTCAGCGATGATAGTTCATCGGTGCTAGTTTTTCAATACTCGGTTTATCATTTAGCGGATATATCCCATAAACAACTGCTGTTACAGGATAAGATCTTTCTTAGTACGGTTTGTCAATTCCAGTCAGAATCCCTGGCTTGGAATCTTGACTCACAGTGACAGTTCTTTTATCCTTCAAGATGGGCTCAAATTTATCCCGAATAATCCAATCTCCCGTGTCTGAGCGGATAATGAATTTCACTCTAAAAAAAATACCTTTTCCGCCAAAGATGTGAGATTATCACTGCTGCGCTTTTATCGTTCATGGTAGCATTAACTTTGCCATTGATTCGAAATGTCGACCAACAGTGAGATGCTCCATCACGCTTGAATTCATTAAAACAATCACGAATTTTACCCAACATGGTTCTATCACAAATTTTACTCTTTGGTTTATAAGAGACTCTATCGAAATTAAATTTAGCATTTTTCCTAGGCGTAATTTTCGATAATCTTCGATAATCTGACGAACTCAATCATGCTATAATTAAAACAAGTAATTAAATAGAGAATTTATATATAATGAATCATTGCAAATGGCTTATGATTGGATCAGTAACCCCGTGTAACAAATCATGCAGAAAGGAGTTCTGTGGATATTATATGCAAAGTTTTCGACGTGGAAGTCCTGGTCCGATCCCTTGTATACGATATTGGGTAGGGGTGCGAGGAAAATCACAGTTGTGTCTCAGTTGCGGTGGTAAGCGATATAGGGAGTTGAAGCGTTACTATGATAAGAGAGCTAAGAACTCCATCAATGACTTTGACCCTGACAGTGTCAACGACAAAATCATAAAAACTCCTCAAGACCACATCGGAAGATTTCCAAATGTTATCATTAGACCAAACAATGAATTAGACAAACAATAGTATAGTATATAAATGAACCAAGAATTCCGACCGCATCCCGTGATCAGCGATTATGAAGCGTCTCGTGACGGTATTGTCAGACACCGCAGGCTGAACAAATCAGTTGGGTGGGATAATGGTATCGGATTTTTATGTTTAGCGCTGGGAAGAAGAAACATCTTAATCACAGAATAATATATGAATGTTTCCATGGATTGATCAAGGATGGTTTTGTTATCGATCACATTGATTCCAATCCTAAGAATAATTCTTTATCAAATCTGCAGGCTATCTCACAAAGTGAAAATCTAAAACAAGGAAAAACTAAACAATACTCGAGAAAAGCGAGACCCGTAAGATCTTTTAATACAACAAATAACGAAGAAATAGTATTTCAATAAATAGCTAAGGCCGGTAGGTATTTCGATATTTGTCCACCTTCTGGTCAATGCGTCGCAGAGGGAATTTGTCGATCCGCGATTTCAAAAAGACCCGGACAAAAATTTCAATTCATTTATGTATAGACGCCCATCTCTCTGGGTCCATTTTTGAAAAATATATTTTTCATATTAGAAATCTATAATTATCAATAATATGAATTCACAAAATATCAATGAGGTTATAACCGAAATTTTAATTTTGAAATCTCAGAGGATTTACATATCAGATAGTTTAAACTGCAATCAAATTATGTCCGACTTCCAGGATATTGAATACGGCGCTATGAATAACAAATATGTACTACCCAAATAATATGCCCTTGTTAAACAAATTCAGAATTCAATTCGCAAATACCTTCTATCCTGTGACGAGATCAGTAAGTTTGTCCCGTTATTTACTATCGTGGAAAAAATAAGAAAGGAATTAGGGAAGGAATATGAAATAAAAAGAACAATTAATTCAAAAATCAGAAATATAAGATTGTTAATTGAACAAAACGAAAAAAAAACTTCGAATGGTCGGTTTTAGTTAATACTGGCGTGTAGTAATTTTTTTTTTAGATTCAAATTGGAAAATTGTAAACAATTGAAAATCTACGATTTTTAATAATGGTTAATGAGTCATTAACGACTAGATTAGCTTGTGAAAGATTAGATGCGATTAAAAGATTTATACCAATCCGCGACTCTGTCAGAAATAAACTACAAGCTAGATAGATTTTACAAACGGATTTTGCTGCGGGATCTGAAGAGTTGTTTAAACCAATAACCACAGCAACGAAGGGGGCAATATCAGCTACTGAGCGTGCTATATGGGGGGGGGGGATATCCCCGAGACGAGGGAAAAAAGAAAAGAAAAACCTCTTATTGGTGAACTTGAAAAAATAGCAGCGGAAACTGAACAAACAAAATAAGCTGTACAAAAACTCCACGGTGATATTGATGTTAGTGAATCACCTGAATAAAAAAGAACAGTAGATGATTTACGCGCGAGATTTAACGAGGAAGGGTTAGCAGCAATTGATAAGACTGATCCAGCAGAAATTCCTGCGCTTGTTGTTACGACTTATGAAAACAGAAAAAAAATGTTGAAACCAGAATTTCATAAGTATATTAGAAGTATAACTCATTGGGCTGATGTATTCTACAAAATCAAAAGTAAAACAAGTCAAATTGATACTGATAATACATCATACATAGGATATATCAATGCGGTGGGTACAGTGTATAAACAATATGAAGAACTAAAACAACAACAAAAACCGCAAAAATTACAAAGAAAGCGACAACAACCTTCAAAGAAAATATCTTTCTCACCTAAAAACAAGAAGAACCTCAACAACAACTACCACCTGAACCATTGCATATACCATCTGATCGAGATGAAGATGATGAAGATGAACTTCTTAATTATTTACTAAGTCAAGAAACAGATACACAGGGTGCAACCGGGGAGGGATTTTCTAAATCTCGAAGAGATTTTAGTGGAATTTCAGGTAGTGGTCTAGTTAGTTGTCCTGGTAATGATCTTGGTGATATAGCACGATTAGAAGTTCTCATCGGAGGGAAACGAGCTGGAAATAACTCACCGGAAGTAATTAATGAAGCAGCTGATATCTGCAAGCGGTATTTCAAGGCCGTGTTATGGATATGGTCTATATCGAGATTTCCTTGATGAGTTAGGTGAAAATCCTACGGAATATCACAGTGACTAATCTGATGACGAAGTCGAAAATCCTTTGGATTTTTCATTAGACAAATATCATTTAAATAAGAATGATCATACACTACAACCATGATAAGCCAACCAGCATCTATGTAGTAAACTCACGATTTCCAGTTTATAACGCGTACTATGGTGATGGTCTCGGTGATACAATTGCAGGGTTATTTGCAAGAATGGCTCCAAAAGTAGTGCCGCTAGCAAAACAATTATCAATGAAAGCCATTGATGTTATTCGTGATAAGGGTATTAGCGGTGTTAGAGATGCTGCCGGGAAAGCGTTTTCAGCCGCGAAAGACAAACTAATAGCGCTAGTTCGGCGGCGAAAGAAACCACAATTGACGACTCCGTCGTTACCGTTACCATCTACAGCGAAAATGCCCGAGAGTGTTAGTAGAATAATAAATAACGCAGTGGGTCAGAAACTAGCGTCGCTGATGACTCCGTCATACACCAACGACCAAAGCAACATCGCAAATATGATAGTGGGAAGTGGTTTTAAAAACCACGACGAGGTCGACGACGATGATTTAGATCAATATATATATATATATATATATATATATATATATATATATATATATATATATATATATATATATATATATATATATATATAATAAAATGTTCAAACGGTCACCTGTGACAGCATTTGATATGGACGCCCCAGCGCTCAAGGATGATTCTGTATGTAATTATCAATATTACGCCTATCACGCAATACAACCAAATAGTCGAACAAGAATTGATCTTCAAGTTCATGATACCAGTAAATACTTTCTATCATGTGAAGCGTTTATCGAAGTAGAAGGAGAACTTATACGAACAGATGATACAGCATATCCAAATATGACACTCAAGTCGGCTTTGTCAATAATGGGATCAAGGCGTTATTCGAGAGTGCAAAATATCTCATCGATGGAAAAGAGATCGAGTCGATATATCGCGATGTTGGTGTGGCTACAACAATAATCGGGTTAGCGAGATATTCCGACGATTATACAAGATCGGCAGGACCTTCTATGATGTTTGTAAAGGATAATAAAAATACCACTGGAATAAATCCATTTATTATGAGACGACCAAGGAATCATGCTAATACCGCTGATGCTGATGTTGAGAATGTAACTTTTGGTAATAATCCCGATTTCAATCTAGGAGCTGAAACAGGTATATCAATGGTGGGAGGAGCGCGTAGATCATTCTCGTGCGCAATTCCACTGCATCATATATTTGGATTCTGCAGAAATATTCGAAAAGTTATTTATGGAGCAAAGCACACAGTAACACTCGTGCGAAAGGGTGACGACAATGATGCAATTTGGAGAATTTCAGCAGAGTTACGTCCAGATCATGTAGATGATGATGCCGGTAAAGTCGTTTTAACAAAACTATCATTGTGGATGCCAGTGTTGACTCCATCAATCACCGCAGAAGAACGATTACTATCATTTATGGATCAAGGACGAAAATCATTGCTGAGTTGGCTAACAACGACTACAGATGTTAAGCAATCAGATATTAATGGGTTATTTACGTGGAACCTAGCATCACAACAAGGCGTTTCAGCTCCACGTCATATATTTATTGCGTTACAAAATACCGCACGAACTGGTAATGAGCAACGCAGCCATATGATATTTGATCAACTCGGTATTACTGACGTCTCACTGAGAATAAACGGCCAACAGGAACCGTCTGAGGATATACAACTTAATTGCTTTCACAACCATATTGCCCGCGTGTATCATCGATTGTTATCATTTATGGCACGCGATCAAAATGTCGATACTGACCTGCAAATATCACAACACGATTTTAAGAATTTATATCCGATTTATTACTTTCCGCTAGAACATCTTGATTTAACAAGACAGTCAGTCGTTGATATACACTTTAGAGCTAGTGTAAATCGCGTTATTATTGGTGATCATGCTATTCCCCACTACAGAGCGATTGCTGTTATTCACAGTGACAAATCAATGCTACTCGAAGGTGTTGGCGGAAGAATGAGAGTGATAGATGCACCAGTGGAAAACATGTAACACTTAGATCAATCTGTTATTGTATAATGTCATATAGTCATATTAGTGTTACACTAACTCCCGGTCAACTAAAAAAATTGCAATCAGAATCAGGTAGAAAATGTGGAACCACGACTACGCTGAAAAACAATCAGATGACTGGCGGGGCGAATAAATTGTCGCTGACAACTCGTCAAATAAAACACTTCAATGATGCTTTCAAGGATAAAAAAGGTGTTCAACTAACTCTCTGCAGATGCGATTAAAAACATGATAAAATTAGGTGGTATATTCCCGCTGTTAGCTGCGATTCCGGCTTTGATTTCAGCAGCGGCCCCAGCGGTGGCTAAAGCGGCGGCGTTAGGAGCCGTTGGTACTGCGGCAGGGATGGCACTAAAGAAAGCAACTGGAAAAGGATATAAAAAAGGGAAAGGGTCTAAGACTACCAGGAACCCCGTATTCATGGTACAGCGGAAATGGTCTGAGAATCCCAGGAACGGTTTAATAGTTGGAGAGTCTTTGACTCCATCGTCAAATTTTGATTTATTCGATGCTGCTAAAAAATTAGCCATAAAAAACTTCAGAGGTGTATTTATGAAAGATCAGTTGCCGGCACAACCAAAAAGCGCCGAAACCGGCATCATTAATCTCGATAACAGCACCGGACCTGGTACTCACTGGGTTGCATACGCGATTGATCCGCGTGCAATTGTTTATTTCGATTCATATGGGTTAGCGCCGCCTAAAGCATTTATGCATTATATAAACTGTTTAAAAACTCCTCGTTGGTATTATACGCTACCAACACAACAAATGAATGACCCACTGATATGCGGCAATGAATAATTAAATGTCCTTGATGCTATTTCAACATCTGGAAAACCATCACATGTTGTCGTAAATTAATACACGAGTAGTCGCTGGTAACGACGAAGTCGTCAACGAAGAGATTTTAGAGAGAGATTATATAGAATAACATGATTGATATTTGGGGGAGATCTTTATCAGCGCTGAAGAAACCCGAACCCGATGGCGTTGCAACCGATGATATAAAAAAAATAATCGAAGATGAAATAGCTGAAACGTTGAACTTAGCAAGTGTTGATCCTAATGAAATAGTTGTATTTCATGATCGTCAGGGTAAATTGAAAACTAATTATGTTTCTCTTGATGATATTTTAGTTAAACAAAACGGCGTAACCGATAACACCGTTGCGTTATTTTCCGATCAGGGTAAACTCAAACCGGGTGTACTCGTTTCGACTATTACAGATAGATTAAAAACTATCAGCGATGAGTTAAAATGCATACTACGTTTTTTTGGTGATCCAGCGACAACATCACCGAATTTATCATGAATAAAAATCTCTATGGACAATATTAAGACTGTCAATGACGAATTAAAATCAATCATGGCTTTCTTCGGCGAACCAGCGGTGATATCACCGCATTTACGATCAATAAAAAAAATCCATGGATAGATTCGTTGAGCTTGATGATAAAATAGATGAAATTGAAATAAAGAACGAAAAGCATGAAAAGGAATTTACCGCACTTCGAAATAAGGTTAATAGAGAATTTTTTGGAAATCCACCGGCTGTCATAATAAAACTCATTGATGTACAAAAATCTTTTGATGAAATAACCGCGATCCTTGAAAAAACAAATATTCCTCATGAGAGAACCAACAACGTAGTATACACAATTCAAAACGTATCATTTGTGTGGACTTCTGCAGACAATATACAAAGTATCACTGCAACCGTCAAAGGTATTTATCGACTAATACTAGTGACACCGACTCAATTTAATATATCATCGTCGAGTTCATCTGGGGTCAATAATACGATATCAACGATCATCGACAAGGATACAAATGAACGATTCACAATAACATCCACTGATAAAAATTTGATTAGGGTTTCAGTATAATGGTATATGGAATTCGTAGCGGATTTGAGTAAATAACTAAATTGAAATCGTAAACTGATTTGGAAATAAAATGGCATCATCAACGATACCTTCGGTATCTCAATATCGCTATGATCAGGTCAGAGAGTTTCAGACTAAACTCAAAACACTCACTGAGAAGTACCGAATAAAAATGAAAAAATACCGACGAAGAATCACCGCGGTTGATGTTACCGTGTACTCTGTGAGTGGTGTAATCACCGGAGCTGGTATTATACTCTCCTCGGTGACAATGATTGCCCCGATAGCTGTTCCAATTTGTATATCCGCAGGGACAGCAATCGCGGGAATAATTTCGATAATAACAAAAAAATATCATCATACAGCCGACGCAAACTGCAAGACTACATAATTAAATTTCATGTTGTATCAACCGCGTACTCGCAATTATCCTCGTTGATATCGTCGTCGCTCGATGATACATTTATATCAGATAGTGAGTTCTCAGCGATGGTAAGTATTTATGATTCCGAGATATAAAAATTAGAAATACAACATGAATAAAATAACAATGTCAACACCGCAGGAATTACTTCAACGAATAGTGGAGAACACAAACCCAGTACAAACCAGCATGATCTAAATAACATCAACGAATCCTGAATTCAGTGTGAATTTCCCTATTCCGATTCCCTTGAAGGAAATCGCGTTAGCAAAACTACGAGTGTACCATAGTTGGCCTAATATTAGATCGGTGGCATTTGGCGGTCAACAACCGAATAATTATTTAGTGTTCGCGAATAAGAATAACGAAGACGGGACACCAGACTGGAACGTTGTTTCAATACCAACCAGATTATACCAAATCAAACAAATCAATGCTGAATTTCAGCGTAGAATAAAATCAATTACTGGTGCAGAATCAAAAATCGCTATAACGGTTCACGAGCCGACATTATCATCTGCCATTTAGATAAACACATCTAGTTATGTCGTAGATATCTATCAGAGTTCTATAAAGACAATATTGGGATGGCCTGAAATCCCACCTCGACAGGAACTAGTTAATTCTGAACCACAAAAATCTGATTATGTCACAGACAATAAATCATATCACGATTTTGACCCTAGAATAATCAGTGGTAGTTAAACGAAAATTTTAACACAACCCTTTTATTATTATTATGATAATGAAGGAAAATGGTCATTTGGACAAAGGATGGTGGTTGGATCGAACTTCGTTCATATCAAATCTGGAAATTTTTTAATGATCTTAAACGAGAACATAAGAATCATTTAGATAAATTACGGCAGAGTTTTCAAGAACAATCGTCAGAAACTTCAAATATCAAATACACGGAAATATTAAATCAAATCGTACACGATATAGAATTATTTCACACACGACTTATTCAAGCAGTATTAAATGCCAGAGATGATTATGATGATGATAAAGTAGAAGTTGCAAAATCATATAATATACGCGTAGAAGATATTCCGGTATTCAAATTTCCTGAGTATAATATAGATCAATTAAAAAAATCAACTAATGATCTCCTCGATGAGTACTTCCCCCAAATACTCGCTGCATGGAAGAAATTGCAACCACCAACAATTCTTAAATACAATAATGATCCAGATGGTGGTGGTAGGCATATCGCTCCTCAGAATGTGAATAAATCCACGGTGATAGCATTGAATTTAGTATGTGATGTTATCGAAGGAAGCTATCAAATAAATCTCGAGCGATCAAATCAAGCTCAGCAGGGATATATTTTATACTCTTTTGCACCAACAGCTCCTCCAGGATTTCTAATTATTGAGGATCCAACTAATCCTGTCTATATGTGATGTCATAATAATTCGCTAACGAGAATTAATTTCAAACTCGTTGACCAGTCCAATAATCTAATTGATTTACAAGGTGAGGTTTTACAAATTAGTCTGTTTGTAAAGTCCTAAGGACTTTCATCGTAGCGATTTTCATCGTAAAAGAATTGTTAAACCATAGCAGCAGAGAGAGAGTGAATGACAACGACAATGGCGTCTTGGAGGAAGCCTCAATTTACCGAATTGACGCTTTTTTTTTACAATTTTCGAGGAAGCCTTAGATTGCCGAATCGACGCCTCTACAAGGTTGTCTGATTCACCCTCTCTGCTGCTTAAGTCATTAAAGATAGTATCAATATAAAACTAAAAAGGCGAAAATATTGGATGCGCGTGTAAAAAGAATGTTTCAACATGAAAGCAAACACGTATATAACAATACACAAAAGGTATACGCGAGTTAAAATATCTGTAAAAAAATATATTGAAAATGAAAACAAAACGGGATGAGATAATTATAAATGAAATTCAAACATAAAATTAAAACAGTTTTAAAAAATGGAATGCCGAGAGTTTACAATCACTTAAATACTTGTTTGACAGGCGGAAGTCTTGAAAGAAAGTTTCCACGTACAAATGTATAAATGCAAAATAAATCAAAAACAAAATTAGAATAAGAGTGTTGAAAAGAAATTAAAAAGCTAAATATTGGGAGGCGGTGGTTGTCGAACTCGTGACCCTTTGTTTGGCAAAACGTTGGTCATAACGAAACGAACCAACACATCAATTGTATTTTTTTTAAGTGAAAAGAAAAAAAAGGAACTATAATAACCAAAAAATAAATATATCATGGATGGAATTTTAATGTCGTGACCTCTTTTGCAGACGGAAGTCATGAAATAATGTTCCAACAGAAAAAGTAAAAGGTGGAAAGACAAATTACAACAACAAAAAAATGGATGCACAATTTTAAAATAAATTTCACCATAAAAATAAAAGAAAAATACAAGAAGTTGTAAAAAAATGGGACGTGTGATAATAAAATAACGTTTGAAGAAAATATTAACAGGAGTAGTAAAATGACCTAAATGTTAAATTTCGACACCAAGAAATTTTCAATGTCTAGATCTTTTGTTTATCAAGTCCGACAGACATACAAATATGGGTGCTTATAAAATTGCAGTTGTTGAACGAAAATCGTCAAATATTCTTTACTGAATATTATGGGGAAAGTGGAACGTCATTTTGGTTACATTTTCGTGTGGCATTCAAACATTGTGCTCACTATGCATACTCGGTTTGTATGGTCAATTGTATGATGCCGATCAACGTTCGCACGTGCACAGCTACTATTATTACCTTTTGACTATTTACAACTTAAAGCTTCTTCACCGATAATTCACTAAACATGCATGAAACTATGAGCGATCTATCCAAACAAATGGCTGGAGAAAGTCAGTCGAAGCCAAAGTAGTATGATCTCAGGTCTGCATAAATATTTATAGATCAACGTGTGAAGATTAACGACGTAAATCTGGGTCAGTACACTTATTGGAAACCAGTTTGAGCATTTTAGATTATCTCCCTTACACTTGTATATTCTTCCCTTACACTTGCCCATGTCTGTTATTCAGTTTATTCAATGCAGCGGGGACGTTCTTGTTAAACACAGCGATATGTGGAACGCCTTAATAATTGTTGGGATCATTTAATACAGTTATTTTGTTTATTTGGCAAATATTAGCTTTTAACCACGCATGGCTGCCACATGGAAATTTATAAGTATACAAATGGGTCAACATTTAAGCAGTTTCTGTCACAGTGTCATCTAATATCTCATTGAACATACTGTTCTAACTCGAAATGAATTACGTATATTTTAAACAATTAACGCTTTATACTAACTCCACAGTTTCACTAGAATATTATTACCGAACAGTTGTGTGCTAGAGAAAAACTCGATGCTCCTTATTAACTCTATACAATGTTTAAGATATGATGTCCGATCAGTTAATAATTTAACAAGACTAACATGGAGACTATGCCATGTTATAATAAACACATCTTGAAAGAAAAGTGTAATCCGTAAGTCCTTAAATGCATGATGCATGCGAAAATTGCATGATATATAAAAAAAAATATAAGCAGAGACGGTTTTGAAAATAATTTTGCCTGGTTAAATGGTAACATATTTGAAAAATAGTTACTTTTCATAATATACGCGTCTTATCAATCATAAATACCTTTTTGTAATGTTTGATTTCTTTTGTCTCTCTTTCCTCCTGAAAGAATACAATAAATATAGTATTATACAAGGTGAAGCATTTACCATGTATTTACTCTCAACATGACATTAGTCAAGAAGGAAAAAAGTTGCAAATTAAAATACATTTTAAGTCATTATGAGAAAATATTCATTCCTGAAAGAACTGTTATAAATCTGATATAAGGTGCTATAAATTCGACTTATTTGCTCTCAAAATGAGGAAGCAGATACGTTTGCAGATATTCGAAAATCGAAATGTTAGATAAATCACACAATGTAAATAAATACATGAAATACAGTAATCCAAACTATTCGTTAGAACTGATTTATTTTACGGCATGTCTCGTATTTAAATATTTGAATTATAAATGTTCTGTCTTTTCTTTATCCCGAGGAAATATAAATTAACAATCTGTACACTTATTTAGCCATTTAGAACTTAAAGTATGTGCCTTCTGCAGTTTGTTTCTTGTTCTTGTTCACTCTTTTCGTCCTCAAACTGTGCATATACTACTATCAAGTCACCAATCTCTCAAAGAACATGTGAACCGAAAGAAGAAAAACATACCGTGGACGTGGTATGGTGGGCTTGTCAAAGTGAGTAGACAAACGAAACATTTTTCAGAATAATATAACGTTTTTAAAAGATGCTCATCCACACGAGCTACAGGCGAAAATGATACTTAATGCCCCGCCCCCCCCCCCAAAAAAAAAAAAAAAAATATATATATATATATATATATATATATATATTTATTTATTTATTTTTTTAAGGAATATATTTATAATTATCGTTATCCTTTTCATTTATGAATAGCTAATATAGCTAATTCACAATTGCTTGATTATGACGATAGCATCCGGTCTCGATCTGGTATGACTAGTCAACGTTTGTAAGCATATCCCACTAAATCTAAATATGAAGCTTCATAATTCGTTGAAGCAAACGGGATGATTAAATAAGTTGATCTTGATGCAGCTTAATTAGAAGATCATGTTCAATTGTAGCTACAAGCACAATAGTAGAATCAAAAGCATTAATGGAAATACAATCCACATATCTGATACAATATATTACAATCCTTTGATGGACTTGTTTTTAAATTAAAGTTAACATATTCAGTACGGAAACATTAAGGTTTCGACATGAAAGAAAAAAGTATATAAAAATACACAAATGGTATGCGGGAGTTTAAATATTTGTAAAAATATTAAATATATTGAAAATGAAACCGATATTGGAATACGGGAATTAAAAATGAATTTCAAACATCTAATTATCACCATAAATAAATACAATTTGGATGCAGCGAGTTAAGAATCACTTTAATACTTTTTTAACCAGCGGAAGTATTGAAAGACAGCTTCCACATACAAATTTAAATCAGCAAAATAACAAAATAAGGGAGATAATGAAAAGGACTATGAATGAACTCCTCTTAGCAATCCACGCATTGCGGCTACATTGTATGATATGTTTGTTACAACATATGCACCAAGCGTAATTTGATCAGCATCACTTGATTGGGTCTCTCCACAGCTCCTGTAACTGTTGATGGAGCCACATAATAGCTGTGATGGGGAAGCTGTACTTCCATTCAAAGACTTTATATTATCTACGGATATACGAACCAAAACACACCAATCCACAAAAACGTGAGTCAGAACCCACCATTCCCAAGCAATCCTATTGTATGCGATGACAGAACAAAAGGTGAACCAGGACGTCACATTTAGAACCTTCAAAAGAGTGAGCGTAAATCTATTTTTGTATGCGTGAAAAAGAACCCAGCTTCATCTACTAAACAGTGTGGCAGAAATCAAATTTGTATTTAATACCCATTCATATCCAAAATTGAGGCTATACAAACAAAACGTACTGCATGCCAACTTTCTTTACGTTCATCAATATAACTATATGTATGAGATACAAAATGTGATAAAGATACACGCTATCTAGGTATGTGTGTCACATTCATTGGTGGGGATCTAATTGCCAAGGTCAGTAGTCAAAAAAGTGTAAAAACTGAATCGATTTATTTAAATGGTGCCGAACTATAAACGGGGAGCGACCATACTACTCAACCTTCTCAGAAAACCTCCATGTATGTCAACAGTACATGGAACTTTTCAAAATCTTTTCATGTCTCCTCCACAACTTTATTTTCTTCCAAATTATCACATTATCTGCACAACATTGCAATAAAATATTGACAAATATGTGTAACAATTTGCCAACCTGTCAATGGATATATTCATAAACAGTCAAGATTAGAATAAATAATACATTCGCCTCTGTTTCCAATCTTAGGAGAAAGAAACCTTTGGATATCATTGATCACATTGGACATGTACACATACACTATTATACCCTAACGAATCAATTAAACTATTATCTACCATACCATCCTCCATTAACCGTTCATAACATTGTGAGTGGATATCAATTCAAACGGCTTGGAAAAATCAGTAGAAGACAATATTATTTTAACAGGTCTAATCAGTATTTACGAAACGTTTTTCAGAATAATATGGTTGGTTATATAAGAAAGATTCTCTTTGGAATGCTTCATATATTTTTTTCATTTTCTATATTCATAACGTCAATTTTCTAATCAACAGCAAACTGAAGTTATTGCTGATCGATAATTATTTGGATTATTTAAGGTCATTATGTGGGCTGGGCAAACACTCATGTCTACCTGTGTGTGGAGGATGATATTTTGAAACACAGCAATATCCCAAACAGGTACATAATGTCTCAGTGAACATCTTTCTCCTACCCACCACATTTCCCCGAGCCCATAATTAAAAGTATAATATTGCAATCTACTTATAACCAATATACATTTTCATTATACATTCAGCATAATCGCCCGAGAAGTGAATATGTTTCAATACCGAGATATTAAAAGGGTATACAAATTAAGTCCCAATACGTTGGTCACACAGTCAGTCTATATTGGATTATGAGATAATGGAGCCTGGATTGTCATCTTGTAAGGATCAAATTCATAAATGATATATTCCAATCCTCTTTTTAATTGAATCTTTGACAAGTAGATTCAATGATTACAACCTTTTAATATTTAAATTTATTTTGAAAGCATCTGTAAATGTATTTGTGGATTAATCATTAGAAGAGAATTCGTCAAGATGACCAAAGGCTGGTTCTCAAATTGGTGGAAATTGAATTGATGCAAGCTATTTTCCACGTGAAACATAAAACAGTAACTTACAAGCCGTTACGGAATTATTTACCTTCCACCGTTTACAGATAATATGGTTGTAGTGACGTAGTCTTTCTTAATAAATGTAGTTGATGCAATACTCGTAGAGGTTATACTATATGTATATTATGGTGAATACATAAGTTTAATATACCAAAAATATGTGTATTTTGCAATTGGTATGTATGGTTATTAATACTAAAATCATATAGATCTTTGCTTATTTCTGTGACTGAAATTGTCATCTTGTGAGATAATATATTTAAATACAGAACGTCACCTTCACCTATTACTCACTGATTGCACAGAAGAAAACGAGGAAATGTAGCTCAACATTAAACACAACGTAGGCAAATGGTGACAGTATACGTGAGAGTTCAAGGTAAGCATATTATCTCCCTCTCATTTCCGATCTACTGAAAAAGAAGATCAACTACGTGAATGTTGCCTAAATGATCTTCTTGGTATACATTTATAACATAATTTAATATTTACAACTGAGTATTTCCAAACTCACTGACTTATATTGATTTTGTATATTAATAAATCACCTTTATATACAAATATGTTATAGCAGAAGAGACAAGGCAGTGAACTAGTTTTTGTTGCTTTTTGGTTTTCATGTATTGTGCTTGTGTCTACCGGTATGTGCGTTATGTTTTGGGGTATTGCATTTTTTGTGTAAGTTTTATCTGTGTGCTGCGTTCTTAACAATGTGTATCCTTATGTAAAGAATTGAATATATAAACCAAAACATAAACTTATTTTAAAATCAATATTAGCTATTTCCAGATATAAACGCATTATCCATTAGTACATGTTCCAATATCTAAATCTCTGAGACCACGCATAAACAAAATCATGGAAGATATTGGACTATGTCATAATTCTAGAAACAATGATTGAAGTTAAGCTCGCCCTGTAACGGTAAAAAGTAGGATAAAGAAAAATTAATATGCATCTCTTCAATTCGTTTGATGCTATGGAGTATCAAGATGAATAGTTAGGGAGATAATACCATATTATAATAAACACATCTTGAAATAAAGTTATAGTTCATTCATTGTTGTGTTTGTCTGTTTTAATGTATTGTTAAACTAAGAATCGCCATTTTGCCAATACGCATATAATTTTACGTCCATTTCTGACCAAAACAATAAATCAAGGACATAAACAATCAGATATAAAAATAAGGATTAACAATAATATTTGATTGGTTCGTAATATTAATATGGCAATGACGAAATCAGAGAAAAATATTGTCCATCCCTTAAACTTTTTCAGACAATAATATTAATAAATAATACAAATTGCTGTTGTATGCAGAGTAAGAGTTTTAATTAAAAATTTGTATTGTTGATAAATGCATGAGACACATTAAACATATAATAACTTTATGCAATGATCCATGCATACGTATTCAATGAAGCAAGAACATACGAACCTTATGTAATAGATCTGTTTTACTTTTTGGCTGCAATCAGCAATATAATAACCGTATACAATGACACATTGGTAGTTGTTTTCTGAAACCAGATATAATAATACTTACTTTTTCTTTCTTCTCTCTTTCTTCCTGAAAGAAATGTAATAGATGTGTTAAAGAGTGAGACGTACTCTATGCTAATCTGCTCTCAAAGAGAGTTTGTCTTCGCATGACCATAGTGTCAACTGCAAAAACAGTGTATGTCATTATGTCCTAATATGTATCTACAATAATTATAGATTTTACCAATCTAATATATTGATTGAATTGTACTTAATCTCAAAGTTTTAAGTTTCTGGCTTGTGTTGTTTGTTTATTTTTGTGTTGTTGTTGTTTTTTTATTGCTGTTGCAAAAATACAAATTAACGAACCTAAAAATGATGTTCGCTGTACAATATTCACACTTAAGCAAGAAAGAAAGTTTTCAAATGGTTCACATGGTTAGTTCCTTTACAAACAAATGTCCTTCACATGTGTAATATAAAATGTACCCTCTGTTTACATAATTTAAATTGAGGAGTATGTTAAATGAACGTTTAAAACATATGATTGTCTTAGTTTGTCAGATTTGAATATTTGTATATGTAATTGGTACTTACTTGCAGTGCCTTTTCCCGTTCTGCCTGAAATATCATAAGAAACGTAATAGTACAAGTAGTTCTACCAACTTTGGTTATCTAGCAAACGTGAACATGTTGGAATGCCGCAAATGTGGTATTAGCTACTCTTACAGTAATCATATTGAATGGTAAGTGTAGGATGCAAGTCAGTCCAGTGTTCACAACATAGTGTAAGAGTGGAATAATATGCAACGCGAGACTATATGGTATAAAACTGGGTGTTGGACCCTCCAGTATGATGAAGCTGGTAAAATACGGGCTTTTGGTAGCAATTTATTTGAGGTTTCGGCCTCTTGAAATGGTAAATTAATTGATATATATCTAATCTTTTACATTGAATTTTATGCTCAAAAACATAAAGGCCGACACTTTTAAGGATAAGGATTTCTTTAACGTTGTCTTTCTATGTAGATGTCATAAAGACCGTAAATCAAACATTACATGAATATGTATAGCTTTCTCTTAACGCCGCCATCCCCTACCCATTGGAGGCATAATATTTTGGTTTTGGATTTATCCCAGTCACGTTACCTTAAAACGTGATTGTGATATTGAACTTATGATAACATTCGTCTAGAGCGTAATTAAAAACATATTAAATATGTATCAACGCAATTAAAAAGCGCATTTTATTTCTCAAGTGCATATTGACAAATGATATTGTCATCAATTTTGTTCTTGTTTATCAATGGAGTATTTCAAGCTTGGTATGACTTGGGTACATACATCTACGTATACAAAGAGTACGCATCGATTCAAGACAGTGAAGCAATTCAGGTTTATATATATGACAAGTTCAACGTCACAACATATTGTACTTTTCGTCAGAGACTAACAAAGCGCAAATGGAAAGTACATGATCAACAGGGCTATGGACTCCTCACTCAAGTTAAATGTCAACATAGCGGCTATGTCTGTCAAAACAAGGATCAACGCATTCCACATTTCCCACGCCTTTGAAGGAAATTAATTAAAGTATGAACGATAGGAAAACCATAGGTATCTCAGACCTGTTATTAACATATAAAGGGTAATATTCGTATGGTGTCCTAACTTAAAGAAATTATCAAAGAAAATTCCACTAAATACCCATTAACATAAAGATATTTACTGATGCAGATCAACTGAATAAAACAAAATGAGGAGAAAACCATTCAAATGAATACATTCCAATCAGAAAGAGTGCTGCCTTTAAATTACATCTAAATTCAGTATAATGTATAATATCATCATTCTGTTTCGCCTCTAAAAAACTTTTAAATACTTTGATCAATGTGAAAAAATTTAATCATGATCAAACCACCTAAACTGAAAGGAAAGTAAAGCGAGTTCAGCTCCGGTAGTTCAGTTATTCGATTGCCCGATTTAATCCAAGAATTTTGGCAGTGATGCCAGCGTGATCAAGCCTTAGAAAGGAATGTGGTTCTCATTTCGTGGAAATATATTCAAAAAAACGTGCTACACACCTTGTTTAATATAAACCCACAAAAGACAGATCGTATTTGTTTAAATATAAACTGTCTTCTTATAAATATTCGTAATCAACAAATGTATAATATTAATAAATACGCCTTGTGTAAATAACATATCGTATCAAACATCTTGACTGATTGTAACTGAAATGTCAATTTATTAAGCTACATATGCCCTCCAATATATAATTTCGCCCTATGAATGACACTGAGCTAAGGTCTTCCAACAAAACGAATATGTTTCTAAGAGCATGAGATATACATGAGAGAGATTTGCCATTATAAAAAGCTAATAATTAAGATAAAGCTATATGCTGGTTAAGACGCTAATACGAATAAACCATCACACATTGTGGTAATAAAACATAGATTATGAGTCGTCTATCATCAGTATAGTACCGCTATCAGATCAATGTATGCTTCCCATATTAATGTAACTAGGCATATAGTCGGGTATCATCATGGCTGAACTATCAGACACAAAGGTATACACCCCATTATTGATATAAATAAGCACTTAGTCGGGTATCATCCTGGTTAAACTATCAGATCCAAAGGACTCAAGCTGCTCCAAACACTAGGGGAAATAATCATCTGCATGATGATGCTGGTACAGTTTCGACAAATTTGTATCGACTGAACAGTATGTTTTGTATCCATTGGCGAACAGGAAATCCTTTTGTTAAGCTGTGTGATAGGTTGCGATGTCCTGTGAGGGACCTTTCACTTTTTCAAATGTCGTCTCTGAGTCGAAGGTGGTATATAAAATCTGAGCATTCTTATTTTGTGATATTGCGAAAAGTGCCTAGCGTGACGCTGTCGTGTAGTTTGTGTTGCCGAGGGAAACATTGTAAGCATAAGATAACGTAAATATCAATTATTTGTATGATGCTTGTTTGATTTAAGCAAATTCGTCTTGATAATAAAGTACATTGATGCGAGCCTGTCTTGGATACCAGCACGGAAGAGACCACGAAAAGTGCATCGCCCGCTGTCTTGTAATTGGGTCAAAAACAGTTGATGGAGAGTACATCTTTTATCACTTCAGATATATTGACATCTTTGACCTCCGCGTACATGGGGATTCCGGACGTATTAATGTCGCTGAAGCAAGGCCTTTAGTTGGATATTATATCGACGTGGTCACGTGTGGGATATACAGTGATTGGGACCGACCAGACCAGGAACTGTTAGGGATTATTTATGACTGCACGCTTTCTTTAGAGTTTGTTGTTTGGCAAGTGGTATATTCTTGCTTATAGTCATCGGTGTAAATTGGGAAGTTTTGAAACGAGATGGATTCGAATAAGGCTAATACCCTCGACTATCCTTACTCCTGACAAAAAATTATAGTTGACACAGGATAAACGACCACACTATGTTTCCGCATCTGCGATAAAAGTCGAACGATTTTGATTTAACCCATGCGGCAATGTTCTTATATCCACGGAATATCATAACACGAATATTGAGAGCTACTCCACGTGTGATCGTCGTGTGTATTTGCAGTTCCGCATAAACGATTAGTTTCACAATCGGTTGCATGATGTTTTTATCGGCTCCTCTCGTAAACAGTGGAGATGATCGAACTAAATCCTTCGTCGGCGCATCTGTACTCTCCCTGAGTTTGTTTGGGTGGTGACAATGGCGTCAGGAAAACGACATCTCAACCACCTGTACTGATATCCTCGTGATCTTCTTTATTGACTAGTCGAGTCGATTTATTTTGGTAGTCTTTCGTCGATGTCAACACGACTTGATCGGCTCACACTACAGACAAAGAAGTTTTGAACGATTGGTGTCTTCTCCCGTGAGCTCCCTGAATGTCACAGAATTAGGCTAAAATTTAATTTATTTTCTAATTGATTTACAAACTAATCTCACCATTTTCTTTGTTTCGTCGTACATGCATTACCTAGGGTAAATAAGTGGTTTTCTCCAAGGTAAGCGGCGTGTAACGATTTGCATGTGCCTGACTTTGAATTAGATGAAATCCGGAACATTTAGATTCACAGGGTGCACGGTAATATTGCAGTGATTTCTGCTCACCTATTTGAGGGTATATAAGGCAGAATATTTATGATCAATATTACGGGACCTAAAGTATCTAATCACAGGATAGATAGCTCGTCTTTCAATCTCCAGCCAAAGGGGTGAGTGTTAAATTTATATTTCGTTTTATTGTGAATTTTATTCAGTTCATCATTTCATATAATGATGCCTTTATTGCAATGCAGATTTTAAACGTGGAATATTTGGAATTACTAGTCACTATTAGACTTTAAATGCAATAGCGTAATCTAAGGTTTAGATTTTTTTTGAGACAACTATTATTAGTCTGGTTTCTTTATTGTAGCTGATAACGCATCTGATAACATCTCTGATAACGTATCTGATTGTGCGGAACATCTCTGATAACGCATCTGATAACATCGTTGATAACGTCTTTGAGATCGTAGCTGATTTTGTAGATGATTTATTGCGGAACATCTCTGATAGCATCTCTGATAACGTCGGCTGATAACATCTCTGAGATCGTAGCTGAAATTGTTGCTGATTTATTGTGCAATCGAATTGAAGTATCTGACTGTCTGTCTGTCGAATTGTCTGTTCGTCTACATCTGTCGTGACGTGTAAATATCCGGAAATCTAGAAGTCCGAGTGTCGGAGCTGTCTAGAGTTGTAAACATCCGGGGCGACATCTAGGGTATTGAGGAACGTTGGTTCTAGTAGATGTTGTATGCTGTCTGTACGTATAACTGTGGTGGATCCGTGAAGGGCAAACGGCCGATAAAAGTATTGGTCAACCCTAGGTCTTCGGGGAAACTGGGCGGCGATTCAACAGGTGGTGAATCGTACGGTTATACAGGGTCGAGACACATGTGTGTGTTGCAATTGTAGTACAGTTGAATACATTGTTGTATTTACATGGTTATTTCAGATCACAATAGTATTTCAAGGGATTGCATGAATCTCAATAAAAGCTAGCAACTTGATTGAATACATGTATATGTTCGTGCTAGTTGTCGCAATCCATACGTGCGATAGTATAGTTTGATGTTTTGTGTTTGTTATCGTAATTTATACTTGCGGTAATATAACTTTCGTAAAGGTTCCTTGGATCTGTGTATAGTCTAAGAGATCCCTTTATATCTGTGTTTTATTTTGTATTGATATTTCATTTATTCATGTATTGTGAATGGTTGTGAGTGTAATTGTGGGTTGAGCGCATGAGTTATTGTGTTGATACATCATTATTTTTCATTAATAATTTATTTCATAAATTTAAATTTTCTTTCACATATTGTGTTTGTGTTGTTCATTTAATCCACCATCCCCTCGGTAACAATCCATTGTTACACTGAACTTGTCACGCAGTGTCTTCATATACAGCTGCAGTTCAATGATTTCCCATCAATACAGCTCCTTATACCTATTCTCGAGCTTACCAGGGGACATTGCAAGTCCACTTGGGATCGCTTTCATGATTCATCTGGGTCGTTCGTTCATCTCGTGCATATTTGCATTGAATCTTCGGTATTGCGCAAGACGTACTAGCGATGTAGCAATGCCAGTAAAACGACGCACAATATCGTGTCGCATGATACAAATTTTCCATGGGCACTCGACCATTTTGCGCACAATGGGATGCTCCTTTGGTATTAAACAAGTTATTGCATATGTACCTGCTCTGATCTGATATATGTTTATATAGAGTCAGCAGACTGCGTCTTTACTTCCTAGTTATTGTTGAAAAAATTTATATATATATATATATATATATATATATATATATATATATATATATATATATATATATATATATGTATATATATATATATATATATATATATATATATATATATATATATATATGTATATATATATATATATATATATATATATATATATAGAGAGAGAGAGAGAGAGAGAGAGATAGATAGATAGATAGATAGATAGATAGATAGATAGATAGATAGATAGATACGTGTGTGTGTGTGTGTGTGTGTGTGTGTGTGTGTGTGTGTGTGTGTAGAGTTTGTTCACTTTCATTAATTGCTAGTTTCTTTTGTCTGGTCAGAGACAGCATTTTGATCAAGTATATGAATATAGTTCGTCGACTATTTATTTAATTGTTTGTTTTCTTGCTTGGACTCCGGTAAGATGGCCTCTATCGCTTAATCAGCTTTAAGCAGATGTTCCTTTTATTCTGCTGTTAAATGTGCTTGTTGACTATCTTCGTCGACATTATTTCATCATGAATTTGATGTTCAGTTCGTATGCGTTTCTTCATCTCCTAGTTTGTAAACAAGAACCATTACAATCTCTCTCAGATGTCTTGCTGAAGTTCTACAACGTCCATCACGTGTTCGCCAGTCAATATGTTTATGCTATGATGGACCCTCATTAACTGCTTTAAATGGCCACTCCTTGGCTCGCCATATTACTGCAGACGAACTGAGAATACATTCACCATTACTTAAAAGTAAACAGAAGCGAAACGAGAAACGTTGTTTCAAAGCTGGCTGTCGTCGAACAGGAATACAAATTCCAGTTATCTCCCTCTCAGGCTAAACAATTTAAACATTCGGTTATTAATGTTGATAAACGGGTGCAAATTCTAATAAATCGCTAACCCTTGTGTCAACTATCCCAGACAAACCACTGCGTATTGCAGTATTTAACACCATATCAGTATGACCACCATAAAAGTGAAGGCAATAGTTTATTGTATCAACGATCATAATATCGACCTATTGTTTCTGACATTAACATGGCTATAAGCCTCGGGCGTTGAGCCCATGTACGTGGATCTAACGCCCACCGGTTACTCCATCCAATTGTTCCACCGCCACTCTCGTGGAGGTGGAATTGCTGTCATCGCAAACAGTTCGATCATAAAATGTATTAAACACAACACAACCTTGAATTTCTGCCATACATCTTTTGAACTAGTCCTAACAACACTCAAAATAGAACAAATGTCAGTCACTTTGTCTGGCTTTATTGCGCACATGCTAGTAGGAAAAACAAGCTGACTGAATCCCTTATGTTCGAGCAGTTTCCGAATCTTCTGGAGTATGAAAATTCTAGAGGTGGCAACTGCATTATTCTTGGAGATTTCGACTTTCACTTTGTCCTTGAAATACATAAAAACTCCTAGATTCCGTTCACGTTTTCCACATTAATCATTCAGTTAACCAACAAACCCATAAGCATGCATTTTAGACTGGATTATTCATAGATCAAATAATATTACACGGTCGACCCTTGTATCCCACGAACATGAGTCAGGTCATCTCTGCATTATATGCCATCTGGATATAGCATCCCTTACTCTCCACGTTTATTTAAACTCTAAGGGAAACCTCTGAATGATAAAAAGCACCAAACGAATGCGTGACATCCAACAACTTGTTTATCTCCCACAGCAGAACAACTCCATAACTGGCTGTCCTCAATGATTGCAAATCATGCTCAAGCCACCAAGTGCAGAGTATGAAATCAATAGTTTACTCAGTGTTATAGCAGTGTTCGTAACCAGTTTCGCACTGCTAAAATATACCTTGTAAAGCGGATATGCTTTGGACTTCAACTAGACCTACTATTGATAAATAAATATATGAATCCGATAAGGAAAACGTCACAAACATAGTACATTTAGCGAATTTCGCCCACTACAGTCCTAAGATCATGGAGAGTTTCAGCTGAAAAGATCTATTCGAGATTATAAACACAATGATGTCAAGGATCATATGTACACCACTTCCATCTGCCTTCTTTCCCATAGACCTGCCCGAACTGTTTGCAAATTTCTTACCCAGAGACCAGATAACTGTTAATTAGATTTCTAGAGAATGGACGAGAATCAATCCTCACACTGCCATGTTCGGAATGTCCTTTAGAGGGGAGAACTTTGTTCTGAAATTAAACTTATGTTATCATTTGTTTATCCAAACGTCAAACTGACTATTAGGGACCAAGTGACCGGATGCCTGTGAAGAATCGAGGTGTAAACAACACAACTTAAGTGTTGAATAGCTCTTCATACGCAGCGAGACGTCTGCAGAAATATATTTAAGACATCTTCACAGGCATTGAGAACTATATATATCGACCTGTCCGCCCAACGAAGGGAGTCGAAACGGCGAGGAAGTCGGAGAGAAATAAAAACGGGAGGAAAGAAGAAATGAAGGGAAGAATTGGAGGGAACCATTGCTAGGCAGGTTATGCACTAGCATACGACAAAGATTTCGAATGTTCACACGATCGTATGATGAACCAAAAAATCCTATCTGTAAACATATTGGATATATTTTGTATTATACAAATCTGTGTCTTAAAGGGTTCGAAGACAGTTCTCCATTTTCTCAAATTGATTTAATTTTGATTTCTTTGTATAAGGAGGCTCGAGTTATTCTTATTATTATTATTATTATTATTATTATTATTATATATATATATATATATATATATATATATATATATATATATATATATATATATATATATATTACTACTTATTCCACCCGTAAATTTACTCGAACTGGGATAATTATATCGAGGGCGGTCATCTCCTAGATACCGAGTACCGACAAAGCTGGGAAAGATAATAACATTATATACACCACCCCATAACAATTATGTATCTGGGAAAATTGTTTCTAGAACCATCTTCCCCCAGCTTATAATATAAAATTAGGTTCTGTATCTCTATGCAGATTCCTTTATGTATAGATTAAGCTTATCCTTATCAATATAATCTATATTAAGTGACTTATTTGTGTTTATAGATGAATCTTAAATCTTCCTTACAACACAATGCTTAATAAAGTTTGTTATGATATGATCCACTTATGTGAACTTTTGTTATCTGTAATTAACCTTCAGCAATTATACGCTTAACTGTTTGTTTTCTTTTTGGTTTGGTTTTTGGTGTTATTGTTTCTTAAATAATTTGCATGACATCATAGTAGTAAAGTGTATATGTGAAAACTGCAGATATTAATAATAACATATACACTTTACTAATATGATTTATCAGTGTGTGAATGCATTGCTGCATGCCATTACTTTGATTATCTTTCTTGATAACAATGCCTTTTATATTCTGGATTAATTGGAAAGTGTGCATCTGTACTATTAAAATGTCTGAAACAATGGAGGGCCAGTCATGGTCCATTCTTAGGCATCCACAGTTTTCACAGCGTTATAATGTTGAGGGTCCAAGTATAGCATTTACATGTACTGGACTTACAGATATCTCTGTGAGCAGTAACTTTAGCATTGATGCAAGACAGAAACAAATTCAGTTATAACTACACAAACTAACTTGTCATTGAATGTACGAATACAAGAGTTATATTGTTACCACATACAGCAACTGACACTTCCACTAAATCAGCGGTTCTCAACCTTTCTAGTGCCGCGACCCTTTTAATGCAATTCCAAATGTTGTGGCGACTCAACCGTAAAATTATTTTCGTTCATAACTGTAAAAACGTATATTTCCGACGGTCGTAAGCGACCTCTGGCAAATCGTTGTTCGACCCCTGACGGGGTCGCGACCCACAGGATGAGAACCGCTGCACTAAATGATACTTACCAGGCTGAGCTCAGTCGAATCTCGCATCATTCCAACTAAGGATATCAGTTCTATAACCTTGATTTCAGCTGGAAAAAATAAGTCTTTCTCCATGCGTGTCATGGGTCTTTGAACAACTTCTGCCGTTGCGGTAGAAAATAATTGTTCAAGATCATAGCCTTTCTTTATTATATCCATGTCTGTTCCTTGATCAATTATCTGTTTGGCATTTTCGTTTGCTGTAAAACACTTTTTCAATTCCTCCTTCATATCTCTTTTGAGAGCTGCATTTTGTTGTCTTAGGTCTTTATAAACATTTTGTATTTTGTCTTTCATTTTTGCTACCTCTTGATCAATTATTTTAATCAGCTGTAAACACTGGTCCTCAAGAGCTTTGATTTCTTTCCTCTCAGCGTCAATAATTTTCTTATCAAGAGCGTCTGCCTCTCGCTCAGAATCAGTTATACGTCTCATCTTGTCCGAGAACTGATTCATCTTGATCTGTATGTTCTTCTTCACTTCAGCTGCAGCATCAGATACAGTTTCACTAGTATGATGGTCGTGCTTGATTGCTTTGCACAGAACGCAGATAAGTGTTTTACAGTCTTTGCAAACAAGCCTGATTTCATCTTCTGGATGTTGATCACAAAATATTCGTTGCCGAATTTTGCCTTTCATTTCTGGCTCCAAGGTTCCCAGATCACTTATTTTGTGATGTCTGCTCGCTTTCGATTTTTCGTGGACATAACAACATGTCTGGCACAAATTCTCCTCACAGTCCAAGCATCTACTGCATGCCACGCTTTTTGGACCACAAATATCACAAGAAAATGTCTCACTTGAATCACTATCAATGTAGAAGTTTGCTTGAAAGGCAGAAACTCCTCCAGTTGGCAATTCTACGCTTTTCCTGCACATGGGACAATCAAATCGACCATTACTAAGATTAGCCTTTACATAATCCTCCAGACATTTGTAACAGAAACTATGGTGACAGGGTATTAGCTTAGGATTCTTGAATATCTCCATACAAATGCTGCACTCCTGTCGTTTCGCTGCCATTTTGGAGGAACTTTCGTTTTGTCCGACTAGTATAAATACGGCTACATAGGTTGAAGCCAAGCGCATGCTCAGTCAGACATAAGTTTACTACCAGTCTATTATTCCATAATGATTAAAAAGAGCGTGGCAAAAAAGGGACATCACCTTTGCAGTCTTGTCACCGGTCTATCGATGTATGTGTGTGTGTGTGTGCAATAAAGGACGTACATGTACACATATGCTTGTAAAATTGCTTGCGACTTATTTACAAATAATTACATGAACCGGCCCTACAAGGTAGACTCTCTCTCTCTCTCTCTCTCTCTCTCTCTCTCTCTCTCTCTCTCTCTCTCTCTCTCTCTCTCTCTCTTCGCGCGCGCGCGGGCGAGACCTATGTAACAATGAACGCTAATGTTTGAAGATACACGTTCCGTAGCGTAAATTTCAGATTTCGTCTTACGACCTGGCATAAATGGCCTAGCGATGTTTCTATCGTAAATTGTTTGGACTGGTACCCTGTCTGCCCTTGATGTTTATTACAATAGTCAGGTGGTTACCATAAATAATTTGTGTTATTGGGTCCCAACTTAGAATAGGCCATTTCTCGAGATATTGTATACAACAACTTGAAATTTAAATTTTTTAGAGGCATTATCACCATTTAAAATCATTGTACTCACGGTACTCAACATAGAATTACCCATGCGATTGGATGAAGTATGCCACAAACCAGCTGCATCATAATTTTTCGTGTTAAATTTAAACATGTTTTGTAAGTATTAAAGGTCATAAATTTATATAGTAGGTACTTTGCAAAAATTAGTGAGGACATATTTTATATTTAACAATAATGAAAGTTAAACCTAGCTGTCCAATGATGTCTGAAGTAAACATTCATTCAGACTTTAGTCCTAAAATACTACTGTGAATGTAGGAAATATCTAATGGGACCATTAGAAAAGATTAAAGCTATGGACAGTTTCTAAGGAATTTGTTGCATTATAAGATTATATGGAAGATATAATAGGTCTTAATGGATTTTAACTAATACCCAATATAATTATATTTGACTGTTATGGAGATTTTTCCAAGTTGTTGTAGTATGCTTTCATGCCATTTATGTCAAATTTAGTTAACAAAAGAGTAGGAAAAGGGCCTTGAGCTGAATTCTTACATCAAACAAGTATTTTGGAAGATATTTAAGGTCTCAAGGGCTTTTTGATATCGCCCCAAAGACTTATATATCATGGTTTTGAGAGCTGATACACAACACATGCACACCATTCTTGTGAAATTTAATCATGAAAAGATCATTATGAAGGTAAAAGAGGTAATCAAGGTAATATAGCCAATTAAAGTAATTAAGGGCATCAAGGTAATATCGATCATCAGGGTAATATAGGTCATCAAGGTAATATAGATCATCAAGGTAATATAGGTCATCAATTTAATATAGGTCATCAATTTAATATAGATCATCAATAATATAGATCATCAAGGTATTATAGGGCATCAAGGTAATATAGGTCATCAATTTAATATAGGTCATCAAGGTAATATAGGTCATCAATGTAATATAGGTCATCAAGGTAATATAGATCATCAAGGTAATGAAGGGCATCAAAGTAATATCGATCGTCAAGGTAATTAAAGGCATCAAGGTAATATAGATCATCCAGGTAATATAGATCATCAAGGTAATACAGGTCATCAAGGTAATTAAGGGCATCAAGGTAATATTGATCATCAAGGTAATATAGGTCGTTAAGGTAATATAGGTCAACAAGGTAAAACAGATAATCAAGGTAATGAAGACCATCTAGGCAATATAGGTCATCAAGTTGATAAAAGTAATGGCGGAAATTAGGGGCATCAAGGTACTATAAGTCATCATGGTAATACAGGTCATCAAGGTAGTAAAGGTCATCAAGGTAATATATGTCATCAAGGTAGTATTGGTCATCAAGGTAAAAGAGGTCATCAGGGGAGTGGTTGCAAAAAATAAATATTTGGAAGATATTAATTGGTAAACTGATCATGTTATGATTGCCCCATATATGTTATTGGGTGGGGAAGAGATTCCAATGTAATATAAGTCCTCAAGGTTTTAGAGGTCATCAGTGTAATATAGATCATCAAGGTAATTAAGGGCATCAAGGTATTATAGGTCATCAAGGTAATATAGATCATCAAGGTAATATAGATCATGAAGGTAATATAGATCATCAAGGTAGTATAGATCATCAATATAATATAGGTCATCAAGGTAATTAAGGGCATCAAGGTAATATAGATCATGAAAATAATATAGGTCATCAAGGTAATATAGATCATCAAGGTAATATAGATCATGAAGGTAATATAGATCATCAAGGTAGTATAGGTCATCAATATAATATAGATCATGAAGGTAATTAAGGGCATCAAGGTAATATAGATCATCAAGGTAATATAGATCATGAAGGTAATATAGATCATCAAATTATATAGGTCATCAAGGTAATATACCGGTAGATTATCAAGGTAATATAGATCATCAAGGTAATATAGATCATCAAGGTAGTATAGGTCATCAATATAATACAGATCATGAAGGTAATTAAGGGCATCAAGGTTATATAGATCATGAAAATAATATAGGTCATCAAGGTAATATAGATCATGAAAATAATATAAGTCATCAAGGTAATATAGATCATCAAGGTAAAAGTGGTAATCAAGGGAGTTGAAGTAAAACAAAATAATATTTGGAAGATATTAATTGGTAAAATGATCATGTTACTATTGCCCCATATAAGTTATTGGTTCGGGGGGGGGGGTATTCCAAGTTGTTGCATGATGCTTCCATGCAATATTTAGCATTTCAGTCCTAGAAGAATTGGTTTAAATAGTAAATTCCTTGAGGGGAGATGTAGCACAAAATTAATATTTGGAACATCTTAAGAATTCAAATTGACTGTTAACATTGCCCTATAGGCTTATATTTCACAGCCTGAAGTGTTTCTCCCAATGTTGTTGCATTATGCCATCTTCATTGTTTAATTAAGTCACTGCTATGGGATTTATTCCAATTTGTTGCAAGATGCTTACATGTCATTTTGGGGAATTTAGTCTTAGAAACACTGATTAAAATTCAAGAAAGGCCTTGAAGGGAGTCTTGAATCTGTGTAGTTAATAGTCTAGGGATGAAAACATAAAAAGGAATTTGAAAGAAATTTGAGGTTTTATTTTAGAACTAATAATAATATCTAAAATAAATCTTATGTTGGATTACATGTAGTGTATTTTAATATGTGGTATAAATGATAAAAACAACAACTATGTGATGATTTTTTAAGTGATATATTTGCTGTCTAAATTACAGGTCTACAAATCTACAAATATCAAACAGACAACAAAATACACATATTAGAAATTAATTCTGCATTGACAACTGTCCTGGATGAAGACCTCAGCCTCAAAATTGGAGATGCCTTCATCATCTGCTATTATGCATATCACTACCTAGATTTTGATGAAGAAATAAAAGCTGCTTTCAAATATTTTATCAGACTTGAGAAGGTAATCCAAGGTGTCCAAGTACTGCATTCAATATATATACCCATATACATGCCATGATATAATGAGATAACTCTATGGTCTTACAGTCAGTAACAGAAAAGAATGAAAACCAATGGGTTTGTAAATTTTTTTAAAAAATGTATTTCATCAAAGTTCAATTGAAAATTTAAAAAAGATCCTACAGTATTGTGAATTAATTCCAAAATGTTCCAAATATTATATCACAAGTCCAAAGTGTAGAGTATTCCAAATAAATCCCAGTTTTGTTCTGAATGAAATCCAATCTTGAAAGTGCCTATGTACAAACAGTATGGAATGTCCTAGTGCAGTGTTAATGTACTATAAGACAGTCTTGATATAACTCAATGATATAACCCCAATTGTCTATACAAGATTGAACAATAATTCCCAAATAACGATTTTGTTAGAAAATAATAATGAGCACACTTTAATACACTGAATTTATATTTCATTTAAATCCTCTCAAATTAAACATGAACACAACTGAATTTAAAATTTAAATAAAATAGGAATTAAGAATATTTATTCACTTTTACCTTTCACAATAACATGCTACACAACACGAGGACCAAGATGAGGGTCATCTTAATCAAAAAATTTGCATGAAACTGTTAGCATAATTCATTTTAAAATTTGTCTACAGTCAGAATAATCGATGGGTCTAGAATTTTAAACCAATTAAACATGTTTACACACACACATATAATAATAATAATAATAATAATAATAATAATGATAATAATAATAATAATAATAATAATAATAATCTTGATATATAATCTGCAACAATAGTCAAAACATAGCTATTTCATATGTTGTTTATAATAAAGACATTAGTCAGGAAGGCTAAAACTCCTTCCCTCAATTATGGACAAGGGTTTATCACACAAAAAAGTTAAATACACATATTATGTAATCATTAACAAAAGTCAGCAGATTTAACAATACACTCTTACAATATGATGCTTCAGTTTTAACAATACAGTGAGTGATATCCCTCCTCCTCCTCCCCCACACCCACACTCTTACAATATGATGCTGTCTTGCTACAGTGATTACTGACTTTATTATTTTAGGCTATGTTACAGTGCTTACAGACTTGATTATTCCAGGCTATGTTACAGTGCTTACAGACTTGATTATTCCAGGCTATGTTACAGTGATTATTGACTTGATTATTCCAGGACTTATTAGAGTGATTACTGACTTGATTTTTGCAGGCTGTGTTACTGTGATTACTGACTTGATTATTCCAGGCCTTGTTACAGTGAATACTTATTATTCCAGGCCTTGTTAGAATGAATAAAATCTTGAGTACTCCAGGGTTTGTTATAATTAATGAAAGTTGTAATTTATTCTCCTTAACTTGAGCTACATCTAGGATTTTCTGACATTCGATCCCTTTGGACACATTCAAGAAATGGGTATAGACTCCATCTTCTGGTTATAGTCATCAATCCATATACTTTCTGCTCAACCTGTTAGCACAAACAAATACAAGTACAGATTTGCCAAGTCTAATTTTATGAAGTTATATTAATCTTATCAGTCTAATGTATCATTCTCTTACCTAATAAATCTTACTTAGACAAACTATTTCGGTGGTATAAGTGTTCAGAGCATCCACCTTATATATATGCTGCATGATACCCCAGTGCTAGACATTGCTATAGACTGCCATAAAATAGACATCATATGATACACCTGAATTTTAAAATAACAAAAACACACACAGACTTAAACAGTGAAGACTACAAAGGGAGATAACTGTGTTTGCTATTCAGAAGCTCTTATGAAATATTATCATTGTTATCCTTGGCAACCTACATTCTAATGTATATTCACTTGGGCATAGTTTTCGTCAATTGTCAAGTATATTAGGAATTTCCAATTTGTATTGGTAATTGTAGCAATAATGTTCATCAGCATCCCATAGACTATTCCTTTTCTCTGAGTTGTATTGTTAATTGTAGCAATCTGGTCTGTAAGCTTCCCATAGACTATTCCATTTATGATATTATTAGATGGTCATTTATACTGGTCCATAGTCTTTAATTATATAGAACTTTATTTTTTCCCTTCAGTTTCATACAGTCATAACTTACCTTCTAAAATTAAACTTTCTTTCGAAAAATAACCAATGTAACAAAATATGCATGGATCTAAAGTAAATTATTTTTTGTTTCATTATTTTTTGTATGAACCTTAACTATTTTTAGCATTTCTTTCTTTTCCAATTTCATGGTGTTTTTTTTTTTGTTTTTGTATTCATATACTATAGATGTTGTAAAGAACTTACATCTTCTAAAGATTAAGCATTATTCAAAGTCCTCATTAACTATGATTATAATTATTATTATTATTATTATTATTATTATTATTATTATTATTATTATTATTATTATTATATTTTATAAAATTTTAATTTTATTTCAATTTCCAGATTAAAGTAGAATATGTAAATGTTAGATAAGCTTTGCTTTAAAAATATCCAACTATTGTGATTTTTTTAAAAATAACCAACACACACACACACACACACACATAAACAGTAAACACTTCTTGGGGAGATAAATTTGTTTGCTATAGCTCTTATGAAATATTATCATTGGTACTTTTGGGCACCTACATTGCAATATATATTCACATTGACATAGTTTTTATCAATTATCAAATATATTAGAATTTTCCAATTTGTTTTGGTAATTGTAGCAATCAGGTCTGTAAGCTTCCCATAGACTATTTCATTTCTCTTAGCTGTATTGGTAATTGTAGCAAGCAGGTCTGTAAGCTTCCAATAGACTATTTCATTTCTCTGAGTTGTATTATTAATTGTAACAATCTGGTCAGTAAGATTCCCATAGACTATTTCATTTATATTTTTAGATGGTCATTTATTCTGATCCATAGTCTTTAATTACATATAATTTTACTTTTTCCCTTTACTTTCATACAATAATGACTTACCTTCCAGAAATAAACTTTCTTGTAAAAATAACCAATGAAACCAAAAATGCATTGATCTAAAGGAAATTATATTTTTCTTCATTATTTTTCCCCATTATCATCCCTTCTGTGGATACATAATTAGGTTTATATATATATATATATATATATATATATATATATATATATATATATATATAGATATAGATATAGATATACATATATATATATATATATATATATATATATATATATATATATATATATATATATATATATATATATATATATATATATATATATATATATATATATATATATATATATATATATATATAAAAGACCTGAACTTGTTTCCTACCTTAAATATTTTCAGCATTTGTTTTGGTTTCCAATTTCATGGTGTGTTTTTTTTTATATTCATACCATTATAGATTTTGAAAAGTGTTGTAAAGAGCTTAGAGCATCTAAAGAGTATGCACTATACAAAGTCCTCATTAATAATAATAATAATAATAATAATAATAATAATAATAATAATAATAATAATAATAATAATAATAATAATATTATTATTATTTAATTTCTGTTTAAGATTCTTTTGTGCATCCACATTAATAAAGATTTGATTCATTTCCAGAATATTTTAAGTTGAATATATTTCTCTCTTTGTTTCAGAATTACAATACAAATATACATCTGATATCCTTTGGCTTTTTGTATTGCAATATATTTAGAATATTATTATAATTCAAATCTGGTTTCAGTTTTAGACATAATCATGTATAGTTATCGAATATGTAAAATCAATGTTTTCCTATCATTTATTGTTGTATTATTATGAGTTTTGTGTTTCAGCATTAGGCAATATACTAGCACTCAAATTCTTGAGAACGAGCGTAACAACTTTAATTCCGAATTGTTATGTTATTCCAAGTTGATGCCACAGTGTGTGTCATGTGACAGAACAAAATGTCGGATCATGGAGACGAGATGAACACACAGGTGCTCGACGCGAGCTTGATGTGGAAAACAAAACAATAATCTGAAGGAAAAAAATCTTCCAAAGTGACAAAAATATCTTAGATTACCCCCATGACCCATTCTGACATAGGACCCTCTCTATCATGCTATATAAAAATTCCCCACGATGTATATCTTATATTGTGTTGAAAATGACTTGAAGCACGACAGGTTTTGGGGAGGGGATCATAAAAATTGACAATACTTAATCACCTGATTTAATTATAAAACTCAAAACCATCAGTCATTTTCTTAAATTCTAAAAGGAATATAATCAGAAAATTCTGATCTTCAAATTGTCTTAACTTCGGTATATCAATTTTGTACATAACATTTTTGTACATAACATTTTTGATATAGATATTCTTAGAATTATGTCAGATTTTAAAACTGTTAACTTTATCTCAAAAAATCAACAACAAACAAGCATAAACCAAAGTAACGAAATGAAGAATGCCTTGATATTCTAGTGTAAAAAAGAACTGCAACCAGAACTCCATCTGCAGGTCGGAAGCCAAACGAAATTTGATGAAAGCGGGCAGAAAAAATATAGAACACCATCAAATACGCCAAGTGCGAAACGCAAACTGTAAAGTGCAGTCTAAATAAAGTAGTGATATAGTCTAAATAAAGTAGTGATATAGTCACACCACACTAACATAATTTCTGACAAAATATCAACAAAATATGGTGGATGAACGCTCGTGAAAAATAGTAAAATTGAAAACATCACTGCCATTAATAATAACAACATTCGAAGAAGAAAGAAAATTTAATACCAAAACAAGAATGAAAAAATAAAAACTAGAGACAATATTTTACATAAATACTCGTGTTTAAATTTAAAATGTGCATACCGTTTTGAAAGAAATCTACAAAAAATAGATTTTAGAAGCACGTTTTGCACCCGTTTTAACTTAATTTCTCAAAGCCAAAATCAAGTTATTATAGCTGTTTCGAACTATGCATTTGCACTAATAAAAATGAAGATAACAAAAATGTCTGCTATTTTTACTTACTTTTAAATATTAAAAAAATGTCCAAAAAATGAAACATTATCAAATATAGGAAATCTTTTGTATGACTAGCAATTAATGTAATTTTAGATATATTATAGCTTTTGGGAACAAACAAAAAAATTAAATAATCAATTTTTTCGTATTTACATTCTTTTTTTTTTTTTTTTCTTTTATATTTTTTTTTTTTTTTTCTTTTATATTTTTTTTTTTTTTTTTGGGGGGGGGGGGGGGGGGGAATAATACCGTATTTCGTTTTTGTGACTTTTTTCACTTTCGTAACTTTTCGCACTTTAGTTATACCCGGAGACAACCAAGGCAATCCGATTATTGCGTTTAAAAACGGAAACGTAACACCTCGCGCTCTTCTAACTTTCGGAGATCTAGTAAATACGACCAATAAACATTAAACAGCCAGGACAGTATACGACATCGTCATTTCATAAGAAATTCCTGCATAACAGTCAATCACAAGGTTAGTGACGTTGTACAAAATTCAGCAAAATTAATCAAAATAAATGCCGATCGACATTGTCCAAAACAATGTGCTTTTCACAAGGGACCGTCTCAAGATGTATATATTACAGTAATACACGAAAACAACGAATATATGTCCAGTACACGTATTGTAAATATTACAGGAATGAATGGAAATAATGTAGACATGTGCACTTATTGTAATTATTACAGTAATACACGAAAACTAGGTATATATGTACATGTATTGTAAACATTACAGTATTGAATATAAATGAGTTATACATGTACACATTGTAAACATTATATTAATAATCATTACAGTAATAAATGGAAATAAGTTATACATGTACAAGTATTGTAATCATTCGTAACAAGGTGTACATCTACACTTATTGTAAACATTCATAACAAGGTATACATGTACACTTATGATAAACATTCATAACATTAGAACTGCTCCAGTGGCCTGGTGATTAGAGCGTCTGCTGCAGAAGCGGCAGGTCGTGGGTTTGATCCCTGGTCGGGTCATACCAAAGACTTACAAAAATGGTACTAACAGCTGTCTTGCTTGGCATTAAAAGATTAGTGTTAGGACTGGTCGGCCTGGTGTCAGGATAATGTGACTGGGTGGGACATCATGCTACATGTCTACGACATGATGCCTCAGTGCTAGACATCACTATAAACTGCATCACTGCAGACATCATATCTATGACTTTTTTTTTTTAAAGCTACATTAAAAATCCTAATCACACACACATAACAAGGCATACAGGTACACCTATTGTAAACATTAATAACAAGGTATACATGTACACGCATTTAAAAAATTTAAAACAAGTATAGAGGTACACTTATTGTAAACATTCATAACAAGTAAAGAGGTACACTCATTGTAAACATTCATAACAAGTAAACAGGTACACTCATTGTAAACATTCATAACAAGTAAACAGGTACACTCATTGTAAACATTCATAACAAGTAAACAGGTACACTTATTGTAAACATTCATAACAAGTAAACAGGTACACTCATTGTAAACATTCATAACAAGTAAACAGGTACACTCATTGTAAACATTCATAACAAGTAAACAGGTACACTCATTGTAAACATTCATAACAAGTAAACAGGTACACTCATTGTAAACATTCATAACAAGTAAACAGGGACACTCATTGTTAACATTCATAACAAGTAAACAGGTACACTCATTGTAAACATTCATAACAAGTAAACAGGTACACTCATTGTAAACATTTATAACATGTAAACAGGTACACTCATTGTTAACATTCATAACAAGTAAACAGGTACACTCATTGTTAACATTCATAACCCAATGAACAACACCAGGACATAAATAAATTCAGACCTTTATAAACCTTTGTGTAATTTGGGCATTCATGCTACAGGTAGTCTGGTTACCTGCCTTATATGCTCCTTGTCATTGGGGCATTCTTTCTAGTCTGGTTCCCTGCTTTGTATGCTCCTTGCCATGGGAGCATTCTCGCTAGACTGGTTGCCTGCTTCGTTTGCTGCTTGTCATTGGCATATTTTTGCTAGTCTGATTCCCTGCTCTGTATGCTCATTACCATCAAGGCATTCCTGCTAGTCTGGTTCTCTGCTTTGTTTCTCCTAAAGGCAAATCATCAAACGCATCACAATTGTATGTGTTCCAACATCTACAATGAGGTTATTTCTCAGCTTGATGGAAATAGCCATGTAATATTCTAATTGACTCTAAGATGTGCAACTATTTCAGTATATGCTTTCATCAGTCTCAACTGATCTCTTTTTACACTGATTGTTATAGCAGTAAGACATGGTTTCCCCCATCATTGTTATAGCAGTAATACATGGTTTCCCCCATCATTGTTATGACAGTAATACATTTTTCCCCCATCATTGTTATAGCAGTAATACATGGTTTCCCCCATCATTGTTATGGCAGTAAGGCATGGATTCCCCTATCATTTTTCTGGCAATAAGACGTGGTTTCCCCCATAATTGTTATGGCAGTAAGGCATGGATTCCCCCATCATTGTTTTGCAGTAAGTCTTGGAACCCCTTTCCCCAATCATAAATACTAGGGTTGAAATCCCTGTTGGAATCCATGTTTTTCTGTCATTTTAGGAATACATCACATACTACGCCATTTTGTTGTATTGCTAAATTTGAATGATTGAGGTAGACACTATACTAATGCCTGTAAATTATACGTTTTTACCGCTCTGCTGGCCTAGTGCTCAGAGTGTGTGCCTTGTCTGTGGGAGTTCAAATCCCAGCCAAGTCATGCCAAAGACTTCTATAAATGTTGCCTCACATATCGTTTAGCATTAAGAGGTTAATGTTAACACTGATCATTCTTGTGTCAGGATACCTCAGTGCTAGACATCATTATAAATGTGCATACAGCATGACAGCTTGATTGCAAAACTGGCAAAGATTATGTAAAAATCCAATTACACACACACAAACACACACACACGCACACAGATACACACAAAATTCCAATTACACACAAATGGTATTTAAGAACATGCTGACTCACTATTCCATCTTCCAGTTTTAAAGAACAAGTTTGTTCTGGAAATGTTTATGGAAATTTTTCATTTCAAATGTGCTTTGTTTTGACAGGAAAATTCAGACATACTTTGCTGGTCCGAAATTTAAAGATGGACTAATGAGTGAATTTAACATGATTATGAGCTTGTTGTACTTGTAAAGAAAGGATAAGTGTTTTAATGTTACTAACAAGAGTGAAGGAATGTGATACATTATGGCAATTATTCTTGTCTTGTTCTGCGTTCATTTTTGTTGTTCCTCAATTTTGAACCCCAGCTATGTTCTATGATCTGAGTGGCTAAACTTTTTTAACATTCAGGGGATACAAATCTGCCTAAATATTTCCATTGAGTAGGTCTCCAGTACCTACCATTAACACATTTTGCAGATAACTTGTATTTGAATAGGTGATTTGATTTTGTGGTCCAAAAATTAAAGGTAAAGACCAATGAGAATGTAAGCTAAAAATAGTTTCAGATAATATCAATAATTTTAGCTGCATGGACATGGGGCTTGCACAGTGCACATTGTGTAATTTAGATGCCCATTGATTTTGGAACTGAAAGGTCAAAGATCAGTGTATCTGAATATGGGAATGATTTCTGCCTACAAACTTCAGTTACAGCCATGTGCCGGAGCTGAAGTTTGTGTATGGATAACGCTATGGGGTAGAAAGAAGAGGACCACTTTGGGGGCAAAGAGGTCATGGTCACTGTGATTGAAAGAACTAAAAACTTATAATTGCATAATGCCATCGGTTCTAGACCGGGTAGCATGGCCAATGCTAACAATGGTTCTCACTGAAAGCTTTCAAGAAGCCTAAATTTTAAGGGTCAGAGATCAAGGTCACTGTGCCTTAAATTGCACAAACGTTATGTGATAGATTGTTTTAGTTTTGTTATAGATTTTGTTAAGATCACTGATGAACTCGATGGAGGTCTTGCTGTAATGGTAAAAAAGAAACATATAATTTGGGGAGGGGTATAAAAGCCAAAAACAACATCGTCATGTAAGACAAAAATAAGGGCTTTTGGATACAAAGAAACCTATTATTAGGGTAGGGGTCTAGAAGCCAAAAATCCTGGTCATGTTAAGACAAAAATAATGGCTTTTTTGGATATTAAGTCTAGTTCATAGTTGCATATCTTGACCCAATGGCATGGTCATTGAGATCATTGGCTAATAATATTCAGAGTCAGTGGTGTGCATCACATGCCTACATAATGTGTTATTAATCCTGGTTCATGGGTACAATGTTACTATATTTGAAATATTACTAATACATGTGGGTGCCCCTGAGTGGCTGAGTGGTCTAAAGCACTCAGCGTTATGTATCATTGTTATCAAACAACTGTCTCTGTGGGTTCAAGTCTCAGATTCAGCCAATGTGGGAATGTGAAATAGCTTGTCAATAGCTTCTGAATGGTCATTTGTTCTTTCCTGGTTTTTCCAGGGTTCATCCTCTGCCATTTAATGACCTCCATGTGTAGCCTATATTGTGCTGGAAAATGGCTTTTAACCCTGCAATAACAACATCAAAAACTAATACATGCCCTCATGAATGCACATCAATATTTTAGGATGAAGCTAACAACAAATTACGTATAGGTCACTAATTTATTGATTGCAGTATACCTTATGGAGGAGTATCTGATGTCTCATTTTCACTTTATGGAGTAAGGCCAATAAGTGATTGTTCTCTACCCATTTCTTTTCATGAGCCATGATTTGTCAGCCTTTTATGGAAGGTCAAGAACAGTCAGCAGGATATTTTTTCATGGTGGCAAATCTTATCAAACGATACAGACTCGTGGTCACCAGGCTCAGAATATTAAATATATCTTGCCAAAACATTATGAACTACTGTTATAAATGCAGTTATCATTGCAGTCACATTGAAATTCATAAATTGTGTGGTTTCAACATAGGTGCATTCAGATCACTCAACAATAAGTAATAAACATGATTTGGTAAAACTCTGGTATTATTCAATTTAGAACAACAATTCATAGCAGAGTTAAAGTACATACAGATGATATATTGTTTTTGCTACTACATCTATCACAATGATATAGTTTATCCGCACCACGCTAATGCTACCCCAGCATTTTCTAACTACATCTTCATAAACCAGTCTTTGCCATAATACACCTCATCTGGGAAAAGTTATACATAACACATAAATTAGTGCAAGTGAATCATACTTAATCTACAATCCTTAAGAGGAGATTTAATACTATCTCTTTTTACCCTCTTGCTTTTGCCACTGCCAATACACCCAAAAAATAATGTATTCAGTTTTTTGTTTGGGGATGTTCGCTTGGTAGAACAGGAAAAAGATGAAGAAAGATAACAGTAGATTAGGAAAATTAAGGATTTTATCAAAGTACTTATTCCATTATGGGACAACTTTTTTATTCACCACCAGCCAAGAAATTTCTTTACTTCTTTCAACTTTGTCAAATAACTAAGTTCTAAAATAAACTCAAGATTCAAAGAGTAAAATTCACCTGACCATTTAATATCAATTTCAGAATTTATTTTGTCATTAGCATTTTGTTTTATTTACAATCCAAAAAGCTTTTGATAAAAAGAAACATTGATTACATTCCTAGGCAAAGTCATTTAAAATCTGCATTGTTGTCTTCAAGGACAAAAATGTACTGTCTAATAATAAAAAACATTAGCCTACTGATCTAATTTGAACTCTGTATTTGCGTTATTTCTACTTATTTTGTGAGAAGTTCAATTCCTATTATAAAAAGTGGGGTTCTAAAGGGTCTTACTGGCAACAACCTCTCTCCAAATTGAAACATGGGGATAAATATCCAGTATTAATGACATAACATTTGGGCTTGTTACAGATATTCTCAATCTCTTATAAATGAAATAATAATGTTATATGTTCCTCTATGTGTTAGGTCAGAGCCACTGCTTTGATGACTGAATTGCCATTGATGTTAAATGGGTCTGTAAGTGTTGGTTATGGCCTGTGGGTGTTGTTGAGCCCTTTAGGTATTGTTTAGTATCCATATCTTTATTAACAAAATACTAATGATGTTGGATATGCATGTAGGTATTAGGCACTTTTTTTGATGAATGAATTACCAATGATGTCACAGTTGTGTTATTTAGTAACTCATAGACCATAATGAATTATGGGATTGCATACCAGCCATCAGTCCATTAGTGCAAGTTTATCATTGCTCCTCCTTCTAAACTACATGGAGGGTTGCCATGAAACGTTACACATTTATCCCATAGTATGGTTTGTCCTATATGAAAATGGTGCTGCTCTTGAAAATCTTATTTTCACTACATCTCCTGAATGGATGGCCATATTAACAAGGGATTGTCTTGGAAGAAACTTTACTTGATGTCTAGTTTGTTTGACTAAATTTCTTTCAGAAATGAAACTTTTCTTTTCAATTTGCCAGTGTTTGTGATTTATTTTGAAAACTCTTTTCCAGACAGTACAGTTACAAAGGATTACTTTTGTGGTAGAACAAAAACAGTTAAAGAAAAGAGACAGCAAAGAACTCAGATCATCATTGAATGATGTTACATTGGAATTGATAAGGATTGAAAAAGAACTAGGTGACACAGAGAAATGGCTCCAATAAATAGCCAGTGTCTGAATGTGAGTATGTTGCAGTCTTACAAGTTCTGGATTATTAGAGATTCCAGAAAGGAACATGGAGGCCATTCATAATGTGCATGTGTGCAACACATGCATCTTTGACATTTAATAATTCACCAAGTTATTGTTCTACCTTACCAATGGTTGTAAATGCTGTAAATAGTTAATATGCATAACAGTTTTAAAAATCAATATTTCTTTCTGAAGGTCAGTTTATTTGTCATAGCAGTCAGTTTTTGTACTATGTTTTTGATAGCTATGCCTTTCTGAAAGTCAGTATTTTTGTCATAGCAGTCAGTTTTTGTACTATGATTTTGGTAGCTATGCCTTTCTGAAAGTCAGTATATTTTTCATAGCAGTCAGTTTTTCTATTATGTTTTTGGTAGCTATGCCTTTCTGAAAGTCACTATATTTGTCATAGCAGTCAGTTTTTGTACTATGTTTTTGGTAGCTATGCCTTTCTGAAAGTCAGTATATTTGTCATAGCAGTCAGTTTTTGTACTGTTTTTGGTAGCTATGCCTTTCTGAAAGTCAGTATATTTGTCATAGCAGTCAGTTTTTGTACTATGTTTTTGGTAGCTATGCCTTTCTGAAAGTCAGTATATTTTTCATAGCAGTCAGTTTTTGTACTATGTTTTTGGTAGCTGTGCCATTTTGAAAGTCAGTATATTTGTCATAGCAGTCAGTTTTAGTACTATGTTTTGGCAGCTATGCTTTCTGAAAGTCAGTATATTTGTCATAGCAGTCAGTTTTTGTACTATGTTTTGGCAGCTATGCCTTTCTGAAAGTCAGTATATTTGTCATAGCAGTCAGTTTTTGTACTATGTTTTGGTAGCTATGCCTTTCTGAAAGTCAGTATATTTGTCATTGCAGTCAGTTTTTGTACTATGTTTTTGGTAGCTATGCCTTTCTGCAAATGATGCTCAATCTGATGTCCAATATGGTCAGCACTACTGCCACATTACAAATCTTGTTTTTGTCTGACATGGGTGGTTATTTTTTAAATGAATGTTTCACTAAAGCACCTTTCTTAACATGGGGTTCAAAATAATTCTTATGTTTGTCTTTTGCTGTGAATCAAATTATATGCATTAAAAAGATCAAACACATTTTTTCTACTTCTGAAAGACACTAGTCTGAAAAGAGGATTCAATCAAAAAGTTGCTTCAAAACATTTATATACTTTTTTCATTTCATTTATAGATTAATAATTTCAGTGCATGCCAGTATTAGATTAATCAAATAGGTCTCTTTTTCGGCAGTTGTCTCTGTGAAATTAATTGGTCCATGTCAGTAAAAATGGTCTCCACATTAGCATTCTGTATACATACCTTTTATCCACAATCTGTATGACCAGTACTTATTTATTTCAACATTAGGTTGTTATTGCTTATAATTTAAGGCATTATTTAATTTCCTTGTTAAATTAGGTAATTATTGCTCATAATTGAATAGGAACTTGTCATGTTAAATTGTCTCACATACTCTTGACACTGGAATCATGAAGATGATTTTGATGTGTTGAGTTCAGCAGAAAACCTGTATCTATTGTTACATATTGTGCCAGGAAACAAAAATAATGTATGCTATAGGTATAATTTAATCCCCAACTAATAAGGACAATTCTTATTTCAAACTGTTCTTTCTTTTATACTTTCTTTCTTTCTGCCTTGGATTGAATCCATAACCATCAGGTAGGTCCTTAAAACTGCATTTGATGGGTTTCAACTCACCTGTCACATTAATAGTTTTTCAAAATAGGATGATCATTTAACTTTGGTTGGACATTATTACTCTGCTAGATTTTAATTGTCAGCATGTGAATTCTGAAATATCTAAGGGAATTGGAGTAAAGTGTCTTGGCCAAAGACACCATGGTATCTGACCTGGGCTGATTCAGTTTTAGAATTTTAATCTGTTCCCTTTCACCATGGTATCTGACCTGGACTGATTCAGTTTTAGAATTTCAATCTGTTCCTTTTCACCATGGTATCTGACCTGGACTGATTCAGTTTTAGAATTTCAATCTGTTCCCTTTCACTATGGTATCTGACGTCACCTGGACTGATCCAGTTTTAGAATTTCAATCTGTTCCCTTTCACCATGTTAGCTGACCTGGGCTGATCCAGTTTTAGAATTTTAATCTGTTCCCTTTCACCATGTTAGCTGACCTGGGCTGATCCAGTTTTAGAATTTCAAACTGTTCCTTTCACCTTGTTAGCTGGTATGCTAACCACTGTTATCATCAGTAAAACTAATCAGTAACATGTATCATTATGTCAGTTTGAGGTAATCACATTTATTTGGACCAATTGAATACAAAGTGTTAGAATGGACTGAGCAGACAATCTGAATGTATTGGCTATCTAATTGTGATCTTTAGAGCTAAAATAGTTTTTCTGTCATTGTCACTTGTTTGGTGAAACATTTTCAATGGTTATTTACAAGATTTGAAAATAAAATAAAATTTAATATTATAAATTAAGGGTCCCAGTATCTTGTGTCACTGACTAATAGCATACTTCTTTTATGCAGGAGACTACAAAGAAATGACTGAGAAACTCTTTCTTTCAAGTACATGGGATACAGCTCCTTGGAATAATTTATCTGATCCATGTCTGGTGTAGTAGTGTATATCAGAAGTTAATAGTGCTGTCAATACGATGTATTTTTTGGTCATTAATTTTTCATGTCATTTTAGTGATAACAATTTGAATGCTTGGAAAAAAATAATTGTTTATCCTTTCATTTTAAGAACTGGTCTTCCAACAAATTTGATAAACATTTTGATTTCTTTCAATCTTGAATATTAACTGTTGTCCTGTCTGCAATGCAAATTCAAAACTATGTTGCCTTGCTGAATTTATTATCATTTGTGTAGGCATCCGTGTTAGGTTTTTGCCTTTAGCTCAGATTTTCTCACACTGTTATTTGTATGTTTATGAAATGTGGCTCTAATTTGTTTCCGACACTGTTGTATGTATATTTACAATAATTTGTGTCAAAAGTAGGTTATAATGATTTATATTTGATTTTCCAATAACTGTATAACAAATATTTGCATGTATCTCAGTTTCTTTTTTGATTGCCCCCAATTGTATTACGTTAATATTAGCTTGCATGTATCTCAGTTTCTATTTTGATTGCCCCCAATTGTATGACGTTAATATTAGCTTGCATGTATCTCAGTTTCTATTTTGATTGACCCCAATTGTATGACGTTAATATTAGCTTGCATGTATCTCAGTTTCTATTTTGATTGACCTCAATTGTATGACGTTAATATTAGCTTGCATGTATCTCAGTTTCTATTTTGATTGCCCCCAATTGTATGACGTTAATATTAGCTTGCATGTATCTCAGTTTCTATTTTGATTGACCCCAATTGTATTACATTAATATTAGCTTGCATGTATCTCAGTTTCTATTTTGATTGCCCCAATTGTATTACGTTAATATTAGCTTGCCACTTCATGATACCTGTCTTACAAAACACAAAAATCATCTTTTTCTGTTCATTTCTTTAAACAAAGCACAACAATTTTTGTCTATTACTTCCCTTTGGTACTGCCAGGTGTTGTGAGTTTTTAGATTTTAGCTGTACTGGATAAGATTGTCCAGCTTATCCTCTGACATTCCAATCCACATGCTCACTCTCTTCAATAGTTGGGTGTAAGTATCCATATTTTATTTTCCAATAATTGTATTACATATATTTGCGTGTATCTCACTTTCTCTTTCGAACATGCTCCCACTTGCATTAGGTTAATAATATTAGCCTGCCACCTCGTGAATCCTGCCTCACAAAAACACAAAAATTATCTTTTCCTATCTGTTTGAATAAACAAAGCACAATAACATTTGTCTATTACTTCCCTTTGGTACCGCCAGGTGTTGCGATTTTTAAGCTTTTTGTTGTACTGGATAAGATTGTCCAGTTTATACTCTGACATTCCAAGCCACTTGCTCACTCTCTCCAATAGTTGGGTGGAGAACATCAGCCATGCAAGATCCTGTTTTAGTCTCAAGTACTACTTGATGTTTTCAAAGGAGAATATATAATACATGCTAGTTCAAGTAAAATCAGATTTTGAAGTAATTTATGTTTTTCTGAGAAAAATTACTAAAATCACAATATTTAAAAACACTTCAAACCAACCAACCATGCCAGCATCCATGGTAGTATCTCAATCAGCTAAAAACTAGCATGAGGCAGATTACATCATTGCCATTTAAGCTTAAATACACAGCTGACACATTCTAGAGTGACCAATAAACCATAGATGACTTTCAATACAAACAGTTTTTAAGGATGAAAATAAACCCACCATTTATCTCTCTCAAGTAGCATATCCTAGGTAACATTCCCAGCTGACTTGCAGTACCAGTAAATCACAGGCAAATATATTGATACAATTCAAGCATCAGTAGATCCCAAGGCAAGAATCCCCACTCAGCTCTCAGCAACAGAAAATCTTAAGTGAAAATCCTGTGTAATTGACAGTATTGGCAGGTCCCAAGGATCATTTGAACATCAGGAATAGTAGGTAAAGACTAGTGGGTCCATATATAAAAGTCCCAACTGATTGTCAGGACTTTAAAGTCCCAAGGCAAAAATCACAACCGATCATTAGGAATAGCAGGTACCCCTACCCCCACCCTTCCAAAACAATGATTTGCTGTTGGACATGCTCTGTGGATATAGTAAGATGATATCAGTTTGTTTGATGTAGGCATCGGATGAATTGTTATTCATTCATTGTTACATTGTTTTCTACATAAGACTGTAAATTTAAGCCTCAGTGTCATGTTTTATGACGACTTTAAATGTACATTAGGAAGCAGCTAATTTCAACCAGGCTGATCATAATTGTTGTTGTTTTCTTGCCCTATTTTAGTCAATCCTGCAATGATAAAACAGCTACATAACAAGCATATGTTTATATGTGTCTGCATATCTGTCCATATCCTAGATTGCCCTCCATATTACATTCAGTTTATGGTCGTTTTTTTGTTGCTTCAGAAATACACCAGGAGAGACGGTATTATATGCTGCGGCAGATAAAACTATAAACACATCTTGAAACAGTCCTCAAGGCAGAAGTCATAAAAGACCAGGATGTTGGGTGTAAGAACAGATACTATTTGTATTAGCTTTACTGATGGAATGCCTCTACATTTTATAGTTCTACAACTGATGTCTAGAGTCTATTGTCTGTCTGTTTGACCATACATCATCCATTAGTAGTTGTTTGTTATCACTGAGTGAAGTCACAAAACATTGAATACCGTTTTGTTTTGTATATATTTATAAAGTATGTGCACTGTATCAATGATATGCCATGAGATGTATTAATATTTCTTTTAAAAGAAAACGAGGCTTGCCGATCTTACTTTTAATTAAAAATTGATACAAGTGGTATATCGTTGATACAGTGTTCATACTATACATATATTTAATTTATACCAGATGCAAATTTTCATTCTATATGGGAGATAAAACTGACAGCCATAAACAGTGCATGTTAGGGGAGTGAACTCTTTACATCTCCCTCGCCAGTAGGTATGCTCAACTAAATGGTTCTGTAGTGATTCATAATTTCTTGCCTATTTCATTCATATTATTTGTTATATGTTTCTTTTATCAGTATTAAATGAAATGAAAACACAGGGCTGATAGTTACCTTTCAATTTTCGTTAATAATGTGCATGCAAATATTGAATTACAGCATTTGTTTTCATGAACAGTAACAAGGCGGCCAATGCATACATGGCAACAACACGACTCAGACCAACAGCATATTACCGCTTCGGTGGCCTAGTGGTTAGAGCATTCACTGTAGAAGCTGAGGCTTGTGGGTTTGATCCCGGCCGAGTCACACCAAAGACTTACAAAAACAGCTGCTTCTCATGGTGCTTAGCATTAATATGTTAGTGTTATGACTGGTTGGTCTGGTGTTAGGATAATGTGACTGGTTGGAACATCATACTACATGTCTGCAGCATGATGTCCCTGTGCTTGTCATCAATACGAACTGCCTCACTGCAGGCATTGTAGTGATATGACTGAAAAATTGTTAAAAAGCTATGTTAAAATTCCTAATCAAACAAACAAACGAACCAGCATTATCAACATAATGAAGGAACCAGAGGTAATCAAACAAATTAACCCTAACTACATTTCCTTGATATCATTCTGTACATATTTCGCTATTCCAACTGACTGTCAGTGTCAACACATTCAATAATTCTCCTACGTTTCCGCTGTGTAGGCCCAGTTGAAAGATGCTGATCCAGTTAGGGATCTCATTTTCATTTTGTGCAAGGTTCATTACAACCATATTTTGTACGGTGATGTTTGATCTGTAGAATGGGTTACTGATAATCTGATTCTGTTGAATATTGGACATTGGGAAACTTGATATAATACAGTCTGTTGCTGTGCAGTTTGAAATTTCTTTCTTGTGGGGGTGGGGGTTGACAGCATCATTTCTTCGGTGGCCGGTGTTACCCAGGTAATTCGAGTACGTCTGTTGTTGCTTATCACTAATTTTTGAGTAGCTGTTTATAGACTGTACAGTTCTGTTATGCTTTCGGCTACTGTTTTTTTTTGTTAATTTATTTCTGTAATATTTGCATTTTCTTTAATTTTTCTTGTCATTATGCATCCATGTTTGTTAAGTCAAATGACTTTTTTCCCTAACCATTTTGGGTTAGACTCTGAGATTGGCATAGTGTTGGGTGCAATATAGAAAGTATTTTAACATTGACCAAGTCTGCTGGTCTTAGCTCAGCAGTCCGTTTGTACATAGCAAGTGGATCTCTCTCCTTCTTGTTTTTCTTTTCATACATCTTAGGATTAATATCCCTGATGTCCCTGAAATTGTCGCGTATTCTTGGTTTTTGTCTTTGAGTGAGTTCAGGATACTCTAGGCCATTCATATATTTATTTAATAATCCCTCAAACAACAATGTGTTAACAATGGCTTATAGTGTTTCACTCCCCATTATATTTTTGCTATACAAAGCATTTATTTCTTTCAGTTACTGGTTGACTATGATTAGGTTTATTTCGTTTTGATTTTAAATCTTTTTCTTTAGCCCGAATAACGGGCATTTGATAATGCAAAATTTATTCATGTTCCTATCATGATTGTATTTGCATATTTCTTGATTTTAATATGGCACTAACACCGAGTATAAAACCAGCCAGATGCTGATCCAATTCAGATGGATGTATCGTGTGTAAATTTATAACTTCATTTTTTAATAATATGAATCCTTTCAGTTAAGCCATACATAAAAAAGTGTTTTTTAAAGTGTTTGCATTTTTGCTTACTTTCTATAAATTTCAGTATATCATCAGGATCATGGTGTACAAATCTGTCTTCCCTAACAAGCTCACATTTGGACACAGAACGATCATTTTCATTTACAAATGTCTCACCCATGTCTCTATCAAAACTTTCCAATTAACTGCAGTTTAGTAGATTAAATGTTGCCTCATTATCCTGCTCCGTATCTGATGTCATTGGTTTTTTTCTCCACAGAGTTGCAATGTTTGATTTTCACCAGAGGGAGAGACTGAAAACAGCAATGTTGACAGAGGTGATAGCAGATTACACGGGGTGGGATTCATTAAGTTTTATTTCCAGGATTGGGTATGGTTGCTTTTTGGATATAAAAGTGTTAGTGTCAATAAAAGTGTTTTACATGTAAATCATTTTCTTGTTATTTTCTCCTTCATGAATGTAATATTCCAAAAAATTCATATTCGTGTTTATAAAGAATATAATAGCTATAAAAACATGATCATTATCTGTGTTGATACACCATGGGCAAATCACAATTTGATTTACCAATACCCTTGGTAGAAGTTACTTTATACCAACACTTTAAAGGCCATGCTATTTTTAATGTATGTGATATCTGTCTATCTATCTATCTATCTATCTATCTGTCTGTCTGTCTGTCTGTCTGTCCAATTCTAGATCTGTCCAAGGTGCAGTAATATGCATATATAAACGATATACCAACCGTCTGCAGTTGATTCTAGAACAATGATAAATTTCTAAACATTCATCATTAGTGACATGGAAATAACAATAAAAACTATTAGCAATGCTAATTTCCAATTTGAATTTGATATTTTACACATTTTAAAATAACAATAAAAACTATTAGTAATGCTAATTTCCAATTTGAATTTGATATTTTACACATTTTAAAATAACAATAAAAACTATTAGTAATGCTAATTTCCAGTTTGAATTTGATATTTTACACATTTTAAAATAACAATAA